>JASXSY010000099.1:0-415737 GCA_034509805.1 Sipha maydis | reverse complement strand
ATTATAGTTGCCAGCCGAAATGCCAATATTGTATATTAATTTAACAAAACAGCAATAGAAGAATAATGTTTTGCTACGTTCAGACGATAACATAGTGGGCTATGATAAGGAAACACAGGATCACCGAGAACTTCAGCTCGTGGGTTGGACAAATTATTTGAATAAGATCTAATACCTAGACGAAACATGTATTAAATCTTTAATAAAATCTTTATAATTATCTTTGCATACTACTTATATGCTTAAACGTTTTTTTTATCGAAATTCAGTATAAAAAAAAAAAAAATAAGAAAAAATATTTAAGTAGGAAAATCTTAACACACAAAAAGGATTCCGCGCATACAATCTCGTAAATAATTTTAACGATATTGAATATAATTAATACTCTTATAATATTTAATCTAGTTATTACGCCTTTCGTATACGGCAATTAGCTTACATTGAAATGTAACCGTGTCCCGTAATTTATTATCGAATCGAAATGTACTGAACATAATGGACTTTCAATTAGGTTTTGAAATTTAGATTTTCACTCGGTTTATTGAAGTCTTAAAATTTATTACATAAAACAAGGACAGCGATGATGTTGCAATTATTATTAAATACAATGATTTTAAGGTCGGTTACGTTTTTAATTACTCGAAATATATCATTAAATTGACCCAGATCGACGACGGAAAAACAACCATGCGCTTACATGCCCGCGTTTTGATTAATATACTCCGATCAAACGAATAATATCGTTCATCGGCAACTGTATTATAAGAATGATGCATCGTTTAAACAACAGATGTCTTAATCGTCGGGGTTTTTTTTTCGTTTAATTTCGTTGAAATGATGCAACATTGTTTTCCGCCAACTAGTCTGTTCTCGTTTATTTCACGCCGACGGCAATAATTAATAATTATACGATTGAAGTGTTATGGAATCGACGTGCGTACGAAAAACACTGTCAGGCTGTAAATCGTTATCAACACGTTTCGCCCACTGAACGAAAAGATCTAAACGACTGACCCAGTTGCTCAAGAGGGCGAAAAATGGAATACGTATATTTCTATCTGTTTGCGCATCCGATACGAATGAATGCTCGGCGATGCTTTTTAACCAATTTATTAGATTCTAATCGAAGAAAATCCATATTTCTATTCCGACTGATATTGTTGGCTATTGCTTGAAAATCACGCCAAACGTCTACAATGGATATTTCAATAAAATGACCAAATGATTGTTGCTGAAATGCATTTAATGGTGGCGTGTGCGTATGTTCGTTTATTTCATTGCGTTCAAGTAGTAATTCACCTCCGAGAGAAGTATAACAACTGATTCTCGATATTCTTTTAAAGGAATATAAATGGTTACTTCTTTTTTTTTTAAATATTTCGTTTTATCTGTTAAGTATTGAAAAATACTGTTTTTGTAAGCAAAGTATCAGTTGAGAATTGAAAAATACAATAAGATTTATTATTGTTCATTATTTATTATTAGAAAACCATGTTTTTCTTTCAGTAAAAGTAACCGGTTCTAACAATAAAATAATATTTTCAACGTTATAATAACTACGATACAGTTAAGAAGCAGAAACTAATTCGTTAATCAAATTGAAAATTACAATACTAAAATAATGTAAAGGCTGAGTATTATAAAATAAATATAATACATTTTAGAACAATAATTTCATATGCATTTATAACAAATGTACCTTGGAACTAACCATTTACTTGTTAAATCGAAATTAACTTTAACGTTCTATTTAGATTTTTAAGACACTCTATTTCATTTTACGTTTCTATTTGTGCTACGACTTGTATGTGAGTAAAATGAGAGATCATGTATGAGTATGAGATACTCCATCCAATGTCAAATGCTAACAGTGGCCAAACCATTATGTTTTCACATTAATTATAATATTATTATACTATTAAACGTCATGACATTTTAAACTTAAAATGTTATTCTAGTGCTGAAAAACAACTACATTTAATAATTAATTCGTTATACCATACATTCTTATACAATTTCTGTGAGCCCATCCTCAATTTCAGTTATACTTGATGTTAAGCACTATCGTTTTACCGCTTCATAACCATAGATTAATAATGTGGTCTAATGATTAATAATTTGTGGTGACGTTAAATGTGTGCTCTCCATAGAAACTGAACTTTCTTCATTAAATTCTACAAACATATAATTATGATCTTCCCTTTTCTATTACTTTAACCGGTCGCATAACATGCAAATAATATTACGATGAGTGATGATCATAACCAGTGGCTGAAACATATATTTGAGGACACATCTGGGTTTAAAAAAACAAAACACTTTTACTGTCTAATCGAACGAATGCTGTTGTAAGCGTTATTTTCTCGAAAGCTAAGTGAAGGAAGGGACGGGGTGGTATCATTGTACGACGAAAGAACTATAATATCGCCCGTCAATCGTCTCGATCAACAGACGTCTTTCACGTTGTACGCGTTCGTACGGATGAGAAAATTCATTTCGGGCGAGAAAAAAAATAAAAAATAAAAAGGACCATAACGTTCTATTTGTTTACGTTATGTAAGTCTTATGTAATCGTGCGTAATAGCCGAAGAACACCGAGCACGGCTGCCGCTGTACAACCGGTCCAACAATACCATCAACGAATAACGAATAACAATAAAACACAACGTTTTTGGCGAGATCAATAGGTACTCTATTATCGTCGCGGGGCTAACGGACAGCTTCGGACGACGAAAATAATAACACGATTAAAACGGCGTGACGGCGAATCGAAACCACTACCATCGATGTCATCCGCCGTCGTCGACTGTCGTTTCATAATAGTAATATTGTATAAAACGCGAGAAAACGGTCTGCCCGTACGATTCCGCGCCCATTGTCCCGGCGGCGGAGACAATCGAATGGAAACGAGCGCCGGAAGCCTACATCTTAACGATCGCATTACGCTCTGTCGCAAGAACACGGAAAAATATCGAATTTTGCATAAATACTGCGTTGTTGAATCGACCGTGGCATCACGAAACGCCCGGGTCGCCAACGCGCGCGAAAAAATCGTACCGCTTCGCCCGAGTAATATAAATAACATTGTGTACCTGATTCGACAATATTCCTAATCGTGAAATGCGAACGGCTGTAAATGTTAAAAACTACGTATTGATTTGTTCGATAACTTTTTGCGATCACAATAATCACAGGCAAAACTTGTGCGGACAACGAGCACGTCAACGGACAGAAATCCCGTTCGAAATACTATCGCCTTAAAAGAGATCTCAGAGTTTCAATCAACATATTGTACATCACCCCGATCGGGTTTCAACGATATTCAATATCGTTCGAAGAAACGAATAAAAGTACGTGTAAGTGCGGTCGCGGGTCCATGTCGTTCACAAAAATCCCCATTACGATGTTAGCGATCAACGATTATAACGAAAAAGGTGTTTCAGATACGCACGTGTTTAAAAAAAATTATGTAACGCAACCAATTTCATCGATTCGCTTGGATATTCACGTATAGTCGTTACGGGTTTCTCCACTAGACCTAATCGATTTTCAAGCGTAAACAAATGTAAACAATCGAAATAATTGATTCAAGTCAAAACCAACATGTGGCATATTTGTTGCAAGTCAGATGTTGCGAGCGGATTACAAATATAATCCTTCGGTAGTTCTGAAGTTTTTATGAGATAACTATATCTAGCGCTAACAGTAGAGTACGTAAAAAAACCGTGATACGCCACTTAATCGTGAAACAACCATTTAAAAGTAACTTGTAAACTACAACAATAATTGTATAATTATTATACACATCGTATTTATTTTACACGGAATCATGAAGAACATTTTTAACATTTGGTTAATCAGTAGCAATTATAAATGAATATAAAAAAGAAATCAGTCGACATAATAATGTCGATGAAGACATCTAATCCAGTTCGTTTATCATTATTATTACTTAGTTGAAATGTGTAGCGCCATCTGTAGGATAAAATTGGAGTATAAAATTGTTTTTAACCAGTGTTAAAAATAGAAACATCAAGCATTGTTGCTGGCGTGTCGATTAAGTTGCCTATAAAAAATAAAAATCGTAAAAACTAATCAATATTTAACAATAATTAATATATACTCAGGATATCAGCGGGACAACGACTCAGTGTTGCTTTGAAGATAAAATCTTCAGCAGACCCCAAAAGTCTGAATACAATCGAATAATGTAGACGTACCCGAAACGGAAATATATCAGGTTTATAATGGTTTTAAGGCTATCGAACGATTGAGAACGACAATCTTAGCATTACGATTGAGAATGTTCAATAAATTCAATTTCAATTCCAACGTTGTCGTATGTAACAATTCTAATCGAACGGTCGATCGCGATCAGTAATTTCCATAAACAGAAAATTCAACTTTTGGATATCGTTAGAGACTTAATTACTAACTTTTACTTTAAACATACGAGTCAATAATGGTTAGACTTTAAGTCAACGCACAAACGTCAATATTTTTGTTGCGTATTTTGCGTTACGGAAAATACTGAAATAAAAATTATACTATAGGAACGCGGTGCAGGTATCTAGTATTACTACATTCAAATAGATATTAGATATAATATGTTGGCTTACGCTGTCCGGAAATCGAAACAATACAGCCTATAGTTGCCTAACACATTTTATTTATACCGTTTCAATTATTACAACTAAATGTATGACTATGGTTAAAGAATATTTTTACTACTCATTTTATTTATGTATATTACATTAGTTGTTGTTGATTAAAATAACACAAATTTTACCGTTGCGCGTTAATTTGTTCTCAATCGTATTTGTTTTGTGAGTCAGCGATAAATTCTTCGTGAGTGTTAAGTATTCTCAATCGTTCGATAAAAAAAGGTAAAACGTTTTCAATCGTATTTTACCGCTTTTTATCTGGCCCGAAAAGTGATCATGACTAATAATTCTTTTTTTTTTATTATTATGATCATATGATTCAAATATGTAGGATTTGTATCATCAATATTTGTATATGTAATATGATATACCGATAAAAAATAACAGGATTTTTTTTCACTCGGCTATTACCTTAAAGCTAAGTTTAAGTTTAAAACCCGAACGTTTGAATTAATATAATGCTTCAATGGCCATTGTTATACCATGTCAAGATATGTACCAACAAAACTTAATCGATGGTTCCTATAGGAATTCTCTGGTAAGTAACTACTAAATGAGTAGAAAATTTGAAAAAAAAAACTTATAATACTATGTTTTAATGGATCACAATGAATTAACGCAATACCAAAACTAATACAACTGAAATTTATCATCAGAACTAGGAATTTCACGCCCTGAAAACTCATAATTTGCATGCACTAAAATTTTGCAAACTATGCTCTAATAAGTTCAGAAAAAGAAAAGTATAGTCACATTTTGAAAGAACTAGAAGTATTTATTTTAAGAATCTATCTGTTTTAAAATGTACATTTTATTTATTTTGCTTATATTCACATATATCACACAAAGTAAAAATATAATAGTGAAGTTCAACATTTTTTCACTTCTGTTAACCTTAAAGTAAAAAATATCACTATTTTGTCTAATATTGTTTTTACCGACTTTGAAAACGATTTTTCTGCATTATGAAAAAACATTATGCACTTAAAACTTAAATAGAACTTAATAACTATAAATAGTATTGAAAATATAACAATCGTTATGAAATGAATTTGTGTTTTCTTTTGAAGCAAAAAAATAAAAAACTTTGCAAAAACATATGAACTTAGAAGGCCTGTTTATAAAACACCGACTTCAATAACTAATTTTTATTCTATTACGTTGGATTATGAATTTCTAATATTCGTACAAATTTTTTACCGAATAAGTTATGCTTATTGTATATATAATATCATGTAATATTTTTGAACATGTCATTCCCATATAAATGTAACTTTTACCGACTCATTTTTACGCACTTTGTAATAATTATTATAATTATAATATTCACTTTAGTACTTCACACGCATACACGTACCTACCCACACAAATAAATTACTATGCAAACTATGCAACATAAACAGAATACAACAATCCCTTTGTATAGCCTTTTAGTAAAAAACCAATTTTGAATGTATATAAAATAATATCGATAAAATTTAAAATACATTTCACATGCTTTTTAAAACACATAAATCTGATTCAAGGGATAACTTATAACAACATGGGAAGCGACACCCAAATAAATTCTGTATTGAACTTAAACCATTCTTTAAATTATAATCCTATGATTATTAAAGATCGATCGTACCGTATTCGTACCGAAGTTTCACTTATTATGAATTTTTAAAGTGTAATCATCAGTCCCGTGCATTTGTATTCGTCGAAAACAATATTTCGGCTAACGGCAGTGAGACTATCGCTCACATCGAAACACGTAAATACCATTCTGATATGGTGTCAGTGATTCGAGTGCTCCAATATCATGCATCCATTGATTTCGTTCAATAGTTGTTAGTTAGGTGTACGATTTTAAATATTAACTGTTATTCAACAAATAATAATAAATAAATATATATGTATTCATCTTGTAATTAAATTATGAACAATAAGTTATTGAGTAATAAACGAATTAACGAAAATAAAAAGTTGATTGAAACAGCCAGATACCATGATTTATCTAAACACAATAATTTAGACAGCACGTACAAAGGCACGTAATCTAATTTTGAAATAGATCCATCAAGATTTTCAATAATAGGGCAAATTTAAAAGAACAAATATACAAATATACTACATGATTATACGATGTATATAATAATGATAAAACTCATTAAATAATTATGTAATTTGTTAGGTTAGATACCTGTTGGTAATTATTTAATATTTATCGTCGATAGTCAGAATAACAAAATCAATATAAATAATGTTGAAAATGTACCATTATTATTGAGTCGGTATAATATAACAATTTTAATTAAAGGTAATCAAAATGATTATGGACAGAAATAGCAACTGTTAATAATTGTTTCCGATCAATTAAAATTACGGATCGTAACAATGGAGTGGAGAGCGTGACGGAGTGACGACGTGAGAGTGTGAATATATTTTCCATCGTGCTTTATAATAATAATAATAATAAGTTTATTGTAAAAAAAAAAATTCATAATGATACATCATTATTACAATAATATATTTAATATTATTAATTAAATATTAAATCAGCGCCGTAAACTATTAAGTATAGATACATCAAATGCAAGTCTGTACAGTATTAGCATAACTACTACTGTTGTAGGTGTTGTACTCTTTCTGTAGTCTTTTTTTTTTCGACTGCTTTTTGAATACACAATAACAAAAATAGTTGTAATAACTGTGGCAAAAATTATAATTATTTTGGTTACTCGCAGCCTTGCCGTTTTCAAATAATCAAATGTTAATGAGCTAATTGTAAAGTTTCAGACGAAATGGGTGCTAAACTCGCATTATTAACTATCATGGGCGTTACCTATTCGTGGGTGATATATAGGACTAGAAAAATGTATTCCTAAAACTCTTTATTTTTAACTTGAACTAAAGGGAAAGATAAAATTATCTTAAAAAAAAACAATTTATATTTGACTCGTTCTTGATCTAAATTTTATTTTACAATAGGAAAAAAAGGTAAAACCATGGTGCACTAAAGTTAAATTATTAAATCAAACTTATATGTCCATATTTTTCTGCATTCATATTATAAATATTATAAAAACTATAATTTCATATAAAATGTTTTAAACAAAAGTAAACACCGCGAGGGGACTGTAAAAGATTCTATGGATACTATACTACTAAGAAAAGAGTTAAAAACAAACGTGCAAATACCAAAACTAACCGATTATTGAAAACTTGAAACTCCGAACGAACTATCCCAGTTATCATTCCGCGGCTTGTTTTCTGCGGCGTAAAATGTGATGAAAACGTGCACTGTAATATTAAAAATTATCGAACATCCGATAAAAAATAAAAAACAAATGATTCGCGACCTCAAGCGAGGTCACGAACCCCAAGGTTGAAAAATATTTTATCGCATAATAATGCGACGCAAAACCACGCTAACTCAACACGTAGTGTTCAATTTTTGTTGTGAGCTAAGCGTGATTGCGAATCACTGAGGAGAACATACGGCTAAATCATCGTACGATTTTACCAAAATCTTCTGAATAATTAATAGCCGGGAAACCTATGAAATACCAGAGGCGTGGGGTTAGGTAGTTCATAGCAAGCAGATTCTTGGAGTCTTTATCGACGCATCTCCAAGCTTACCGTAACAAGATATTTTCATTCGAATCACTCTTCAACTAATAACATATTTATCGGTAACCTGTAACGGCATGAACGATAGTAGAAACGTAATAAAATAATATGTTAATTAATATTGTAATGCAGATGATAAAATTGTACGTTTAAATGCTAGTATTTAGTTGATGAATGACGAGGCTCCTAGGTCCGGTAAGATTCCACGTTTGGGTGTATTTTTTTTTTAAATTTGAAACCCTATTTACCATTGCTGTTAAAATATAAAAATAATCTGCGTGAAATAGATTTAGTGAGTCAGTACTTTTAAAACTTTTTTTTCATAGAATATTAAATCCTTATTTTCGATAAGGTAGGTTGAACTTTTATTATTTTAACTTTCACAAAAAAAATATAAATAAATAAAATAAAATATCTATCTAAAATTTGAAAAAATCGAAAGAATCAAGTTTCTATAAGTCACTCAAATTTCATTAAAATATTTCAAAATTATGGAATGTTTTTAAAATGTCAATATTCAGTAATTATTTTGAATGGCTATGATTAATAGTTATGGTTTAACTAATAAAGTGCTTATATCGTTTAATAAATATTCGTTTAAATTTTATAACACTATCAAAACAACTTTTTTTTGGCTTCAAAAAAAATCTTATGAAAAATCTAGTATCTAATTTTTAAGCCTCAGATATAATAATTGAATGTACCATTAATGTACAAAAATGTAGCAGATATTACTTATTTTGATAGGTTTGTCGACATTAAATAGTCAAACGTATGTAATTTCTCATTTTGAACTTTGTAACACATTTTTCAAACTTTTCCTGAAAGCAAAATTATTTTTTCGACATTTTTAAAAAAGAGCTAAGAAAACATGGAAATTTAAGTTTTCTAAAAATAGCTTAATTAAATCATATGGAAATGATTTCAGCTCTAATAAACATCGTTTTACACTCATTTCAAACATTTCAAATCTTTAAAATTATTGTTTTTGAGTTGTGAGGAAAACCATAGTTGAATTTTGTCAAAAACCAGTATATATTGCAACATTTTTAGAACATTTTGTCAGTTTTTCGAAATTATTTAGAATTTTGAAAAATAACTTCGATTAAAAGTACCAACTATACTTAACTTTATTTTCTATCAGTAATATCTTGTGATTGCGAATATCGAAATAATCCCTCTGATTGAAATGGAATACCTAGACATAAAATATTAAGCAATTATTTGTGGTAAGGGTTTGAATTTCGGCTGCAATTTAAGTTTATGCAAACTTTTCTCAGTCACTCAGTAAACTGTTCTTAAAAAATTCAAAAAATGATGTTCTTCAAGAGTCTTCCATATTGTACTTAACACAAATAATTAACACATCATGTACTCACTACATACCTTGTTTTACTCGGAATTTAAAATTTATTTTAAGTGGTGTTCTGTTATTCGATCTTTTTTTTTTTTGTGGAAGAATTTCTTTTACATCGAATGAGTTATTTTTTTTGGTCTGAGCCATCATAAGCCTCACTCCCCGCTTTGCGAACACGACATAAAATATAAAACGAATCACCTATACGTTAAAATATAGACATTTTTGGTGTCATTGTGGCATCGCGTGTATTCCAGTTATAGGTGAACGGGTGTGGGAAGTCGTGATGAAGAGATACGATAAAACGCATAAGCAATCAGACGGTCACATGACGCTGTTATTAAAAAAAACCATAATATCTTATATACATAACTAACCTAACACTTCGATAATAATATTTACTGTCGTAATACCGTGTATTAATATAATAGTTTTTTTTTTTTTCTAAGGTGTATTTTGATAATTATATTGCACTGTCAATATATTTTATCTTGAAATAATAAAATTCAATATGTTATAACGGGCGATTGTGAATTCCACCGATTTTCAGCAATTCGATTTTAGGATAAGATTTGTAACGTGTAAACTCCGCCAATTGTATTGCTGATAAAACAATTTTTGATTAGGCAAAATCATTATTTACAACTACGATTAAAACCGTTATAAAGTGCTAGTCGATTTCGTATATATTACTCTTAGTTGATGGAGAGCAATACAAAGATTTGGTTTGACGGAAGATTATTAAACGAATGCTGAAGTAGGTAATTGGCTTAACATTTGCTTTGGATAAGTGTTTTTAAATTTAAAGATGTCTCTGTTTTTTTTTTTTTTTTACATACGAGTTAATATTTATAAAACGCGAAAATGCTAACGTTCCTCAATTCGCAAATTATTTATTAGAAACTTATATTTTAGAAGAAATATTATTTCTATCACAAATACAGGCTCAATATAGTGCTGAATTAAATTTAACAACTAATCTATGCGATTCGTTTCATTTACATTTAACACAATGTTTTAAAAATACTCGTTCAAATATACATCATTTCAGAACAGCTCTATTTGAACATAAAATTAAACAGCTTAATTACTTGAGAAATTCCTCATCGAAACCCCGTCAATATTATTTAGATGACTTAATTAAATGTTTTGAATTCAATCATATTGGCCACTATGAATTATTTTAAATAATAACGTGGAAGTAAAAATAAAATATTTTTAAAGACAATAAAACCACTTTTTATTGGCGTCATCTGGATTATTCTCAAAAATTGTTAACTTTTATCATATTTTTACAATTTTTAAACAATTTAATCAAGTACACCGAGGTAGGTGGAGTTAACATTTTTTTTTCAAGTAAAAAAAAAAAAATTACCGATGGAATTTAGGTAAAAAAAAGTTCAAAAAAGTTGCAATCAGTAGAATTTACATGTACCACTATAAACTGTATTATATAATTGCTGTCTGTTGTTATTATTGATTGAAGAACGATAATGTCATACTGGTCCGATAGACATGGTAAATATAAATCTGGCCGCAACTCATTTGTACCAAAAAGAATCGGTCCATAACTTAAAACTTTTTTTCGTAGATATTTTTGGGACGCAACTACCATACATTAAATATTGCTATAAAAAAATAATAAAAAAAAAAAAAAATACAATAAAAATTAGTTTCTGGTAAATGCCCGTAAATTAATTTATAGATTAATAGTTTAAAAAAAAAACGAATAAATAAACGGTTAGCCTGGAGTATTATTATTATTATTTATTGTTGTTTTCTAATTTACGACCGGATTCGAATTAAACAATTCATCGTTAGACGTGTACAAAGTCAATAAAATCGCGATTCTATGTAATTTATTCGACCGTTATGACGGACACGGTGTGTAATCGGACGAGTTACGTGACAACACGGCGAGGCTAAACGGGCACGAAATAGCGCGATGCATATTTCGTACGATGACGATATCCAATACGTTCGGGTAACGTTTCGTGCTCGACGCGTAAAAAACAACGTCCGCGATTTAATTTCCGATAAACGGATCTCGTCGACCACGTGGTACCGGAGACCGCGAGAATGAATGGGTGAGGGGGAGGCGAATGACACTTATGAAATTTCAACGCATATTGTCATATTTGCGGTCAGCATAACTCGAGCTGACCGGATTATTGGATACGGGTGATCTACAACAAATCCCAAAAGCGGTAATGTTTACGAATGCGGTGATTTCATGCGAAGCATTCGTCCTCCTGCCCAGAATTTTACCTTAAATCTCTGTCCACCATCAGACATTTTCGAGCATCCGAAATACTCGACGGCACAATTAATACGATTCGCGCTTTTCTGTGTTATTACATTATATTTTGATACACATATATATATTTATGAAAATCAAATTTTTCTCGAATACGCCAAGATCGGCGTATTATTACATTAATTATTAATTTTTATTAATTTTTTTAACATTAATCTTAACGATAATCTGTTGTTCGCTACGAAATTAATGTAAAGCTTACGTGTTTATCTATAATGTATTGCTTTTACATAAACAGGTAAGCTTTACATTAATGTCCTACCGAACAGCAGACCGTCGTAAAAATTAGTGTTAAAAAAAAAAAAAAAACAAATAATAAATATATTAAACGCCGATCTTGGCGTATTCGAGAGAAAAATATTTGATTATCAATTAATAAATAAAATAATAATACAATTACTTTATTATTATTATTATTGTTATAATCCCGGTTTTGACACTTAAACCTTTTCATACCCAATACTAATAATGAAATTATTAATTACAACCGGACCGTTTGGAATACGTGTGATACTGTAACAACTTACTGTTGGATTCAGACGGGACGGAATAACAGCACTATAATTCATAGACAAAATCGTGTCCTCCAAGGTCTATCTCCACACTGTACGTTTCATTGTTCAAACTGCTACGAGGAATAACCGCAGATAATGCGACTATCGAGAACCCGTAATTTTTAAATTCAAACCTTCCGAATATTTCTTGTACAAAAAAAACCGTCCCACACAAAGAACTCCGTGAAAAACAATCGTACGATGTCTTCTTGAGCTGTTAACGATTGCAATTATTTTAACAAACGCACGGGGCGGAAAGTCCGTGTCAGCAAATAGTGCGTAACCGACAACCATCTTTCAACACATCTTTAATAATACGTACGAATGATGCGCAGCTTTGTGATTTCGATGAATGTTTGGTTGCCTATTGTACACCGTTTGCTGACTTCGTCTTTCCGATGTACGTTATTGTGTTGCGTTGCCACGTTAGTACTTTCACAGACGTCACTACGTTTAGTAAAACTTATAACAGTAGAGAACGAAATATCCGGAGAAGATAATCGATCGTCCGATTGTTACGGATTCATAAGGAGGGAATTTTTTTTTCCGAGTTTTATACTTGCAATTTTACAAAACATTTATGCATTTTTACCTCGTATTCCGACGTGGAAATACGAAATACCGTTTCTGCATAACGTAACAAATGAAAATAATTAATAAAAATCGATCGACCCGGATGCGGATAACATTCAATGATAATATTTTTACTTATTTTTTTTTTTTTTTTTGCGAAAATCATAATAATTGGTTTTTATTTTCTCGTTATTCGTCAGCAATTTATAGAAACTCAAAAAAATATTGCCGGAGTGAGAATTTTAGCGTATCAAGATGAAATTTGATACATTCCTTTTTCCTATTAAATCGATTGATCGTCAAACAGATAATTTATATTATACTTCTAAAATATAAAAAGATATACTATAATTGAATTAAAAAATCTTATTTATATTTCAGTAAATTATTGTGTAGTCAGGTTTAAGAAAACATTAACAGTTTTTTTTTTTTAAATCAACATTAAAATTGTAATTTTATAAGTCAAGTTTCCGAACAACATTTCACCATAATAAGTCACAATAAGAATTAGATACTGGTTGTTCTATTAATTTAAGATTAACCTAATAAGACACAAAGTTCATACGATCATGAAAGATTACTAAGGAATATATAAGAACAAATATTAAAAAAATTAAAAAAGAAACACTATAATATAGTATATAATATATTATGTTATAAAGTATACAGCTATAAATTGATTTTGACATATTTTAAATCGTAATGACAACAACATTTATTAAGACGTAAACATTTTAATTAAATAAATATAAACAAAAAAATGTCATTAAATTAGCCAATTAGATAAAAAAAATTCTAAGATAATATATATTTACAAACATTTTTTGATGAAGAATAATAACATTAACCAAAAAGGTATTGTATCAGATACTTCATAATTTAATTGGGACTATTTATTTTTTTTACATTTTAATACAACAGTTATAAACTGTTATAACTCAGCATTTTTCCAATTTATACAAACATTTGCACAACAAGTAATTTTTTTGATAAAAGTAGTAATAAATAAAGACAAAAAAACGTGAGAAGAAGAGGCAACCCGTCAATAGCGCCTTTTGATATTCATTATGTTGTAACTTTTGATTTTTATAATTTTTTTTTTTATATATATTTTTTTTTTTAACTGATGGATCATAATAAATACATTATGGCGTTTCTTGACCAATCGTTTTTAACTTTTTAATATGGTTTCTTGAAATATTTTGGAAAAATATTTGGAGGGTAAATGGATTTATGTGCATTGAGAGTTTTTAGTGGAATCGATTATAATATTGATGTGCTAATTTTTTGTGTATGAAAATATGTTAGTCATTTTGTATGTTTGAATTTAGGACATAACGAGAAAATCCAGTCATTATTCGTAGACTAATTATCTGAAATGCTTCTAGTGGAAGAATGTTCGATGATTTTGCTTGGCCTCCGGTTTAAATTCCGTACGACCAGATTATGAAACTCATGATTCTAGTTCATATAAATTTAAATTCTGATTTTGATTTTTTCTTATTATTCTTCAAACATAATTGAATGGTATTCCGTCTTTTTTTGTATTATATTCTATGCGTTAAAATAAAAATGGATCAATGACAGTTAAACTATATTGATATTATTATTTTAGTAAATTAAAAGTTGTATCAGTGATACTATATTCATTGATTGAAATTTAATATAAAACAGATATTTTCCAAAAGTTATTAATTATCATTAATGAACTAATAACTTTAAACACAATTGATTAAAATGAATCAACTTAACTTTACATATAGCTATCGGTCGATTTGAGTTTTTAAAATTATATTTAGCGAAAAAGTAGTAGGTAAAATAATACTACTAACAAATTAGTTTTTAGTCAAAAGCTTTTGAAAACTAATACACGCAAATGTTATATTATAACAGTAAAATATGAACGTAAAATGTTGTACATGCAGTATATAGTTTATTAATTTATATATTTTATTAATAAACATGTTAAATTAAATTGATTAAATAAATCAATTACAAATTTTGAATTATATTAGTTAACTATGACGCGTCATGACGCCTTCTTCCCGCAAATATTTGGAATTTTGGAATTCTTGTCATTGAATATAATATCTAATAATATTAGTCAATAATTTATTTTAATACTCACCCATTGAATGTGGAAAATGATCTCTGTAATCCGATCCATATTGCCTACTTATAAATATTTTATTCTATCTTCTTTTGTTTCGATTAACTATTATTAATTTCCCCGAATCATAAAAAAAAAAAAAACCAACCAGATTATTTTATTCTAATCAATAAACATTTTCTCGTATATCTCAACTTACCCACCCATTTCTGCATATTCTCATACATGCTCCTATTATTAACTGAAATCTTGTCGATTTCTATTGCATTAGTTTTATCCACTACGAAAAGGATCTTCAACCGTTCACATTACACGCATTGATTATGATATTTATCGGCTGGTGGTTTTCATTTCTTATTTCATTGTTGTAATTAAGACTAATATAAATTTAGAACTGGTTGTGTTACTGAGATAGCGATTGTTCAAAGTCAAATATCACACTATCTAAGATTATTGTATAAGTTTTATGTAATACTACGGTAGTCGACGTATCTGTTGGATTAACAACGGACAACATACTACAATAGTGCATATACTGTTTATAGTTGTATGAAAAAACAATGCTATCAAATTCATTTATCTACGGATCAGTGATTATTATTTTCAAAAATAACTTATTACGATTGCACTTCAAATAGTTTGATCCATACGAGAGTAGATAAAAAAAAAATTAAATAAAAATTCTCATTGATAATGAATTGAGATTTCGGAATTCGCGTAGAAAAAATATTATCAATTTTTTTTGTATTAAAATTACTACGTTCTAGCAAATCTTTTTCTCGTTAAAATGATGAAGTTATACCGTGCAACAAGCTGATGATGACATAAGAACTGATGTACAATGTTTGTTAAGATTAACTGGTCGAAAATACATTTTTTAATAAATACAATAATTATTATATAAACAAATAGTTCAATACTTAATGTTGTGATAATTTTTTTAATAAATGTGATCCTATTCATAAACAGAAATAGTGTATGACATCTTATTATTTACCGGCAAAACAGGAAAATACAATTACGTAATTTTCATAATCATAATAATATAATGTAATTTATATAGTAGTCCCGTTTCACGGTACAAAATGATTCGATGTACAAATTCGTTACGTCTTATCTTCAAAACGTTTAAAATATTCTAGAAATGGTTTTCGCAACTGCTCTGAGATAAAATACAATTTAATAACTATTGTTGTACATTTATAAACGATAAAGCTGTTTGATAAATGTTTCATGCGTACCTATATGGTATTACCTCAACACTATTTTGTCACTGAGGTTTTTGTGTTCCATCACTGGGGATGGCCTGCCTCCCGTGTGTTATAGGATTTGTAATATTTTTCTATCACATTGTGTTTTTTTTTAATTGTTCGCACACGTGGCACGTGGACTGTGCATTAACTGAGAAGAAGAAAGAAAAAAGCGCGATATCAACTCCGTTGCCCATAAACTTTTAAGTAAGGTCTTGTGATCGTACGATGCGATATCCCATCGATCCGTCCGCAGTTGTTTCCGTAAATTTAACCAAAAGAGAACCTAAAATAAAAAATAAAAAAATTGATCGCAACGTTCAGGAATAAAACGTACCTAATTAGAAATAACCTGTATTTTATAAGGTTGCGTGTTCCGACCGAATACGTGCTCAATCTTTACCGGAATAAAACTATACGAGTGAATTTTTTTAAACTATTTTTTAATTTTTTTTTTTTTTTATATGATTGCGATAATACGAATATTGTTCATGCATTATTCGCACACCTTCGTGCGGTTTAATGATATGAATAACGTGCGCCTAGCTCACCGCGGTATACAACGAACGTGAACAACAATGATTCATGACGCTTCACGCGAAAATATGTTTTTTATTTGTTTATTTTGACTTCCGACAACGCCACAACAGTGTACAGTTACGTCGTCGATCCGTTTCGAGCAACAGCACTGCGATAGTGTTACCTAAATACGTCGAAACACCTATGACAACGGAACGTTACTGTGATCGAATTTTACTGATAACAATCCAGAAGCGAACACGAACCGATACGTTAGTGTTCAAAACAAAAGGATTACCCACCACAGACGTTTTGTTTGTTGTAATAAGTGTACACAACATCTTCTTATATCGGCGTATTGTCAACGTACACGAATTAAAAAAAATACGACGTTACGTATTTACGAGTAGTTCGGTCGTCGATGGGATAAAACGTTTTATTGTTATTTTTTTTTTTTCCTATTATTACTATTATTATTATTTTTACGAATATAAACGCGCATGTCTTCGAATGGCACGATAACGGACATTTCAATACGTACTCCACCAAATACAACGAACTATTATTTTTTACACACGAACGCAAGATCCCGACATCGGTGACAATGATCGATTTAATACGAATAGTGTATATATTTATATACGTATGTGTTTGTACATAAATTAGTGATGAGTTATGATTTGTAAGAACAAGAAATAACAAGGAATCTTATTGAGGGTAATATGATAATGATTTATTTCGAAAAACATTCTTAAATATAAATTCAATTTAACATTAATTTTTAGCAAAATAAATAAAAGTGTTATTAATAAATTAAGTTAAAAGTTAATTTAATATTATAAGACGTAATAACAGAAACGTAGACAGGTGTACGCGCACCTACCACCGAAAATGGGTTATATTTTTAATTTTTTTTTTTTTTGGGATCGTTAACTTACATATAATAGCGTACGTTTGGTAATGTTTAATATTAAATTGTATACGTCATACATATTAATATAATAATATAATATTGTATACATCCATAATCCACGTGATACATGAGTACAAATAATACTTAAAGAATACGACAGTTATTAATACATGCTAATTTTGTATGGGAGGAAATATTATTAAATATATTAACTATACACAATCGTTGTGATGACTAATTAACGTGATATTTGGTCTTAATTAAAAAGAAAAAAATCATAATAATAATAATAATAACAAAACAAATTTACACTGGTACGTATCCACTAATATTAAGAAAACCTAGGAGTTGTTATCACAAGATTATATAATAATAATTGAGTAAAATCTTACAATATTACAGACTAAAATAAAATACAACGTAATTATATATATATATAAATTTATGTATAAAGATTAATACATAAATAGTAAAAGGAATAGAAAATAAAAAAAAAAAAACCGTTCTAGACAAATTTTCTAAAAATGTATCAATAAAAATAATAATAATAATAATATGTTTACTTTGGTGCGAGCGTAAAATATCGATGTACATATTCTATGAGTATATTTATGTATAAGTAACATGCATGAACGGCAGCGGCAAATCGTTTTCGCGTGCAATTTTCACGCGTCGGAACGTTGAGTCTTAAGCGATTCACTGCGCGATCCATCCGATGACGACGTCGACGCGTGGCTGCGGGTGCGTGCGGGGGATTCGTCAGCGGCGGTGCGGAGGGTTGGGGGGAGGAACGGAACGGCGAACACTACTCCGGCCGATCGCGACCCGGTGACTGGGGGGGGGGGGGCGTCCCGTCAACGGGCCCAGTTGAGGTAGAGCGGCGGGGCTACGGGTCATAAGTGCGCGGCCGCGTACAGCCCTTCGTCCGGCAGACACGGGTCGATGTTGTTGTTCTGCATCTCGGCCACGGCGGCCGACGCGGCCGACGCGTCCGTGGTCACCTTCTTCATGAAGCTGCGGATCTCGAACAGCCGCGGGTCCTCCTTCTCGTCCACGCTGCTCGCCGAGCTGCTGGTGACCGTGCCCACCGCGGTGCCGTCGTCCGCCTCGTGCTTCTTCACGTGCCGGTCCAGGTTGGTCTGCTGCGAGAACCGCCGGTTGCACAGGCCGCACTTGAAGTTGCGCTCCTGCCGGTGTATGTTGCGCACGTGCCGCTGCAGGTTGGACGAGATGCTGAACGAGCGTTCGCAGTGCGCGCACCGGTACGGCTGTTCGCCGGTGTGCGTGCGCACGTGCCGCGTGAGGTTGGCGCTGCGCGGGAACACTTTGCCGCAGTACTTGCACGCGTACCGGTCCTTGGACTTGACCGGGCCGCCTCCGCCGGCACCACCGCCCGTCGCGCCGTGCTGCTGCTGGTGCTGCTGGTGCTGCTGCTGCTGCTGGTTATGGTGCTGCTGCTGCTGCTGCTGTTGGTGCTGGTGCATCATGTCTTGGTACGCTTTCGGGTAGTTGGGCATGGGCGACGAGTGCCGCAGAAAGTGTTCGATGGCCGGCGACGGGTTGGACATCATGAACGAGAACGGCCGGGAAGCCGCGGCCGCGGCCGCCGCAGCAGCCGCGGCGGCCGCGGCTGCCTGGCCGAACGTCTGGTGCGACTGCATGAGCCCCTGGCCGTCAGCCGTGGCCGCCGCGAAGTTGGACAGCGTCGCGGCCGAGTACATCGGGTCCAGGTACAGCGGTTTGGGCTGCGCCATCAGGTTGCTGACCGAGTACGGCGAGGACGGCGGCGGCGTGGACGGCGACGACCACTTGCGGCGCGCCTCCCGCCTGGACGGCGGGTCCTCTTTGAACGACGACGACGACGACGACAGCGGCGCAGCCGGCGGCGGGCTGTCCGTGAACCGAGGCACCGCGGCCGCCGGCTCGGCGGTGGCACCGGTGCCGTTGGCCGGCGGACACTTCCAGCGCTCGTCCTTGCACGTCACCGACAGGTCCAGCGGCTGGTCGCACCTGTCCGCCGCGCCAGGCGTCTGCGCGCGGCGGCGTTTCGGGCTGCTGCGGCCCGTGTCCTCGTCCGCGGCGCGCTCCTTGACGCCGATGTCCGTGTTGACGGACAGGTCGCACGGGCCGGTGCACTCGCCGTCCGCCGCCGACCGTTCGTGCTTGATCACCTTCGGGTCGGGGTACGTGGTCACGTTGGGCCGGGCGGGCGACGGCCTCTGATTGGACGACGCCTCCTCGCCGACTAGCGGCGACGTCTTGCTCGAGCCCATCGGCACCGACGACGGCGGCGTCTTCTGCACCGGACCGCAGTCCGCGTCCGGCGACGTCTTCTTGGCCGGCGTCTCGTTGTGCTCCGACTCGCCGGCCCGTTTGTACCGGTTCATCTCGTACAGGCTACCGCCGCCGGCGGACATCGACAACATGTCCATGTTCAGCTTGGGCACGAACTGGCCGAGCGCGGCGAACGGCGCGTGGAACAGCGGCAGCGGCAGCGACCCGTTGGCCGGCGGGAAGTAGAGCGGATGGACGAGCGGATGGGGCGGGTACGGGTGGAACCTGGGGTACACGGAGAACGGCGACGATCCTTGTTGCTGTTGCTGCTGCTGCTGCTGCTGCTGCTGATGCTGCTGCGACATGTTCGGCGCGGCTGGCGCGCCGCAACTGCTGGACGTGGGCAACGAGTTGGACTCGCAGAACCGCTTGTGTTTGGACAACGACGTGCCCGTACTGAACGACTGGTCACAACGATCGCACTTGACTTGCATGCGGCAGTCGGCGTGCATCCTCTTGTGACGGCACAGGTTCGAGAACTGAGTGTACGCCTGCAACGGGAGAACACAACAGTCAGATAAGAGCGTCGTACGGTTTGTAACAACAACAAAAACAACCACGTCGATTGTCTCGGAACCGAATAATGTCGCGTCGGAGAAAGAGCGAAAAGAGAGGGATACCGTTGGACGGAGAGGGACAGACGGAGAGAGATAAGGAGTGGGAGAGAGAGAAACAATACCGTATACAGGTAGTCGTTTTTCTCGTATGAAATATTATTATCGTGAACCGAGCGCGAACGCGAATCGGTCGTAGACAATATGCATCTTTGTAGTCGTTCATCGCGCACGTATTGCGATAATCCGCGTATCAGAGCCGCGGCTACGTGACACGGGGCGAACCGTCCAAAGCGCGGCGATTGCGCGCGACCGCCGTCCGCGGCCTATCGTTTTGCGGAAACGGGATACGCGTCGGTCGCGCGCCGACGTTCGGCACGCGTGCTCTCCGACGGGCGGACGAGTGGTGGTGGTCTCGATTGGCGGCGAAACGGTTAGGACAACCGCGGCGGTCGGACGCGCGTGGACGACGGGACGACCGCCGCCGAACCGATCGGCCCGGGCATTTGGTTACGCACCTTGAAGCAGACCTCGCACTGGAACGGTTTCACGCTGGAGTGGATGTGCGTGTGCTGCTTGAGCCCGCTGGACGTGGCGAACGTCTTGCCGCATTCGGAGCACGCGTGCGACCGGGCCCCCGCGTGGTTCGTCCGGATGTGCCTCTGCAGGTTACTGGGGTCGCTGAACACCTTTGAGCACGTCTCGCACGTGAACTTCCGGCTGTGCGCGAGCGCCAAGTGCCTGATCAGACACGGTTTCCAGCTGTACGCCTGCGGGCACAGCTCGCATCCGTATTGGCTGGCCTTGTAGTGATGACCGGACACCAAGTGATCGTCCAACCTGCGATCATACACACACGATTGTTCAATGACACGTTTGTTGTCGATATTGGGACCGACGGACGAGCGCCGCCGCACGCCCGCGCGTTGTGTGATCGGGGACTATTAAACGCGATCGATAAGTCGCGATCGTGCCGAAAGGCTGTTAGAAAACGCGATTGTGTCAACCGCCGCGACGTAATAATTGTGTACGTGCAGTTTTCACGCTCCTACGACGTGTAACTTTTAACCCCTTCTTTTCTTACTGTCGTTTTTTTCTCTCCTCCCTTCTCGCCTACGTACACGACGCACCTGCGTGTCATCCGGCAGCTAATACGCGTACGTGTAAAAGTTCGGCGCGCGCGGCCCCGCGTTTAAGAAAATCGATGAACAGCTCAACGTAACGTTTTATTGCCGGTATACCGGTCACGTAGTAGTCTTTCCCGTGGCGGCGGATGGAGACGCGGGTGCGCGGCAAATGATTGTCGGATGAGAGAGTGAAAAAAGGGCGTCTTGAAAAATGAAGTGCCGGACCAGCGGGCGGTCTCCGGACCGTGACCGCCGTAACACGTTTAAGCACTTAGGCGCGCGCGCCCTCCCGACATCGCTAAACTTTGTTGTCCGCAGATCACATATATATATATAAATCTATCATTGTAACAAAGATTTCAAAACCGTATGCGTACGTACGTACGTGCGTCGGCGAGGGAAGGAAAAATATCAGCGTCGGGTGCGCGCGCGCGCGCGTACATTTTGTACCCACTTTGGCTTTCGGTCGTTGTCGGCGACGGGTAGAACACGAGTAAACGGTAAGATCACGGGAAACGGAACACTTACTGTTCAATGTCGGGGAAACACTTCTCGCACAGGATACATCGGTTTTGGTCGTCCTCGTCCGGCTCCTCGGCGTCCACGTCCACGTCCCCGTCCCCGTCGATGGAACCCAACGAGTTCTGCGACGCGACAACTGAAACAACAAAACGCCACCGCGCACGTCAGTACAAACGGCAGTGACGACCTGAGAGCGCAGAGATCGCAGAGATCGCGAGTGTTATCGGACCGACGGTGCGAACGACCGATTGCGCGAAAGGTGAGTGAAAATATAATGTGTTGCGGCCAGCCGCCTGACGTACGGCAGGTATTGTGTGCCCCCTCGTGCCATTGGCTATCTGCGCGCGGTCCGTTCGTAATTCGAGGGATGAAAGCTACCTTCCGGAACGGAAACCAAACAGAGGGGCACTGCGCCGCGTAATAATAATAAATAATAATAATAATAATAATATTATCGTGTTTTATGCGTGTGCACGTATTACGTATCGTGTAGTTGCAGTTGCGGTGCCGGCGTCATAATTAATTCACGGTGGTAAGTCCACGCACCGTGAGTGGGGTGGCGTATTATGCGCGTAGTAGGTATAATTCAAAATGCTATCTCATTGGAACCGACGCCGCGCGCGTCAGGTGCGATCGGGATTTCCAACCGACGTTTTTTTGCCGTAGCACCTGTTAAGAGATCACAGCGCGAGACTGTAACCGAAAAACTGTAACCGACAGCACACGGTGTTGTAGTGGTGCAAACGGCGATGGTGCGCGATAAACAGCATTATAATGCGGAGAACCATAGGTACAATCGGAGTGAATTCGTAAAGCGCGACGGATCTAAAAAGTAAACATAACGGCGTATGGGGAGGGGGAGGAATAAAAAATTTAAAAAATCGACAGAAAAATACAATTTGCAATGTTACAATATCGCGAATATATTTGAATGATGAAATAAAAAAAAGTCCATATTGTTCGCAGAAACTATTAAAGCTGTAGAACCGTGTGTAAAGGGGACGTTTGACGCGTGTAATCGAATATACGCCCACTAATACTCGGTTTTCGTTTGAGTTCACACGACCAAACCCCTTTTCGGTGACCCTCGCACCCGAACATATGCTTTTGTCACCCTAAGATACGTTACAAATAAAAAAAAAAAAACAAACAAATACGCACAAGCTTTACCGAAAGTCAAAAGCTTCGACGTCGGTGTGAGAAAACAAAATATAGACGTTATTCGATAAGTCCATCTATTTTACGGAACATAGTATTACTATTATCCTGCGCAGCCACCTGCTTCCTGCGTTTCTGCATAAGTCTGTAACGGACCACAGATGGGCTAATTGCGGAGGCGCGTCACTGTACGTTCTTTTGTGAACGGACAGACTCCGATGATTTGCGTGAGAAACGCGGACGACATGGTGGTGGACCGGCGAGCAAACGTAAGCAAGCAGACGAGTTAACCCTTATCTTCCCTCCCCCCCCTCCTGTGGCTTCGTGTTCGCTGATGCAAGACAAACGCCAGACAACTGGTTCGGAATAACGTGCACGGTTGGGGACGGAACTTAATGAGCGACGTTGCGAAACGGTAAACATGCATAAACATCGTTTCGACGACACAACGTCATAATGCACGTACGTATGTACAGTAGTAACGCGCGAGTAATATTTAATTTTTTTTTTTATTTTCTTTGAGCAACATCGTTTTATATTTTCAACATCGCGCGTTCCTGCGTACGCGTGAAAACGAATTCAACGACGTCCCGACAACCGGTCCGTCGCTCCTGGACGCGAACGGCGAACGCGCATACATGTGTAATAAGTGTACTACACGACGTGCCCATGACAACTGTACAGTATGTGCGTGGCGCGCAGTATAGGATAAAAAAAAATAATAATAGTAATAATAACAACACGTAATGGGGGTTAAGTCACACTGATTGTCGGGGCAAGCGTCCGACCAGGTGTCTGTGACTCGCACCAGGAAGTGGGAGTTTGAATCTCTTCCGGTCATGTGAAAACCGTTAAAAAACGTGGGGTCGCACGATCACAATCCGTCGGGGGATAATGAAGTTAGTAGATCTCGCCAGAAGTGCACTAGATTGTTCATCCGATCCGGTGTACACGTCAACGGTTCGGTCGAGGACGTATCGGTGGACAAACACACACACAGAACTCCTTAAGCAAGGGTTTTGTTGTTTTGTTTCGGAGCCTGAGAACGACTCGCGTCGAGGGTAGTGATTACGCGGCAGTCGTTATATTTGGCCAATGAACGTAATACGTAGAACAATCGCGTTTTTCACGGGACACGTGAGCCATTTACGCCGCGCGCCGTCCCCAATTCCATTCGAATCGAAAAATCTTGCGTGACCTATGGACAAGTCAAAACCATAACATCTGCGCGCGCGCACGAACCGGTTAGGTCAATCGCGTGACATCGTGGTCTCGTGTCAACGGTATGAAAATAAATATTAAAAAAATAAAAAAGCAAACAGATTTCAATCAAACATTAATCGTTCGTGAGGTTTATACTACCGTGAACGAACAAATACTGCAGGCAACCCAATAACATAAAATTGCAACTAGACTGCTGCGACGAAAAACGTTGCGCTCGCGTTAAGTTTATAGCCGTCAGTCTCTCTCTCTCTCTCTCTCTCTCTCTCTGTCCCAGTAAAATTAACGTGTGACCGACATCATCAAGTGCGCTAATTTTTACGACTGCAAAGTCTCCTCACCCGTTGTTATGATAACGACGACAATATAATAATATGCTCGTGACTGACACGCAGAACCGAGAAGTATTTAATTAATATTTGCATCAGATGTAACTAACGGTCTTCTCCGGGAGTGTCGCGCGCTCGCGAATAGTAATCGCGCTAATTAAAAACACCCTCGTGTAGTAATTTTTATTCAGCTCAGCCGGTTGCGTTTATCTCGCTGGGAGGTCCTGGCTACGGCGGCGCTTGGCTGTGATATGTTTACGATCGTTCCGCGCGCGAGTAGATTTTACACATTTTCGTTCGGGATTATTATAATACTATTGTAATAACTATTGTTTCGAGAAAACGTGACTCACGCCGTCGTCGGGACGACGATTATTGCTTATGCACTTATAAATAACGTCCTCCCCGCGACCGCCTACGCAGCACCGTCAAGCCTTGACGACTGCAATGCGCGCAACGACTTAAATGAACACAATAACCGTTCTTATCGTCCGATTGTCGTATACGATGTATACATAAAAAAAAAAAAAAAATAATAATTAAATAAATTAAAAAATAAACAAATATGATGTTGCATTGAAACAAGAGCAATATTATACGACGCGTTCGCACTCGATTGCCGCGTTAAGTACCGATACGTACGGTCTTGTATCGAATCGTTCGCGATCGCGGCAGACTCGTCGACCGCTTATGGCCGCTGCAACGTGTGAACGGTTCGCCTCGTTAACGTAATATCACCATTAACCGAGGAACACGTGATAACGATTTAACACGGTGGTTGTAGCTACTATACGTGTTCGTAGGATATCGTCGAGTGCCGAGTAACCGAGACGAGTCTTGGACGCGCTTATCGTTTAATGTTTGTTCCGAGCACTTAAAATTCAATAATTTTTCCTTATACTACAATATTATGGTTACTGCTTGTCGATTGTGTTTTTTTTTATTATTATTTATTTTATTTATTTTTTTTTTTTTTGGATAAACATTTACACGACCCGCAGTGGTTTAGTATTTGCTGTTGACGTGTACGTACGTCATGCGTATATCACGGTTCGGACGCGGTGTCACAACCGTTTTTGGGAAATTCGTGTAGGTCTTTTCATGTAATACCAACGGCATATCGGTGTTGTTTGGTCGGTGTACATAATGGACCGCGTATTTGCTAGCACGCACATGTACTCGCCGTACACAAGTATTGGGTTTTGTGGTACAGGGCGAAAAAAAATCCCGTTTAATCAATTCAAAGCTATTAGGTCTTTATTACTCGTACAGGCGGAAGACAAATTATCTACCCTAATTTTCTTTTATACTCGATCCCCGGTTGTTTTCGATGCCCCTCGTCGTCACCATACCGCTGCCGCCGCCACCGCCACCGCCGACATCTCTATTATTATTATGTCGGACGCGATTAAAGTTATATATATATTTATACATAATATGTATGTACATATACACAGAGATAATCTAGCGGCGTTTGTCGCGCGTCGGCTGCACGGTGGGTTACGCGCGTTATTGTTCTCCGTCGGATGTGTAAGCGGGGACGGTGCGCGGAAAAAAAAAAAAAACAGAAATAGAAAGAGAGAGTGAGCGAATGAAGGTGAGTTATGATATAAACCGCCCAGAAATATGATTCATAATAATGAATAGAAACGACCCTAATACGTGGCGACGTTCGGGAGGGGTTCCGTACATATGTACGTAATATACACACGAACGCGCGCGTGTGTGTGTGTGTGTACGTACGTGTGCGTGCAATAAAGCGGCGGCGGACGCGAAATGACAAATATTGTACAATGCAACGGACATGCGTACAGATCATTAACGGTGCGCCGTAGGACCTGATCCGGGGTACGGTGGTGTAGGGGTGGAAAGTACGTACCCCTTTACTCTCGTCGTACATACACATATTTATATATATATACGTATAATGTATACGACGATTGTGTTTTGCGTTCGCGTGTGTATGTGTGTTTGAACAGCTCTATTATCAGTCAGCGGGGAGAGACTTTAACACGTCGTATTAACCGGAGACCACTGCACCACTGCACCCCTCTTATCACCGCTTTATCCACGCGGTTGCCGGGCGGGGAGGTGCTGCGCGCGCGCGCGCGCGTGTGTCTGTGCGAATTCCGATTATTTTATTTTTATTTTTTTCCACCATGCCCCCGTTATAATAAAGTTGTTTTTATACATTATATATTGCGGTGATCCGCCCGACGCGTAAACGACTGCGATAAAAAAAAAAAAAAAAAATCATAAAGCGAAATCATTGTGCGCGTGTCGCGCGTGGAAAATGTGACCGTGACGCGACGGTACGATTAATTGTGAATTAATTTTTCGACGACGACCATTGTCGGGATTTGCTCCGTTGCCGTACAACCACCGCGACGGTCTCCGTCCGTACACGTATAATAAGCGCTATTATGTTGTATAAAACATAGATACGAGCTTAGCGCGTTGAGATTAAAAGACACGAGAGGGTGCGAGCCGCACGGATTGTCGCGTTCTGATGAATATTAAATAGATCGACTGTACACACGACGTATCGTCGACAATACGAACTGGATTTGGATCGAGCGGACACGTGCGTTGTACACGGCATACAGTGACGTTTGAAAGCGATGATGGGGCGTGGTCCGGGAAAATTACGAGAATGCATTTATATTTTCTGTACCCGGATAACCGGAACAAAGGGTTAGTCGGACTCCCGCATTTCTAACCGAAACCTAAAATTTTTTTTCACACGTCTACAAACATTGCCGATAGTATTGTTCATCGTCACATTGTATTTTACGATATAACGTTTGATTTACCTGAATCTCTCTCGCTTCGATCCTCTGACGTGGCCATTAGTTCTCCGAACGCCGCGTCCAAATTTAACGGCTCTCTCTTGCCCAAAAGTAGTTCTTCGGAAGCTCTGACCGTGTGCGTTAATTCGTAAAATATCTATAGGTTTAAACGAGAAAAAACAAAACAACAATGTACACTTGTGAACAGGGATAATTACAGAACGTGATCGGTGTAGTATCATCGCGTAAACAATATTTACCTGGCCGGCAAGTAAAAAGGCCCGGACATTTTGTCTACTGTTGTCGTTGGTCGACCGGATAAATTTCAGCCAGTTACAAATTTCGATCGTGCCATCCAAGTATCCCGAGTAACCAGCAACACGGACCTGCAGACAAAAATTGTAAACGGTGTTTTAGATTAGTACGTTCAGCACTTCAGACAAGCGGTGAAGTGTGGGCGGGCTATATAAGGTCGCTTTAAAGCATCACTCCTCTGCTCTCATTCCCTTTCAGTCGGAGATCGTAATTAATTACACTAGCTTTAGGACAACTTCGCCATTAAATGTACGAAATCCGTGGTCGTTAGGTCTTCCCTCTCTGTCTATCTTGCTCTAATTCACGACCAGACATAAATCACCCTCAACGGGAGGCTGAAAAGAATCGTATAAAGGAGAAACCGAGGTTTCGCACCCTTCGCCCAAGAAAAAGATGAACCCTTTGCGAGTTAATTGATGATTGCACCGAAAAAGATCGCCGGATATGCGGACCCAGACGAGGGGTCTTATTAATTAAACGTGACACATTCGACGGACCTTTTTTCCGTGCGCTCCGCAATTAGTAAGAGTTGAGACGATAAAAGTCGGAACTCGGATTGTTTACGAGAAGGGGAACGTTCGATTTGTATTATGGTACGAAAACTAAGGCGCCAGCGACGGCAACCACTAAACACGCGTTGACGACTAGTGGTAGTAACCGAACGTATCGAGGCGCGATCTTATTTTTTTCGTATCATTCAATTAACTAACCGAAACAATATCTACGTAATCAATTGACGTTCATACGGGACATGGAACTTTTTGTCTTGAAAAATCCGCCGCACCGTTTCCGATGCGTGTGATTATGGCGGGAAACCGCGAGAAGGCGTGACGGCTCGTACTCTTCATTGTTAATACATTTTAAACTTGAAAACGTATTTCGCTCATATTCCTGACTCGTTATCGTCGATCGAAAACGTGCCCGTAGAGCTTACGAATGAGTGTTGCCCGCGTTGTTTTATGATTTTATTTTCGTCGTGATCAATAGGAGGTTGGCATTTCGATGAAAATTCGTTTTAAAAAATCCGTTCTACCGTTACGACGGGGAAACCCCATTCGAACGACGGTTAGGATTGATTCGATCCGAGATGATTAATAATAATGATTTAAATAGGTGGTTAAATACGCTAATGGGCGTCGTTATAGCAATCGAACCGTATTGTAATAAAGAATATATTCAGCGCGATCCCAGCCGTTTCGAGTGCCACGCCGGTGTTTAGATGTCAATTACGAACGCTGTTCCGTGCATTATGTTCTACGTACGGTTCACGAGTGGCCACTTGGGCGCGGGCGCTCGCGATACTATTATAATAAAATTATACAACTGATAACGCGGTGCGCGTTCTGCTGTACGAGTACGCCTTTTGCGCGGTAACACTGCAATCACGTTTGCGTTAAGGGCGGAGCGAGCGTGTGTTTTAAAGCGATCAGTCAAAACGACGGCTTGTTTAAATTTTCAAAATTTGCATAGGTCTCGTTTGTTTTTTTTTTTTTATCCTTATTTTCGCACGCAATTATTACTGCATTCACGGACTTGATCGATGCGTGAACTTTACCGATATAAAAAAAATTTAAATAAATAAAAAAAAAAAACTTAACACGTCACACTAAAAACACGATATTATAAAAACATGCGTGTGTGTGATCGTGCCTGTGTGTAAAACTGCGTACTGCGTCACTTCGCGTACACCGATACGATATTATTATTATTATATATTGGGGCGATAAACATAATACGCGTCCTATTGACACCTCACCACTGCTGTTTCTCGCCCGAATGTCAAACACAATAGCAGACATCTATATTATTATATATTCGGTAGCCGCCCGTCGGCAGATGTCCGATGATCCGTCCATACACACACACACACACACGCGTACGAATACAACATTATATGTATAATAATAATAATACGAGGGAGCGGAATATTTTTAGAGAAAAAATCTTTATAGATAAAAAAAAAAAAAAAAATAATAAACCTTATTCGCTCCTACAACGGTTAGGAAAAAAGTCGTACGTGATATTATGATTGGATTCTTTTGTAACCGTGTATTATAGGTACCAGAGCTATTCTCATGGAGCTGGTCAAGTCTCGCTCGATCTTTAAGTTTGTTCCAAGGGCGTATTAAGAAAAACTTTACGTGTGCAAATATTTATTGTTGTTGATGTATCCTTGAATTTTTTTTTATTGAAATTATGCTGTTTATTTCAATCGAAAATAAAACGGAAGTAATATATATTTTGTGGACATCTAAATAACATTAATATAAGAATGATATTTGTAAAAATAAATAAAAAAAAATCTTTTTTGTTGACCTTTGGGACGAAAATGCTGAAGACCGCCACGGCGCACTGCAAAGTTATAACGAATATAATCTACATGTATACGTACACGCTGCGGAATCGGTGGAAATTCAGATGGTGGGGGGATTACATTTATAATGTCGGACGATCCTCCCGCGGCTGTTTGCACAGGGTAGCTGATGAATTTTTAAACGACCTCTGTCCGTGCGTTTTATATATTAAATCTCTCTGCACGTCGCCCAAAACCTATCCCTCCCGTCCAGTCCCATCCCTTCGTCATCACTGCACAACCGCAGCGCCATCCCTCGAGCCTAGCTTCAGCCCTGCTGCAGGCATACGACAGCACAATGTTTACCGTTTTATCAAAAAGCTGCTTGTGAATAATTGCGTCGTATATACCAACTCTGTGCGCGGTCTGCGTGTACGCGTCCGTAAATACACATCTCCTACACACACATACATACACTATACATACAATACGTACTTCGTACACAACCGCAACGGTACTCCGTACAATATGACTTTTGTGTTTGCATTGCGCGCGGTGAAACAGCGTGTTCACCCGGAGACCAAACCTTTACCTGTTCCCCCCTCCCCCTCCCGATGACCGCGTTATTTTCGACGATTCTTTTACATCTACCCCCGAGATACCCTTCTACCGCCGGTCATCCACGAATCACCATAAGAGACAACGGGTTTCGCATCGGCCACGGTGCATCGCTGCGGTTCGTCGATCATTTACTATGCGATCGATAAACTACGATACAGTCTAGCTTATTGCAAAACAAAATATCGTATCCACTACTTAGTTAAATAATTTGTTCTCGAAATGTTAATATAAAACCGTAATATGTAATCTACTGTATATATCGCAACTGTTGGCCACCGTTGTTTTTGAAAGATCGGTAAAAAGAAAACAAACGCGCATAAGTACACTGTAGCACGTAGATACGTATATCATTACGCAAGTCGTTTGCAAAGGCGTTACGGACGGTTGTCGGCAATCGATGTTGACGAGAAATGCGCTCGGATGTTTGTTTATTCACGATGACAATATAATAAAATTATAATGTGAACTTTTATTCGTAAGCGCTTGGCCGTTATTGCGAAATAATAAGCTCTGGAGACTGGGCGTTTCGAAATGTAGTAGGAGTGAACTGCTGGTTTGTAAACTGAACCTGTACGGGAGCACTCGGGATATAAAATTTTAGTGACGGAATAAAGCATTCAGAATGTGTACAATATTTTAATGTACGGTATGTTTTCAAAAAAACATTAAAATAAACAAATGTCGATGTGCCATATGAACGTTATTGGCTTTTATTTTAAATAGCGAGTAAATTAATTTTGGTTATTTTATTCATTCACGGTAATTAAACACTGTCGCCGTGCGGTAGGGGCACTCGAGTACAGCGTACACACGTGCGTAGGTCACGGTCAATAAAACATCGCGTTTGCGGTAAGTATTAGCTGTATAATTACCACCTATATAGGTATAAAGTGTGTATAATGTGTATTATTTACTCAATAAAAAAAGTTGTCTACTGCACTTATAATAATAATAATTATAAAATTAAGTAGAACGATAAACTGTACACTACTCGTATTATTATTATTATTATTATTATTATTAATATTTTTATTATTATAATATTAATAGCTGGAACAAACGCGTATGACTTTATTGAGTGATGCTCGCAATATTATAATATTGTTCGTTGTAATAACATAACCGTAAAATGTGCGCGAATTTCTTATTCGTTCCATACGAGCACTATGCACATAGCGAGCTGAGAAATATACACTAGAACCTAGATACCTCAAACGTCTACAGGTTCAACAGGTATAACAATTTTTCACTGTAAAACTGTAATATTGTCACTGTAATTTTCGATAAATCAAATTTTTCAACCGATTTGAGTAGTCGGTGTTATAGTTCTTAACCTGACCGTCTGTTCCGCAAGTACATTTACACAGAGTTAATAAATTGTACCAATATCGCAATACGAACATTATACGAAAACCTACGACGTCAAACTCAAACAATTGCCCTGTATATTATATTTTATTGAAACGTGTCGCGGCAGGACATTGCAGTAAACCGATGTGACGGCAGGAAAGTCGACGGTTGGGATCGTAATAATTTCGTTGGGCAAAATAGAGGGATACAAACGTCATTGAGGACATTTATTTAAACGCGTGACGGCCGGGTTGACCAACACGTGTGTGTGTGTGTGCCGTATATACGTACGGATGAAGGCTCGCGCGCGACGTGTTTATCGCTCGTTTCCGAAAAAAAAAAATCTGTTTTAATTGGCACACACAGCGGTCAAATTTCAATATCGCATATGAACGTACATGTATATATGTATGCATCATATATCACCGTACGTTGGTGTGCTGCGTGTACGCATAAATATGTATATACATTAAGTATACGGTATTATATCATCGTGTTCAGCAGCTGACACTGGACGTTTTGTATATTATTGCGACGAGACGACCGTAATAACTCATTAACGCCACTCGCATCCGCGGCGCATACCCTCTCTGCTCGACCAACACCCTCTCGAATCGTCCGGTGCACCGATCGTGTCCAGTCAGGGACTTTCATGTGACGGAACCGAAGTCTTGACCTCTGTTGTACGAGCACCGCCGCTGCAGTGTACAGTGACTGCTCGTCGCGATGTCGCAATAATAACGTAATTTATATTGTAATCATCATACTTATTATTACTGTTATTATTGCTTACACTATTATTGTGTAGGACGCGGCAATAATACAATGATAATAATTTAATACGTATACGCCGTGTGTACGTACGTCTCCATGTGTGTGTGCCCGTCGAACGTTAATGGCCCTCGACGTTCACGGAACCGTATCCCGACAAACAATAACACGCGCGGGGAAAGAGATAATGCGCGATAGGGATTGACGCGAGCGCGCGCGCGTTCCTAACCCTTGTGTGATATTCGACGGCCTATAAATATATATATATATATATAATATGCGTATATTATATACACGTATATATTTATATATTGTACGCGTACAGAGATGACAATACGATTCACGCGTATGTAGATAGAAAAGGAAAGAGGGCGGAGAGAGTGAAACGACCCTCTTCCTATCTGTATTATATGATATAAGTATACGCTGCCGACGACCCTTCTTTTAACAACACATACACACACACGTACACGTACGCGTACACTGCACAAAACAGCAGACAACATGTGTCAATGATGCGGGAAATTAAATAATTCCGAGAACGTGCGTGCGAAGGGCGGAAAATCGACGGGGACCCCGTAATAAATCAAACTCCGGTAAACTGTTGCGGGTTTTCTTAAAAAAAAAAAAAAAATTAATAATAATAAAAAAAGAGAAAAACGTAACACTGACAAAAGACGCGCAGCCAAACAATTATAATAACAATAATGATCGGTGCGACGTGCGAACGCAAGTAAGTACAAAGTTTCACGTGTGCGCGTACGACTGCGACGGAACAAAGTAGACGTTATAAATTATCAATTATTACTTGCCGTTGATTACTATTGTTATCGTAATTGCTAATAAACGTGCTAAACGCGGTGTATGCTCGCGTGACAATCGATACACTCGGTGGAAAAGTATAATGCGACCCGGGCACCACGAGTGGGGGGAAGGGGGTGACGTAGTTCTCGATAATAATTGTACGAATTATAATGCGAGTTTCACTTGTCATAAACTTTTTACGTAAATACATCCTACAATAGTCCGCTATGAAATGTGCGCGGTACACACGCGCGGATACATCGTGCACATCGCCGAGGGAATTAATAATAAAAAAAAAAAAAGAAAGAAAGAAAGTTTTCGGGGAGTAAAAAGAAACGAAAAAAAGAAATGCTAACAATTCCGAAGACGACGTTCGATCATAAATAATAAATGGAAAAACGGAGTTTAATTTGTACGCATCGGCCTAAGGGTGTCACGTGCTTTACACACACACGGGCGCGCGCACGCGCATATATAGTTGTTTAGGATATATAGGGACATGTAATTCCCTCTCTTTTGTCTTTCCGCCCTTCTTGTAATTGGCAACATGATAAACACGCACTGTGTTATTTTTAGTTTGTTGTTCTTTTCTATATCCGAGGGGAATAATCTTATAATGTTATGTACAGATAACGGTCCGTGCGCGAAACGGCTAGTCGCAGTTAGCAGCAATGAAAAAAACCACCCCTAATAAATTCTTGACAGTTCAACGTCTTTTTTTTTTTTTTGATTTGGCATAAAGTCACGGTTTAGTGAACACTTGACGTTTTGCATACAATTTCAATGCATCTGTTCGAGAATATATTATTGCAAAAAATTTATAAACATAATAATAATAATAATAATTTGAATAAGACGACGGTTTTTACCTGTTTTCTCAGAAGGCAGAAAAATATTTTTTACGTTGAATTTTCATTATGCAAAAAAATAAAAATATATATTATAAGTATAAAGAAATAAACATAATAAAGACTCTGATTGGGGGGTCCCCTATACATTGCATGAGACACTTAAATTATCAACCAACCCCGAATGTTTTGCTCGTTTCTTTCCTCTGTCTGTCTCTCTCTCTCTTTCTTTTTTTTTCTGCAGTCGTCAGCTTGAACTATTTTTCCGGTCGACAGGTTACAAGCATGCGAAAAAAAACTGACTTTTCTCTTTCCATGACCACTTGAGACGGAAAAACGAATCATTTTTCCGCTCCGGCAAATCTTGAAAGGCGGAGCTTGCTCGGTGGGTTTTGTCCAATTAGCCAGACGCCAGCTCCGAGTCCTTCGTTTCGCGTGTGGTTACGAAGGCGTGGTTACCGACCGCTGCTGGCCCGAGAAAAACTCGGTTAAATACTTTTGCGGTCAGTTACCAACGACTTGTGAACGTTTTTTCGCTCGACTTTATCACATAACCGTGTACCAATGGTTTTACGACAAAACAACAATAATAACGAAGAAAGTAACGAGTCGTCATTATTATGTGCACATGTAAATGTACATACGACCATACCAAAAATTAAAAAATAAACAACCATTGAAAGGACTAAAATTTGACATATAACAAAAATAAATAAATAAATTATATCTGTTCAAATATACAGAATTTAAGTGTAACACAATTTATTTCTAATATGCGCATTATAAACTTAAATGATTTGTTTTCGATTATACATTCGTTGCGAACACATAGAAACGACGACATCCGTCGTAAATATTATGATTCACAGATTGTCAATGGCTAAAATTTTCCAATATTTTGATTTAAATTTTGTATACATATTATTATTTTACACTTTTCAACGATAAACGTTTAACGTAAGAGCTGATTACGGATCATTTTGTTCTATTCTCGTCTAGAATCGACGCGGCGACGAGAATTAGTACCGTACGTACCTATACAATGACAAAATGGGCGTACAATTTATTTGGATCTGCGTCAGGACTATCGAAACTCTTGTGATATCGATTGTCGGAGCGTGGAGAAACGCACGTTCATACCCTACATTTACAATCCGCACGGATTGACGACCGGCGGGACTCTCGCCGGAATCGTAGGTTGGGCTGCGTAGTAGCAGTGCCGGTATTATTAAAACGATATTTTCTTTCGAGGGACCGGTGATGGCGGAGAGGAAAAGAATAAGACCGAAAATGCCGCTACGCGAATCGCCGGCGCGAGACTTTTCCGTTACGTTAAACTGACAAATCATGCAACGGTGCAACGGCCTAGTGTATATAATATTATACGCGAGCGCGCGCGCGCGAATTCCTCCGCGGAAATGATTGAGATGAATGGTGCCACGTCGTCTCCACAAATGGTAAAAATCCCTCGCGATTTTAATATAACGCGTACACGCGTAAACACACACACGTATATGTGTGTGTGTGTGTGTGTAGAACATATTATATTTGCGGCGATTTTTCATGAAATCATTCCGGGCCCGCGGATAGCATCACGCTCCGAATGGTTCTTACAGATGTGTGAATGCTGATAACAGATGACGCTGAGGCAATAAGCCGCCGATCGCTTTGATTGATGAAAAACCATTATTGCCGAGTGCATATCACACGCGCAGCACCCGCCCGCCCATCGCCGCAGTCGTCGTTAACGCGTTTCGCACGAACGTAAGCACTACTCCACGGGCGTGCAACGCGGAAAAGGAAAAAAGGAAAAAAAAAGAAAGAAAGAAATTTTAAATAAACTTTTCCGTACAAACGAGTTGCAAGGATTCGTGTTGGCGGTAAACCAACGGCGAAATCACATCCGTTCGAGAAAAAGATCCAGATCCTGTTCCCCGCCTCGGCGAGTCGTACAGTTCGATTTCGCTCCTCCGAGTCCTATCAGCTCTCGCGGTAACCCCGTCACGGTGTCACGTGAACGATTATAACCGTTTAGTTTTATGTATTTTCGGCGTCAATTTTTTGTACCGAGCATCAGATCTGTAATAATGAACCGTCATCGGGCGGCGCGACGACGAAACGATCGCGCGCAACAAGGACGTATTGATTCGGATGGAGTTCGAACTTCGGAGGGTCGGGAAGGGCGCCGCCGTCATCGCGAGAGCATTGCATTATCGTGTCGACGCACACGCGCACGTGTTGGACCTCCGTACACCTACGGCCGTTTCGCGCGCGATACGGCGGCGGCGAGAAATGCGAGAACGGGCCCGAACGCGGACGCGGAAGAACGCGCCGTACGGTTTCGCGTGTGGCGTCACGTCGCAACGGTGTCCTTCTCGAAACGCGCGCACACTCGATTTGGCGATAACGCGTGATGCGTGACGGTAATCGACGCGCGTACACAACACGACAGTGTTCGTATGCAACACGGGCACAATGCCGACATCGTAACAATGCGCATTATGCGCTACCGGCATCGGCTACGGGACGCGAGTGGTGTTGAATAGGTGAACCAAGCGAGCGTGCGAGACGAGCGCCGTCGGTGCGCGTAACGCGATGTGATGATGTTACGCGCGCGTTTCGAAGTTTTGTCCGCGCGACCAACACCGACCCCGCGTGCGTGGTATTGCAACCATTGTTCGCAGCCATCGAGGTGTATTGCAACGTCTAGTCGTTCATTCGGTGCACCGTGTACACACCAGCGTTTCCCAACGTTTTCAACGCGATAAACTCCGAAATAGGTAAAAAAAAAAAAAAAAAAAATGAAATCAGTCGCTTTACGCCTCCTCCTCCCCCTTTCATTACAATAAAAAATAATCAAAGCCCTTCGGGGGGCAGGGGCACGCTTAGGAAGACCGAAATCGAGACGGGTAGAGGGAGAGATGTAAAAGAATTGGTATAAGAGGAATAAACCACAAGGATTTGACAGTTATTAGAGGATATGGTCGGAGAATCGGTTGTGAGACTGGATGGTCCTAGCAATATCCCCTCCTCCTCGGAAAAAAAGCTTTGGTTATGCACGATGCTTTGGTAATTTTAATGTAAACGAAAGGTGGTTTTTCTGCATCAACGTTAAATTATTTCTGACGCTCGAGTTAAGTCAATACGCTAGTGAATACCATACGAGGACGCAATGCCGAAGTGGTAATTAAATTCAGGCTACGAGATTTACAAAATACATCGTGGTCCCATCAAAACTTTGATTATCACGTTCAATGGTGGGTAACAAACTGTCGAAAGCGTTATTTCGTTAATATTCGAACGTTCATCGAAACCCGAACGATGCCGATTTATCTCGGCACCAGAGAGAATATTATCGTGAAAGGTAAACGCAGCAATGCAAACCTAGGTGATCCGGAAAATTCCGATTTTCCGGACCGGCCACTGGGACTTCGCGGGCGTACCGATAAGACGACGCGACGTGTTGGTATAATACCTCATTTAGCCCATTCCAGACAACATGACCGGCAACGTAAGCGCTCAGCGTTAGTTGGCGTAAGTCGCTGCTGGCGCTACTGCAATTAGCAAGGCAACGTAAACGCTCACTGCCGTCGACGTTGCCGCAGAAGTGTTTCGAGGAGTGAACACGGCAGCGGCTGAATGTAACCGAGGTACACGCACCGGACGCGGCGCGCGGAGATCGCTGTCGAACCGGCGGCACATAATAACGTAACGTGCGCGTGCATGCGCATACCGCAAACAGGTGTGAACGGACGGCGAAAATCGCGTAAAGAAATTATCTCTTTCGAAATTCCCGGACGCTGCGGCGGGGGCGGATTATCACGGGGATTTCGCCGGGCGCGCGTATTACCATTATTATCATTATTATTATTTTCGATGCGCGTCCGCGCGGAACGCAGAATGCAACGCGTACCATTATCGTCGGACCCGGGACCGCCCGCCGGGGGCAGATGATACCGACCATAAAATTCGATCAGTTCACACCTCGGTCCCGGGGAGACGCGCACGCACGGCGACAATGCGGCGACCGAGCCCGCGGACATTAGGCGGTCGGATTTGTGTGCGCGCACATCATTCATACGCGTACATTATGTACGCGAGTGGTTACAATGCGTGAACGGACAAACACGGCTCAATCCGCGCGGCACATGAGCCGCACCCGTCGGCCGACGAATAGGTGGCGAATTTCACGGTTGGTCGGCCGAACAAATTTCAACGAAACATATAACGCGGCGAGGGCGACGGGGTAATAAGCGCGTAACAATATCGTGCGATGTGTCGGCCGTAAATAAATCGTGGGACAGCGCTGCCGTCCACTGATGCACGCGCGTCTTGAAACGCCGAGAACTGTCGAAAAGTATCTAGGTACCTCGCTATTGCGATACACTCAACGAATCGTAAATACGCGCTTGAAATGTATTGAAGCGACGCGTTGCGAGTTTAAGATAGCACAACGAGTTCGCAGTTATTCGTTTTGGAAGAACGTTGCGTGTTCTTAAAAACTCTTGGGAACACAATGTTTTACAAAGTCTAAACGATTACTTGCCCTCTCCTCTCTCCGTCTTTCTATTTTTTTTTTTTTTGGTTATTTTGTGTTTAATAGATACATAAAATAACTGATGCATACAGTGTCGAAACTGTCGTCCTGATTTGTTCTATATTTTTTTTCGCAGATCGCACGGTACATTTATCGTAGTTTATATATATATATATATATAGGTACCTATACAAGTAGATATTATGTGTGATCGAAGACACGTATGGAGAAACACGATAATAGTAGAATTTAAAAGGGATCGAGGCAATAACAATCGAATGTTTTATACTTAAACTCTCTCTTTCACCCGGAGTCGAGGTGGCTGGCACGGGGGCGGCCTACGAACGTACCGGCGAATGCGTTCGCACGTATCTTACACCGCGTATGTTGCGCCTATCGGTTGTGCATGTGTGAAGCTAATCTCGCGGAGATCCCCTGCGGGGTCATCTGACACCTCGACGATATTATATCCGTCGATTCGTCCCTCTGACAACTGTCAAAGTGACGTTTTTTTTTTTTTTTCACCTCGCACCTTTTGTGCCTGTCGCGGCTCTGCGGCGGCGGCGGCGAGTTTCCGTTGGTGACGACCCGCGTTTCCGAGATCTCGCAGATTTTATTTTTTTCCTACACAGATTATTCCCTCTCGTCACGATGTTTACTGTTATTTACCAGTACATATATATATATACACCTTTGTAGATACTTTTTTGTGCGCGAGCGCGAAAATGAAAAGGGGATCAAAATAATAATAATAATAATAACAGAAAAAAAAAAAAGAAACGTCTTTCTTTTTTTTTTTTCCACTCGTCTCCCGTATTATGGTTTTCACTCACCTCCCAGGCGAACCGCGAGTCCACCGGCTTCGGTCCCCACTTGCCCAGAAACGGTCCGTACTTGACGCCTTTGGGTAGCTGGGTCTTGGTCCATACGCCACCGGCACCGGCGTTGCGCACCTCCAAGTTGTACGGCATGGCGGCCGCGTTGGCAGGCGACTCGAAGAAGTTGAAGCCGGCGTTCATGCCGCTCGGGCTTACGATGCCGCCGGCCCCGTCGTTGGCCGACACCGATTCCTTTTTGCCGTTGTTGTTGTCGCCGTTGCTGATGATGCTGCTGCACCGGCTCCCGCTCCGGCTCCGGTCGCCGACGCCTCCGCCGCTGCTGTCGCTGCACAACGAACGCTCGTCGTCGCTCCGACCCGCGTCCGTATCGCCACCGCCGCCGCCTCCATCGTCGCTACTGCCTGAGAACACACAAACGTTCGCGTTTAACCGCTATTTCTTTCGCACGTCCTCGTGGGTTCCGTCCGATTTTCCTCCGACCGTCAGACCGCGTTAATCACGTGTCTTAAAATGTAACATCGATGCACGTACACGTACTGTCAACGCGTGACAAACCTAACCTTCGAAATAACGCTTAACCACGCGTGCGTATAGATCTAATACACATCGCATGATCTACAACGATATCTCTACGAGTATTGTGCTCAGATAATGTGATTTTTGGAAATTACGCACCGTCAACTATGTACACATGAATTTACGCGATCACGTCAACCTATGTTTCAACAGATCCAATAAGAATATTGTGTACTATACATTCTTGAAATACGTTCACGTCACATTTGTTATGTACTATCGCCACGCGAAATTTGACGTACTATCGGTATATTGGTACTATTATTCGTCCGGTAACGATAAGATCTTATAGATATTTAAATGAAGTTTAGAAATCTTATTTTTATTACATAAATACATAAAATATCGGGATTGAGAACGTTAACGAAAATATTCAATATCAATTTTTCTGCTTAATAATATATTTAAAACTAATTATCAAAACGAGTAATTCACAGTAATCGTAGAAAAAAAAAAAATGGGATTCTGATGCATTTATGCGTTCTTCAGAAAACGAATATTAAAAATAGTACTAGAAATAATTAACAACATTCACGAGTTTATTAGGATTTTTTTGTTTTATACAAAACATGGAATCCAATATAAATTGTTGAAACTTTATACGATATAAAAACGTAGTAAGGAAATATTTGCTTTCGTTATGCTGTTTAATAATTAGTAACAATTAGTTTTTAATTTAATTAAACAATTTCTGTGTAGATACTTCATTCTGATAGGTAAATGCATAACAAGGGTAGTTAAAAAAATAGTTCGATATATGTGTAGAAATCAAACGAGAACGAATACATTTTAAATAAGCACAAGCGCAAGCGTCGTGTTCCATATTACATATTATTTTAGTAGGTATAGAGAATCACACAGCGTTCGTACAGAGACTAAATATTCAACAAAGGTTTGAAATAATTTTAATTTAAAAAAAGTTATTGTAATATGACAGTTTCCAATCACGTTTTTTCGTACAAATTCATTACATCATATCAATGTGTTATACTATACACTCGTATGTCTCGATAAGCTTCACAAGTGTACACCATTATGATCAGATCGAATGTCACGTGTAAATGCACGTAGCGTACAACGTTAGAACTTTCGAAATGAGGATAGCTGTTAAATGTCACGTGAGAGGGAAACTTTATAACTAAGAAACATAATTCTGAGAAAATGTCACAAATTACTGGCTGTTGGAACATTGAACACGTATTATATATTATCTTACGTGAAATAGGAATTTCTACGCAAGTCCACATTAGTGGTTCTTCGCCCTGTTTGCGAGATATCGTATTGACGACAAACAGTCTCTATCTCGGGGTTTTTATCGCACGTTCAAGGTCGACCGTACAAATATTTGTTCAAATCTTCCCTACACCGATGCATTATTGTCTGGTGCTCAACTCGTTGATGATATTGTTTATTACTCTTTTGCGGTTCCACGGATTACAGCACAAAGTCGAATAGCAAGGGATTTATTTTATTTATTTATTATTTTTTTTTTATTTACAGCCGAATATCCACGAAGACATGATGTTTGGACACCGGTCGAGATTAAAAGACTATACAGACAAACACACTATCTGTCCCTTCTCTAATCGTGTAGTTTTCTTTCTTATCACAACCGAACACTTGGCTCCGGGATAGAGTGGTTTAGAACAAGAAAAACATTTATGATTATAATAATGAAAGTATTTTTTGACATACTTGTGTTAGTATAAATGTACAACACAGAAATTAAAACTCATAAACATCAAATATTACACGGAAAAATATTAAAAAAGAGTAAGCAGTCAATAACGATATAATTTTCCATTGCTTTGATTCACAAAAAATATATGATTCGTGTACACTTACAGTTATTATTTGGTAGATTAATTATTTACATATTACATTTGTGTGCACAAACTTTAGTTTCGTGTAGGTTATAATAATACAATATTCAGCCATGTAGTATAGTATATAGTATTTATAACGTTTATTGACAAAAAAAATTGGAAATAATTATAAGCCCCATAAGAAATTGCAATGATGCATAAATCAGGCAACTGTAAATAATTGTTCTTAACCAGATTGCAATCGTGTGACGCATTTGATGACTAAATTACGATAAGTGTTATCAAAAATGCTTATATTTATTATAAGTATCAACAGAATCATAACATTACCGCGAACTTAAAGATGCTGAATACGCTACGTATCGTATATCCAAACGCATATACATATGTATTATTGCATTGTGGCAACTGCTAATTGCAATGATTATTATTTTTACGACGGCTATAAGTTACTCATTGAATAATAAAAAAATATACTTGTTAATGGTGTTATTACAATATTAAACTTTACGTATAATAGTATGTATAATTGTACAGATATGCGAAACGAGTGTTCAATGGAAACCGGATAACATGGATGATGAATGGAAATATATTTGAATAAATATATGTAATCGATCGAACAGCTTTATCGCCCGGTTATTTTCAATAGTAGGTAATCGAACCGATACGAGATTATTTATTATTATTCCTTCGATCACCAGGAAGGTATTCGTGCAATTATAAAGATTAGAAAATAACAATGCAATGCTCATTGATTTTTTTTTTCTTGTATTTTATAAATTATTGTTCGTCAGTTTTCTGCTGTGCATGTACACCATGTGCATATTACATTATGATATAAGTACATCTACATACATACATGAACACACAACTTACTTTAAATTATTGTTTTCGTTAAAAAGCGCGATAACACGTTTGCAGCAGTCGACATGTGCAATTTTGCAGCTCACGAATATTTTTTTTCTCGTTATCAACGTTATAGATTTTTGGTTACACGTATGCTTATATGTATAACATTTATATACATTTATAACATTTATATTATTATATACGGTAAACGTAAAGACATAAAGACACACTACTCGGCATTAAAACGATGACAACGACCGTATAATATGATTATATTTACAGTATTTACATGCGCGCAAATGTTTATATATAATACGTATGTAGTTTTTATACATGTGTTCAAGCAGCTATTGTTTATAGATAGATTACAATGGAATAGCATTAAATTAACGCTAAGCACGTGTTTTCATCAGAGCGATTCGACTATGTACCACAAAAAAATAAAAATAAAAATAAAATAAAAAATAAAATTCATAACGCATAATCTATATTATTATGCTTAAGTAGACGGGAGGGACATGGTTTTCGGTCTGGAAATGGAAGTGATGCAGCGTACATGTATATTTAATATTTTATGGTAGTTGACGGTTTTTAAGCACGCGTTTGAACTTCATATTCTCCCGTCGTGACTCTGTAATGACATTTTGAGAGGGTAAAATAATTATTATAGTGTTAATTTTTTTTTTCATTTCAATCCCGTGATATATTGTTTTCAATATTTTGACGGATTTTTAAGGTTCGAGTCCGTTACGCACGAGGGGACTACTACTCCTGATCGTAGGTATATCTATACGTGAAATTGTCTCATATAAACCTGTTCGCCGTCTAAGAACCGTCGCAATCGTACATATTGCACGTACAAAGGGGACAATTGAGGCGTACCTATATACATTGAGGTTTCACGGTATGAATGTACTCCCTAGAAAAGACACTGTTTTTTATAATTCAACATTTAACACATCCGAACTACATTTAGTTATTGCAGTGATTTTCACACGAATTGAGTATAATTACATATAATTGTGTGTAAAAAAACAGCATACTTTTACATAAAATAATCTTCATATAAATATATGATAAACTATTATAAATACAAATATTACATTATTTTGATCTGCAGTAAACTATTAAGGTATTCCAAATTACAATGAATATTGTAATATTTGTTTAAAAAACTTCTGTACACATAAATTGATTAAATAAAATAAATTACTGTAGGTCTATATCGTTCAAATAATTAATACAGAGTAAGTATTAAAACTTGACGCTAATTTAAATCGTTTTACGGTTTACTTAAAAATTGATGTAAACTATATATGTAATGTATATTATACACGATACATTATAATTAATTTACAGTACGGTGTATGAGTGGAATAATAGTTTTAATTTTAAATATTTACAATAGTTGTTTACGCGATATTATTCGTATATTTTCATAAATATTTATAAATATACCGTCTTGCACAAATGTTAGTATATTTATGTAGTTAAACGAATAAAATAATAAATAAATAATAATCATGCACACATGTTTAATAATTATAGATGTATCATTATCATTTTTAAGATAGAATATGTAAACATACATTGATAAATACTTTGTGTATGTTCGTTAATACATAATAGTATTAGATAAACTTACATGATTGAATAATCTGATGATGTAGTTTATACGTATATAATTATAAAAGATCATTATAAAGACATTAAACATAGAATTATGTAAATACTTGTTGATATGCACGTGTTCAACTAAATATCATGAATAGAAATAAACATTTGGGAAAATATATAAATAATAATAATAATATGTAGACGCGTATTATCAAAAAGTAAAAGTGTACTTTTTAATACTCTGTATAAGAAGATCATCGCGTATATTTTGTACGGCAGTGCGACAACGTTACAGCAGTTAACGGTGTGAAATCGTTATCAGGAGAGTCGAGATGAGTTGTGCGCGGAATATAACAGTATACAACAAAATAAATCGAAAAATTCGAGATGTTGACGTTCGAAATATATTACATAACTGCATTCGACGCTAATCGAAGAGAAACGATGTATCAGCTAGGTACCCGGATCTAAGGATCACGCGTACAAGATACACATTTCGATTCATTGTCGAGAAATATTTTTACACTTAATGGAATTATAGTTTTTATTATTCTATAGACTCACCTCGGCTCATTTCGTGGCGGGTCGACGACGAAACATGCACGGTAGCGATGATGTTGTAGGTACGCGTCGGACGTGTTCCAATCGACGGGAAGACGAAATCCTCGAGTTCGTCACCAAAGACGGGACGCGACGTGCGACCCCACACGAAAGGGTTGACGCGCGCGTATATCGCGTCGCGTTACAGCGAAAACTGATCGTTTGCTCGTTTATTCGTTTTAATCACGTGCGGCGACAAATATTGTACACGTACATAATTAAAAAATATAACAGTAGTTTCGTACCGTTTTCAGTCGGACACGCATACCCGCGGGTACAGCTAGTGTGCTATCGGTCAGCGGCGCATTGGGAGTGAAACGTGTAACAGCAGAACAACAGCGAGAGAGTGAATAAACGATGCGCGGACGGGGTGAGTGCGCGCAGGATAGAGCGCGAATGAAGAAGAGCGCCCGCGGTTGTTGCTGCGTTCACCAGACCGCGAACCGGATCGTCGCGATCGGACTGTTGACTGCCGCCGCCGCCTGCCCGGCGCACGAGATCGACGACGACGCCGAAGCTGTCCTGGGCGCGAGGGGTAGGGACGGGTGTACGTTGCGCACGCACGCGGGGACGATACGCCGCCGCCGCCGCCGTGTGCATCGATACGGCCCGCGCGCGCGCGTGTGTGTGCGTAGATGTGTTAATAGTTGTTCGCGTGTGTTCGTTTGTGTGCGTGCGTGTGCGTACACGCGTAACTGGGCGGAGTCGGTTCCGAAGACTGTGGGCGGGGCCAGCGCCCTGCCAGCTGCAAGCGGCTATTCCCCACCACCTCGTCGTCGGGGCCGCCGCCGCCGCCGCCGCCGCTGCCGCTCATCCACGGCGCTCATCGCCGCTCATCGCCAACGCGCGCGGTCATCCGCGGCGGCCGTCCTCGCCCCTGGTCATGCGCGGGGTCTCTTCCGTCGGGCGCGGTGCGCAGGCCGCCCGGCGTGAAGAAGAACGCGCCCGCGTCAACCGTCCACCCGGGTGAGTTTTCCTACGCTCGCGCATTGTTAATTGACACGACATTAAAATCGTATTCCGTACAACGATCGCTACGCCCAACCCATCACATCTACGCACATGTTTTGCACTGCGATCGTGTACAATGTCGTTCCTCTCGATCCGGGGGACGAGAAATATTTAAAAATAAAAAATCAACATCGTGAAACCCGTCTACAACGGAAACGGTGTCCCGTACCTACGGTTTCGAACAATATTGTCGTGGATATTACCCGGAATCGGTCGGAAAACCGTGCGAAACGGAATATTTGTCGATTTCGCGGCCGTAGACCAGTATTCAATGCGTTTACGTTTTTTCGCTAGTTATGCATCCCATGAGCGATAAAATATTTGGAAGACCGATAATTATATTACGTTCAAATTAGTGTTTATTTTACCAAAGGTTCTTGATGTGATTCAGGATTTACATTAAAAATAGGTTGAGATGTTGTATGCGAGTAGGTAGTATACGCGATCTCAAATTACCGAGTAGCGGTGAACTATCGTTTTTAATATGTATTTAACGGTAGCGTAATAATGTGTACGCGCGCGCACGTCTTTTATCGGAAATTGATTTTTTTTCCCGTATGTTTGCAAGCTTACACTTTTCAGTAGGTTCCTGCTATACTATATTATTGGTTTACGGTAGGTTTTTTTACCGTCGTATTATATAATACAAATTACTTCGATACATTTTGTTCATTATGTTCGCACGCATACGTAAATTGTGTGTATTTGTATATGTAGGTAGGTACCTTTTTTTTTTTTTTTTTTTTTTTTTTTGTGTTAAATCACGGCGCGGAAGAGGGGGGTACTACACCCATGGTTGGGTCGTCCTTCCCCCTCATCCTCCGTATCGTTTATTGTTTATTGAAGATAAACATTACATTTTTCAAGGTATTATATAAAAGCTGTGCACATACAAAAAAAAAATGTGCAAAAAATGAACAATATATGTTCATATATTTTACTCATTACCGGTAATAGACTAATTGGTCTATAAGATTTTGGTAGTGATAAATCTTTATCGGATCCTTTTGGAATTATCACTAGTTCTGCGTTTTTCCATGGTTGCGGGAATGTTCCATTTTTCATTGATTCGTTTATAATCAATGTTAGATCATCAGATATTTGATGCCATGCTTTTTTCAAAATTTTTCCAGTTAGGTTATCGTATCCTGGTGCTTTATTAGGGTTCATTCTCCAGAGTGCAATTTTCACTTCTTCTTTAGTGACATTACGCTCAAGTGTATAGTTCGTTCTTTCTATCACTATTCGGGAATCTTCTCCGTCGATTGTAGGTATTAATGTGTCTGTTATCTCTTTTAATGTTTCTCCGACGGTAGTGGTAAAGTTTCCGTCGGTTTTTCTCACCGAAGTTGGTACATGTAGGTAGGTACCTACGTAAAACGTTATGAAAAATCGAACAAGTGGTTTTATATTGAGACGTACATTACAAGTCTCTCTCATGGAAAAGGGAGAGTGAAAGAGAGAGAGAGAGAGAGAGAGAGAGAGACGAAAAGTATTGCTAATATAATCATCGTCGATCAAAACTGAGTAACATCATGATTTTGCAAAACCATAAGAAAACGTCTTTTGCGTTTTGCATTGTACCTATTTAATTTAGATAACTAGTACGATGTGGCGCAGAGAGAGTTATTTGAACTAACCTAACGACTAATGATAATTAGTACTTATTTCTTAATGGAATAGGGAAGTCCTGGGAAATATTGTCATAAATCAAAGAAACAAGAGAGATATAATATATGGTCTGCACATTAATAAACACAATACAATGAAGAACTCCACAAAAATATTTAGGTCGAAATGCAATGCAAAAAGGGCAAAACACGTCCTCGATGTTCATGAAAAAAAGTAATTTCTAATGTTAAGATATGTACAGACGTAAAACACTGATATATGTATAAAATATCTTTGTTGACTTGAATTATCATGAAAGTATTGAAACAATTCAGCGAGGCTGTAATTGTGAAATCAACTTTAGTGTTGATCACAGAAGAAGATATTATAATATATACAAAATATAACATGAACTCGTACATAAAAGTGTATACTATTTTGTTTTACACAAAGTATTTTTTTCTACATAGAATTTCGTCATCATCGAATCAGATCCTTTAAGTTTTGTCAATTACTCATTTTTAGCAGGTAACGTTTCTTATTATATACAACATAATATGCTCGGCGCGTGTTACACCCGTACATCTTAATAGGGTGAGGACTGAGGCTTAATAGTTATTCAACTCAATTACGTTTTTCATTTTTTTAGTTATATATCAAAACAAAACGAATTAAAGTTTGTCGTTTTTATATTTCAACAACAACAAGCGTTACACCTATTATACACATAAAGTTTTTCTATAAACAATAAAATATCTTTGAAAACAACTGTGTACGGTCATATATATATATATATATATATTGGTGCGTACACATATTATTGTAGTGTAATGTATGTGACGAATAAATTATTACCCTATATAGCCATGAAAAACTTTTGTGACTGTAACAATATTTCGATTAGCGATACTTTTTAACCGCAAAAAACAATAATGCAATTTTTAAGTCGTTTATCAAAACATAAAATTGAACGCGTTATTACCCAAGTTATATCAAAATACACGATGTACAGCTGCTGTAGGCATCAGCGTGTTTGAAAATAATATTGAAAATAAATGTGTAGTCGAATTTTATGTAGGAGGCAAAATAGGTTATTTACTTATTATAGAGGTGCACATAGTTTTATTTCTAGTGTTGCTCATACCTAATTTATTAGAGTCTTGAATATCTTTCAGAGCTTATTATTTTTATTGTTTTAATCGTTTATGATTGAATGGAATGAATTTAAATAATTTCGTTTGCTCATTACCAATGACATTGTACGATGATTAATTGAAACTGATTTCTTAAATTTCACTATTATACTATGATAAAATCACCTTGAAGAATTCTCTCATTAATTTTTATAGTTTTTAGTCGAATATCATAAATCAATATTATATTTACATATATATTGTTGCATTACTCTCTTATTCTATATTTCTAATTATTGCACATGGTGCACGCATCTAAATAGATTACATAGCATTATTTTGTGTGTATATATTAACAATCGGTCAGTTGTGTGGTAGTAAGCATAACCACGTGAAAACAATAATATAACAGGCCCTAGGTCTAAAGGAAAAAGTGTTGTGGCCTGTGACCGGTTCATAACGCACGTCGTCGAAGAGGAATCAAAAACGGTCGAATCACGTCGTACGATACACAACAAACAAAACGCCTGAACATTGCTGACGTCCCTTAAGGGATAATCATGTCATAATTATGACAACAACGCGGTGCGAGGTTATCACTCGATATTGCCGTGTGTTTCGCGAATGTAGTGATCGCTGTGCAGGACACTGAGTACTCACAATTAATTATTTGAACGACGTAGCACGTTCGATACGAACTTAAGACGTAACTGAGAAGGTAAGTCGGTAATCAAATACACTGGACGCCGATGTAAAGCGTTAAACGAAAACAAACTAGTTGAAAGCTATGTTCTAAAATTTACTGTGCGTTTCAGAATAACGTTTCCCTAGAGGCCCTGTGCAGGCACGGGTTTAACCGTGTGCGCGATAGCGTGTACGCAATAACTGCTTTCTAACTCCTAACCTTTCGTTGTTTTCACTTTTTATCTGGTCTTACCTCTTGTTCGTGACTGTCATTTACATCATCACAGATTATACTGCACGTACGATCTATTGTCTACAGCGCACCGAAATTCAGGAATACGAACCGTATCGAGCGTCGGGCTTACTGCACGAAGGGTAGCACTCCGTACGCGCACGTCCAAGTACAGGGTTCCCGATGCCGCGTCCCCGCCGCCAGAATCGTACCCAAACGTCCGGCTCACGGAAAACTGGTCGCAAGCCGTCCCGCGTAAGTGGGCCGATCCCCTACGAGCCGACGGCGTACGCGATTTACACCGGGGACACCATCACGCACAAGCGTTTTCCTTTCCCACGGCGGCGGCGCGTCCGGGCGACGTAATTGCGGGTCGTCGTAATCACTCGGGGAGGTTTTTTTATTTTCTTTCTTTTTTTTTTTTTTCCGCGCACTGCCGAAACCCGAAGCGACGTACGCGAAATTATACGGTACGCGCCGGTGTGTCCTGTCCCGTGTCCTGTCCCGTCGCCGTCGAGTGTGCGTGCGCGCAACGCGGCGCGGAACAACGAAAATCCGTTAGGGCCGGAAGTCGGGGCCACCGGAAGTCGTTGGCGCGGTAATAACACCGCGTACGCGTCGCGTCGCGGACAGGGTCCCCCGCGCCCGACTCCTGGGCGGCGATGACATGAAGGCAATTGTTATCCGGGGACCGCCCGGCGCTTTCATACGTCAATCCGATTGCCGTTCGTCATCTCCGCGCGCGCACGCACGCGCACGCTGTACATATAGACAATCGACGGCGACTTAATTTTCCGTCTCGCCGCTGTACCTATTGCTGTGTACTCGTTTTCGCGTCATTGTCCGTCCGCCGATAGGTATGTGCCAATCCATCGCTTTCGGTCCACTGACGCTTCACGAGTGCGACCCCCTGCTCACCCGCCACACAACCCTTGCGAACGAACGCGTCCGGCATTGCGTGTTGTTCCGTACGCAATGCACGCACTCGGCGCTCTAGTACGGCTGTTGCACAACCTCGCGTCCCGACACGATGGAAATCTGTTTTTATTTAAAACAACCGACACATCGTAGTGCTACGGCGGAAAGCACTTTTTTTTTTTTTTTACGTAAACTAAAAGCCATTCCGAAATCTCGAAACTATGACGGACTGCGAAATGAGATCGTACAACTATGGTTTCATGTCTTCGTAATAAATACGTGTCTCGCTCGAAGAAAAATTGACCTTTTTTCATTGGAGATTTTACACGTCACTATTCGATTATTCTTGAGTACGAAGTTATGGAAAATATAAGCCGCGTTCCTCTATTACCTTGCGAATGTCTCTTAGAAGTACAAACAAAATATAAACGTTCAATGAAATCTATAGTTTTTAAAACTTATCAACATCATAGACACATTGTTATTATTCGCATTAATTATACATTTTATTTTGCACAATTTTATCGTTTATTTATCCATTTTCATAACTGTGAATGATGGTTTGTACTTAAATGTTATGTTTAATTTGTGTGATTAAAATTTTGTATTATCGTTTGTTGGTAATCATTAAATCCATTCAATATTTTTTTATGAATACCTAAATATATGTTTGTAGAATAATTGTTGGTGTGAAAAGATTCAAATCGTGGTTTAATATTCAATACCTATCATAATATTGTTAAAATGTATATAATATATTTATTATGTTTTTATAATAGTAATACAGTTCTACAAAATATGCTTATTTTAGAAGTATTAAAGTTTTTTTTTTGTATTTAAATATATATTAAAACATATTGTATGAACATTCATTGCATTTAAATACAACAAATGTCAGTTGTATAAATAAAGCAGTTATATTCTATACGTCTCTACTAGGGGAGGGATATCAACAAGTTTATAACGGGTATAACTCCTTTCATTAGGCGTTTTAAGCGCAAGTCACGCAAATCCGTTTATATTGCATATACATACACAACGCATATCATTTAAACAATGAAACTTAGCTCATACATTATATAAAATCTCAATAGTTATGACCACTTATTCGCAAATTTTTTTTTTTTTTTTTCTGTCGTAGTGATTGAAAACTAAACGGAATTCGGTGTTCAAGTTTGTTGCGCAAGGAGAAAAAATAGAATTTATCAAAACAATAAGGTACAGAGAGATACGATGTGTGCAATAGGTAGGAAAAATAAGTTCTATTCGGGCGGCGGTCCAGCCAACTGAAGATTCGTAGCGGCGGCGACAGCGGTGGCGGTGGTGGTGGTGGCGGCGGCGGCGGCTGTGGCAGGCGTCGTGTGGTAAATCGCTAGCCGATCGATATTCGCGACCTTTTCGCCACGCCCTGGGTAGGCAAGCAGCTCCTGTACATTACAGTGTTCGTGTGTGCATCACGTGTAAATGTAAGTAACAGTTTTTTCTTCTCCTTCTCCGCGTTGCGCACAAACTATGCGTCCCCCGCGACAAAACGACGACATTACCTGTTTTCATTATTGTTATTATTATTATTTCGTCCCCGTCGTCGCACGAACGTGGTATATTGTCATGCACGGCAAACGAGTACTCAGCGACACGCATACGTGCGGACGGCATTCGGGTACGAGCAGACACGCTCACGAATAACGGACACAACGTACATATCTGCGGCAAACAATTGCTAATCAAAAAGGCATTCAGAGACATCGGAGACAGCGACGGACGGACAACGCGGATGTGACACATCGCGGGTAATACGATATCCGACCCGTCGTAGAAGTCGCGTCACGATGGTCGTTGATGAGGTGCGCGGTGATCACACACGCGCGCGCGCACACACACACACACACGCACACACGGGTGAAGAGAGGGTTATACACCCTGCACGTACATATTATTTTTATATCATGTACACGAAAGGAGTGTGTAGTGTGTGTTTTTCTCATGAAGTCATACGACGAATCTCTCTATGGTCCACGACGGGGGTCGCAGGGATTTGATAGAAAAAAAAAACATACACACATATATGTATGCATGAATGTGTATTCAGTGCACATACCGGCCGTGCACAACGTCAACACAGATAAGTACCGGCGGCTCGCGGTTTATTGTGCTTGTGAAACAGATCGGAAGCGCTCGTATATGTTTTACGTCATTGTGCAAAACGCACAGCGGAGATCTCTTCAATAACAATAATAATTACTATTGAATTGCGCGAGAGCACAAGCTGCAAAAAGTGAAAAAAAAAAAAAAAATAATAATAATCGAAAACCGCCTCCGAATAATAGTCGAATACATTTACCCCTCTTCCCCACCCTACGGGTGTTCGGCAGGACATAACGGATTTTTAATGAATCGTCGTCGTCGTCGGCCGGTCGCGCGGAATCGTCACAAACGTCGTGTACCGGCATTTATATGTGTAAACGTACTACGAATAAATGCTTTTGCATATGTAAATATACGCATAATAATTACCAGTATACGCGGTCGACGTGAGCGGAAGACGCGCAGTGATGGCGAGCAGAGTTTTTCAGTGCCACGGTGGACACGTGCCACTGTACGGGAAAAGTTTCTATTTTTCTCCTTCCGGTGTATGAAACGGCGTCGACGTCGGTGCTACGGTGTACGCCACAAGGGACACCTTATTTTTTTTCTCGACTTTTTATTTTTTATTTTTTTCAATCCACCCGGAATTGACTTTCACGATTGAAAAATCTCCCGATACTTTTGTATGTATAGTGTATACAGACCGACCGATAAGGTCAGCTTTGCTTTTGTAAAGAAGCACGAGCAATAAATGACCCCTCGTCTCGCACAGAAGCTGCTTGTACGTTCTAGATACATTCGAATTTAAAGGATCTTATCTCGGAAAAGGGACGATGATTTTAAAGTCCGGCGCGTGAGCTAGTGATTCACTGTTTGCTTTATTTATTTATTTTTATATACGTTGCAATTCACGCGCCCTCTTTTTTCATTTTCAATTGGGCGATGCTGGCAATCAATTTCACCAAAGGTTTTTAAATCACATAATATATCTTCTGACTTATAGGCTAGAAATTATGATTAGCAAAAATTACCTTTGATTGAACATTTTCAGAATGTGTTTTTTTTTTTTTTATTAATATCGTTTCAATTTATTATTACTACAATTATTATTATTGTCCTTATTATTATAAATATATTCATCATCATCATTACTATGCTCTGTTAATAACAGAAAATATTATGGTAATAGCATCACCCTTAGTTACATGAATAATTATACAAAACATTATTGTTTTATTGGTTGATAACGTTGGTATTTATTACTATATTTATGTATACTCAACTGCCGTTTTCTTTGTAAATTTTAATTGTTGGTCTATCAAATATTTATTTGATATATTGATAAAGAAACGAGGCACAATAGAGAAACTATAATTAAAGAACCCGTATGGCAAACAGTGAAAGTATAATATAATAATATACGTTTTATACAAGTTTTAAAATGGGAGTAGACCATTTTGGTGATTAAACACATAAAAAACAAATTTCGGCAATCATTAATCGACAACTTTGTTTTATTATTTTATTTAAGTGGACTTGGTGAATTTTCATAAGTCTTATCTAATAATTCCGTACTCTTTACCAACATGCAGTTTAAATTATATTTCTTGATGTACGACAAACATTTAACTTTTACAAAATACCTTAAAATCAAAATAATGTTAAGTAACTCAATGGACTTTACGTTTTTCGAATTTTATACAACCATCTGTACACTGAAAACTTAAAAGAAAACTCCTACGGTGTGCATAAATCTGAAATTTAGATTTAATACTTAGAAAAATATTCAGATCGACCCGTCGATTTTCTCACGTCAATTATTTTCTAATACATTAGAAATTAAAGTTTCCGCTGACGTTTAAAAGTACAGATTCAATGATTTGATCGCAGTAAGACAAATCATCATAACCTATAAACCATTATTCCTCGAAACAAAGTAGATCTGCAGCGAACGCGGTTATTACTACGGATAGTAAATTTCAAATCGGTTTCTCTCGTCGTACGTTATTAATTTGTCCGATAACATAATTCGTCGAACAAATATAGTTTTGTACCCAGACGTTACGGTCGCGTTTTCGTTCGCGGCGGAAAGGAAAACCTGTCGGTCGTGTGACACGAAAAAATTGGAACGGTAGAACAACGCACGCGACGACTTGCGAGGGACGACCGAAAGTGGTCCGTCGCGTGCACGTAAACATCGGCGGTAACATGAGGCGTTGCAGGGAGAGAAGAAAACCGAGTGTTTCGCTTTCGCCCGCCACCAGCAGCGGTGCGGTACAACGGGTGCGCACCGGTGCAGGGCGGAGGTCGACCCTGCCGGCAAGACGACTCGAAGACGCGTCCGCCAGACCCTAAAAAGTTGCGCTGTGCTCGCCCGTTGCCTTCGGTAAGTGGGTCAACGACTGCGCTGTACATTGCAGTGCGTTGCGTGCGTACGTCGCAACGGTACGATCGCGGGGGCACACGGGCACGTTAGGAAATACGATCTTCGGCGGTCCGCCCATGCGCGCGTGCGGCACGCTTCTCGAGGGTCTCCGGGTTCGGTCACAATAGAAATAGACGGAAGAGCCGAACAATGCGTTGTGCAACGGTACACGTAGTACGGTCGCGCGCGCGCGCGCGCGCGAACTCCGACTTCCGATGACCGTTATACGAGAACTCGATGGCGCGCGGGGCGCGTTCAAACAATGGTAAACAATATGTGTACGTGTGTGTACATTGTAAAGCGATGGAAGAAGCCTTGCGAGCGAGTTTCGAAGAACATAATAACGCGCACACGCATCCGAAGACTAGTTTTCACATCCCATTTCCGGCGAACAAGAACGAGACAGCTGTCGCGGACGACAAAAACGAAATAGAAATACCCGTAAAAAAAAAAACACGCGCGCACTCGCACACATCAGCAATGACAATGACGCGGGCAAAAGAGAAAACGCCCAACGTCGATGAGCTGTCGGGAAGAGCGCGGGCACGCGTCTCGCGGTGCACACGGTTGCGGATCGCGCGCGTGCACGTACACGACCTATTCGTCGGCGACGGACGGCCGAGAAGACGTCGGGCCCATACGCCTCGTTGACGCGCGCGCGCACGTGAATTATGCAAATGTTCGGCAGCTGCACGCGTACGGGTTTCGCGAGCACGCCCGTAAACGTCTGCGAACCGTCAACTTCCGGAATTCGAGCCGCGACTGCCGTCGTCCGTCCGCAGAGCATATTGTTACCGCGTTGTGTGTTCACTACGGGGTCCGTTAAAATTTTAAATAAATTACAATTCATCGTGCCGCACACTCAACCGTGGTCTACGCGTATCGCGTGCAAAACCTTTACCCGGTAGCCGCGCAGTGTATTTCGGTTTTCCTTCGGTGCGCATTCCCGAAACCGTCCCGGAACGTCACCGTCCGTTCTCAGTATGTGACTACGTTGTTCCGAACGCAAATAAACACGTTTTACAATAATGCGCGTTTCAACGAGCACCGAACTTCATCTGTTTCGATCCCGGACGCAGTTTTCGTCTTATCCGATTCGATTTTTACTGCTCGCCCGACGACATATCTTACTACGAGTCACGGTTATATCTATACATTAACGTAATGCGAAAATTACTGAACGCAAACTCGTAAATGAAATGTCCGCATTACACTCGACATTTTAATATTTGTTGGCATTTACTCGTACAATTATTTTTAATTGACCATACTCTTTCGGTTGTTCGATGATAATTAACAACCTTTGATTATATTATATTACAGTAATATACTAATCCATTTATTATTTACAACATTACGCATATGATATATTCTAATCAAGATCGTCAGTTGGGCACCCTCAAACAATACAACGTGGACCGATGATTCCTATAGATGATAGGGCTCTCAATAAATTTATTAATTCGATCAAATTATTGCAGTTAATTGTAATATTTTGAGTCAATTTTGAAAAAAAAAAACTCTGGACATTCAAGGCAGTATTATATCTAATATATTTTATGTTTCATAAAAGTAATACTTAACTATTACGAAAATGACTAACTACAATCAAACTATTTTGTATGCTAATTATCAAGAAGCACATTGGCCGTCTTTAATATATTCAGTTATGTACGAGGTTTATGTGGGAACTTAATATGAAAAAATATCGAGAAAAAATAAATCAATTGAAAAGTATTAGAATTTTTTTGTTCGAAATACCGGAAAATAATTTTTAAATACCGATATATTGATAAAGAATAAATGTTATGAATTGAGTGATTTTGTGTTTTATGTTCAAATTTGTCATTTTAAATGTTTCTAAAGAATTAAACTGAAGCTTTGTGTTTTTTTTTTAATGTATACAAACTATTGTGTATTAAATTATAAAAATAATTTATATGATAATGAATAATAGTGACTACTTATACAACACTGTTGATCATTAATATATTATATAAATAGTATTTATTTAAAAAATAAATAATGAATATATAAGATGTAAAAAGTAATAACATTGGATTACTCTTTGAAATTTCTTCTTTCTATATCATTAATTAAATGGTATTATGGATACGTTAAAATATTTCATTTTTAAATTGAACTGTAAAAAAAAAAAAAAAAATGTTGTACATAATTTATATATATAATTATATTTTTGTATATAATATTATTATGCTAAAAATGTAAACGTAATCTACTAAAAAAAGATTTAATTTCATTAATTTATTGGTTTCAGTTTATTTGACGTATATTTCAACAGGATTAGCTTTCTATACCTGTGTCGTCATTTGTAGTATAACTGTTCGTTTTTATATATTTTTTCTCCCCTACAGTATTTGTATTGTAAAATGATTTTTGGGGATAATCGAATTTCACTTATCATTGTGCGATTTCACCAGGTGATATGAAAGGGAAAACGTCAAGCTGTACTCGTCTGTTCAAATAGACATGAGCAAAAAACGTATTTGAACATATAGTAGACATTTTAAACGATACCTTTTCCGATAAGAATTGAAGGAAAATATATCTAACTAATAGTCACTCAAAGGTTATAAATAATGCACTAAAAGATTCTATAGCTATGTATATAGAGATAATATTTTAGTTAACTATTATTAACCAGTTGTAAAATAATGAAAAATATTTTGAGGTATGTAATATTATTAATCACACTAAAATATAATTGTATTAATTAACTAATATGATATTTTTATTTTAACACATCACATTAATTTCAATAGATACCTGTTGGTTTTCATAATTTCTCAACCATTACTTAATGGAATATTAAAAATAAATTAAATATAAAATACACCACTGTCTAAAAATGTAATATGCTACTATTTTATGATAGAAAGCATATTTTTGATAACGAAATAATTTCATTGTTTGGCGTTATAATGGTAATATTTTCGATGTTTGAGAGTTTAAGGTTCGAAACGGAATGTGTAAATAGTTTAGAAAATCAAAAAAAGTAAGGAACATTATTTTTGTTTTGATTCATAGATGATATCAATATTCAAATTGGTTACAAAAATAGTTTTAATTTGTGTAATGAATAATTAACATAAATAAATAAATAATTGGTAGAATTAAGTTATAACATAATTTGTATTTCATTACAACCTTAAAATGATTTAAGATAGTTTAAATGTATTTAATTAAATTCATAAATGATGAAATTGATTTGTTATAGGTTTATATGAACTTGTGTGTATATAAGGGAAGTGGATGAAGTGTTAGAACTCTTGAAGGATTGTTTGGGTAGAAAAGTACTAGTGCTTGTAAAGTATGTAATTAAATTATTTTATTAACGTGTTTAAAACCTATTATGGATATGCTTTCATAAATAATTGTTTTACAATTACACCATATCCAAGACAATATTTAACGGTCATATTGAACTGAATTCAAATAAAATAAAAATTAATAAATAAATATTTTATTATTTTATTATTTATTATTTATGTTGTTTGAAATTATAGAAGTTATTTAATTTCTGTTTAAGGGTTTTGTGTTCGATAAATTTTAATTTCCAGTTATAATTTCTGTAAAAAATACTCAAGATAATATGTTATATTTCAGACTACAGAATCATCGTAAACGTTTGCACAGATATCGTAAATTCATTAATCAATTCCTGTAAAACATAAACCCTAGTGAATTGTTTTCTATTCGTTTTGAATCAATTAAATTGCAACTAACCTGTGGTTAGTACTATATGTGGTAGTACTGTGGCTTATAGAGATGCCTACACATAAATCCTAGATTTATTTATCAAAGAACAAAAGTCATGTTCGTCTAAAAATGTTAAGTGTGTAAGTACATTGTCAAATACATCCAACTGATTTGTAACAAAAACAAGTTTTGCTAGTAAACCGTTAAGAGACGTCGATCAATAGTTAGACTTAATGACCGATTATTTGGTGGGACTTGGAGATTTCGGATCGATGTCACTCCATTCACTCCTCGAAATCGGACGGTTATAAATGTATTGAAACGTGTTATACATTAGTTATAAATTTATCACAAATACATACGCGATGACATATGTAAGATATTCCGCTGGTAAAACATTACGTATACGTATTTTGTATATGTTCATTGCGTCATGATCAGAGTGTATTACTGTGCATCGAATCTCTACGTAGGACACAACTGTTTTATGTACGGCATTCTATACATTGCGTGTAAACAGTAGGAACTCTGCGCCGACCAAATACAATATGATATCCGTACACACACACACACATCTCGTGTAGAAAAGAGGTTCTGTGCACAGCGTCTGTGCGCAAGTGTATAAAAGTCGATTTAAAAGCCAGCGATTTAAAAGCGGGCCTTTGCGGTCAACAGGCGGGTACTCCGGGTTAACCTTTGAACTGTCTCTTGCAACGTGACAGGTGTTTTTACGCGGTCATTGTACGGGCGGCCGTGTGATAATCACACGAGTACCGGCTAGTTTGTGCAGTGTGTGTGTGTGTGTGTGTGTGTGTGTGCAGTAGGTACCACTTACCTACAAAGAGCGAGACCAAAGGTCAGAGAGCCGGGTCAACGGAGGGATTTAAAAAGACCGACCGGCTTCACCGCCCACGCCCCCGTGCAACTACCGGTGAATAAATATCGGGACGAAAGCGCGTGTGGTGTGCGGCATTGGCGGCGGCGGCGGTGGCCGCGGCGTCCTCGACGTGTGTCGGCGACAAAACTGTCATTTGCAAGGATCGCGGGCGCAAAACTTTGGCCGCGGAAATTAGAAAATCAGACGTCAAGCTGAGCGCCAAAGCGTCTCGGCAGCCTTTTGAACAGTGCCTCTCTTGTACCCGACACCTTTGTACATGTATATTAATATTACGTATACGGGTGTACACGGGCGCACTGCCGTTTTCACCGCGCACGACTCCATCATCCCTTCACGCCTTATTTATAGACTTAAATGCTGTACACGCGCGACGACAGTGCAAGTAAACACCGCGGCTCTACCCGTCGTCATCGCCCTACGAATTAATAATCATAATGTAATATTATAATACGTTTATCCACCCCCTGCCGCTCTGAAAAACACACCCCCGAAACCGTCTTCCGCGAATCTCGCGTTTTGTCGTCAACCCTCCGGGAAACATCCCAAAAACAGTCGACTACAATGGCATTACAATATTACGTGTAGGTACTCCGTTCCGTGTGTGCATGTGCGTCACTGCGACCACGCGATAACGTAGGATTATAATGTACCTACACACACCGTAGCACAGTGGTTTAAAACTAATAAAAGTTTGCCATAAGTTATATTTTAACTTTTTGAAAATATTCAACATTTTTTTTTTTTTTTTACATACAAACACTTTATTCGCCTCTTTAGATATTTTAAAATGTATACGTTTATCCAAGAAGTTATTTCTAATTTCTATTTTCAAAAACAAAAAATAATAGATTTTTATCGAACAATAAAATTTGGTTTGAAACAACTATCACATTTTCTCAAGTTACAAATGATCAGTTGTAAAATATAATTTTTCAAAGCATTTGAGTACAGAAACAGATTCTTTTTTTGAAAAGAGTTTTAAACACATATTTGAATACTAAATAAAAAAAGTATTCAAATACGTATACAAGTACTTAAAATAAGTATTCATAGATACTTTCAAATACTAAAAAAAATTTTATAATGTTGTTTACCTTGTAATCATAAGAAAAATAATAATAAATATAAATATAATAAAATATATTAATATATTAAATATAATAAAAATAAAGAATTTTAAAAATATTCTCATATCTGACAATATTAAAGTGGAGGATGTGATAAAAAAGATAACATTTTAAACTAATATTACACACTAAAAATCTAGTTTTTTTTTATTAGCTTACATTATCTGTTGTCGATTAATAGTATAATAATATTTTAAACGTAAAACTTAGAAGACATATAAATATATTATTAACATCTAAGTTTAAAATTGTGATTTTTCATAAATTATTTACTACACTTTAATACAATTATTCTTTCAAAATTATCATCATTCATTGGACTTTTTTTCTTTTTTTCTTTGATTAGGAATACTCTTCTTACACTCAAAACCCTCTTGATTGGTACACTATTGAATAACGGTGTATTAGACTTTATGAATATTTTTTTTTAAAATTGCTAAATTATCGTTCTTAAGATATGGTAAATATTTTAGACAACCTCACTTAAAAATAAATTTTTGGATATAGTGCAATAAAAAAATTTCACCTTTATCAATATTTTGATATTTAAAGGTATGTCAGAAATTTTTGAACTATACTAACAAATTTTTATATTTTTCTCAGCATCAATAAAAGGTTGTTGAATTTTTCTAAAAATATTTTATATGAATAAAAAAATGTTTAATATGAGTAAAAATTGCTTTAAATACTATTAACTGTTTTTAGATACTGCTTAGGGAATTTTTAATACTGCTTTGAGTTTTAGTCATTTTTTTTAATTTTAAACCAAATAGCGTAACCAATTGGTACGCTTTCAATCATATTATTATTATCATTATTATTATAGAAGCAACTCTTTTTCAATGGGCACGATATATTACCATGTACGTGACGCGAAAGACTATTATGCCACTTTTTGTTTCGAAATAAATTATTAGATACATAATTGGTTAGATGGAACCACTGTATAACTAGAAAATAACATCACATAAATATAATTAGATACGACGTATACTATAGATATAACTTTTTTTTGAGATATAAAACATAATAGAAAAACTAGTGTTTTAGCTTATTTTCTCAATGCATACAGCCGATAAGACTGGTTAAGTAAACAAAACTATTTCAGTCGTTTATTTAAGTAAAAGTTATTGTAGCGAAGAGTAAGTTAGTTTTTAGTTTGACATAATAATTTAGAAGGATGAGAAAATGATATAATCATAAGTGAAATATATTTCTTTTTACTACAGAATAGTATAATAATTTAACAAAAAAAAAAAAGTAAATGTTTTGATAAAAACAGTATTTAAATTTACCTGAGTAAAAAGAATAACGAACAAAAAAGAATCATGTAATAAAAAAAATAAATAAATGTATGTAAATACATAAATTGAAATTTGACTAACTTTTTCAATTATCACCATGTTATAGCCTAGTTTTTAAAATCACATATTAAAATTTTTTAGTTGATGAAGTCCGAAATGAAGCAAAGTAATAGTTTAAAAATACACAATTGTTAAAACTATATAATATTGAATGCTCAAACATGATGGTGGTTTTATGAGTATTTAATGTAAGTTATTCTCGCAAGAAAGACACGTTTACCCTTTTTCATGCTTAAAAATCCAATAACTCATTTCGGATCCTTGTTCGAGGGGTTATACAAGCCAAACATGTAGTTAATAATTAATCGTTATTAGAATTTTTTTATATAATATTTAGACGAAATAATATTTATACTGAATTAAGCGTAAAACAAACAAAATAACACCATATACATATGTTGAACACTGTTTCATGTTCGATAATGGCATAAAGATGTTAGCCATACATCTCTTAATGCAAACTTTAATATTAACAGTCCAAAAGGAGTATTGAAGCCGAAGAAATTATTAGCGTTTATTTATGTGGAACTTTTTTTTTTTTTTATTATTATTATTTATAGAGAGAATTACAGTGTATGTAGTTGTCCCATTTAATGTATAGATGATCAATAAAATACGCAATTAAAATGTTTACGAAGTTTTGACGGTAACATATGATGGTTTTTAAAGGAGTTTAACGATGCGTATAACATATTATAAGTTACGGATGGTTTATTAGTTATGCGCTACGATGTGATGCATGCAACATATATATATATATATATATATATATATATATATATATATATATATATATATATATATATATATATATATATATATATATATATATATATATATATATATATATACTTGTGTACATTATTGGAACACTCGAGAACTACGTTGTTATTTTCGTTTCGCTTGTAAAAAATAAAAAATAAAAATAAATGGTTATCGTTGTTGCAATCAACGATCGAGTTGGGATTGAATACTTTATACCCATGTCTACGTGTTACAGTTAGTTTTCAATGATATTATCGACAAACCGGTGTGCGTCTTAACCGATGCATCTGTCCCTCGCCCCACGAAACGAACTCGTCAAACCCTTTTGCTTTTTTTCACTACAGAAAGCAGTTTTTTTACCCCAAAATCTACAGTTCCCAAGAAAATCGCGTATCGCGGGATCATTGCAGCAGTCATCGAACGATTCTTATTACCTGCGAAAGAGTTGCGCGGCAAATTAACCCCTTTCAGCGCAGTAAATCGTAGGACCACTTGACTCCGATGACCTCTGAATTAGGAAACCATTCGTCGGAACCAATTTGCGGTATTCATAAGGTACGCAGTGATATATTTTACGAAGAGCGGAAAAAAAAAAAAAAAGTGGAAATTAAGAGATTATAAAACTCATCAACAATGTTCACGAGGGGTGAAACGAAGGGTAGCTGCTGTATAATGTACAAATAAAACGAAAAGGCTCGTCGGATGAGTGGTCGGAACCCCCGGGGCCGGTTTGTTGTGGACATAGATTTTTTAAGGGAAAACCGCGCACGAACAACAACAATAACACGTTTTCGGGTACGCCCCGAAGGATTTAAATTATTATTTACTGTAAAACGTGCGCGCCACCGTTGAGCGATTGTTTGCGTTGGCTAACGAGAACCGCGTAAATGCAATTGCCTAAAGACACTTGACAGTTAATACCGTTTTTGAATTGAAAATAAAAATAAAAAAACCGTTTTCAAACGTAATAAATATTATATTATATTATTATTGCTGTTGCAATGCGGTATTAATATATTACGGTTTCGAAAATTCCTGAGGTCACTCAAACACTCAAATTCATCGAACACACACACACGTCACGTAGGGTGTGTACGAACGATTTCAACGAGAACCGGATAACTTCCTTGATTCTGGTCATGACTGTAATCAGTATACACGTACATATGAACGAAAAAAAAGAGTGCCTGTGTGGCCGATTGTTCATGGTTAGGTTTGGTTTCCATTCGTTTATGCAATATTCTCCACCCTGCTCGTCGTTTGCCGACGGCGGTGTATAAATAACCAGGCGAAACGCTGGCTGCTTTCGTCGATTTTCCTCCGTTCGATTTATTGGCAAATAATCTCTCTTCCATTCAGTCTGTTTATTCTTAGATGTAAAGTATAGGCGGACACATAAACATTTCGCGGCATTTCAGAAATGAAATTTATCACGTTCTGTATAAATATGTTTACACGTGACCGGATAGAATAAATAAGAAAAAACAACATCGTCTAACCATATAGATCCGATGCTCATGCGGTTATGTCGCAAAATATTATGTAACGGGAATACATGTATATTTTAGTAATAAATTTAGTTGTCATGTTTTTTTTTTTTCTTTTCTAACGCGAAAACGAACCAGAATCGTAAAACGAAAAATAATAATAATGTATTTTATTTGAGAACGGTAGAAGAGGAGGAAAAAAAATAATATTAAAACCAAATGTATTAGATTTGTCGGATTTGTGAAATAATAAATTGATGCAAATGGTCGTAGATGTGTGTCGCCGTGTGTGTGTGTGCTAGTGAATATTTTGTGGTTTTTTCAGCGCGCACGCGGCAAGGCTTAAGGTGTCTTGCGGGATATTATTAATAGTAATAATGTCGTTCCTTCGCTCGCGAATGTCATTGCAAGAGGGGAAAACCGTATACGTATGCGTGCGCGGTCGTAATTTGAAAAACTGCGGGAGCAGCAACTGCAATATATATATATATCTGTATGTATGAAAGGAAAAAAATACTCCGTAACGGTTCAAAGCCTTTAAAAAGCTTTTAAGGAGATATATTAAAAAGAAGAAAAAAAAAAAACCCGTGCAGCCGGAGACTGCTAACTCCGCCCGCAAAATGTTGTGTCTGCGCGTTGCTCTTTACGCCCGGAAATCTCGGAATGATAATGTCGCAAAGCTCGAAAAAAATATCTACCCGACCGTCAACACCTCGTCCCACCGCCCATCTGACTCTCTCGTGGTTGGTGCGTTTGCCTTTAGGAATACAAAGCGCGTAAATGGAAAAAAAAATCGATATTCAAAGAATATATTATTATTATTATTATATAGGTATGTGTTTTTGTATATTATATAAAAAGAAACGTATATCTACATTATACTATATATATGCATGTCAGATGAATATATTCGTAAAAAATGTGAATACACCGCCCATGATATAAAATCAATTAACTGTGAATTCTACATAGTGCCACAGCTGGATTGTTTTGACCGGAAAATCGTTTTGGAAATGTGTTGGTTTAAACATATTAAATTTTCATTTCGAATAACCCGTCGGTAAAATCTACATAAATATGTATCTTTATTAAGGCATTTAAATAGAAACTATTTTAATTCGTAATCTAAAATAATGTCATCATTAGGGGTCAAGTGACAATAGTATGGTATAGAATATAGTATGGTATAAACCTTTGTAAATCATTCTTATTTAATTATTATTGAATATTCTCGATTGTTTTGTTTTTAAATTAATAACATACAAACCGTTCAATTTTAAGGACATATAACTGAAAAAAATAATAATTGAAATCTGAAAATCGATTGTATTTTTTTATAATAAGAAAGTTTACGGACAAAATTAAACAAAAAATATAATTTATTGTTACATGATTATGTTATTATGTTATTAATTATAAAATGATTGTACATGGAATTATGTAATACCAATAGCTTAATATATCAAGTGTTGCAGAATTTAGTTTGTTTTACTCAAAAAATTAACTTTATGTGTATTTTTTTGAGTACGATATGAGAATAGTTTATCGAGTAATGGCAAATTACAGAATTGATAAACTGACTAAAGCGACTTTAGTAGTATCACTCTGAACACAATAACGGTTCTTTGTGCATAGCACAATACGAAATAGTTGTATATCAAATTTAATTTAATTACTTTGTACTTTTTGGTACGAAAATAAGTTAATTTAAATACCGCCTGTATGTATTCACAAACGTTAAAAAATATCTATGATGTTGATTTTACGCGAACAAGTGGAACTAATAACATCGAATGTATATTGTATGTTGGTTCGTTGGCATACCATGATCTTATGAATTTATGCTTAACACATGGTGTTATCACGCTTTATTTGATTTTTATTTGTTATCGTGAACGAACATAATGTTTACAATACTTTCAAGTTCTTAAAATTATTTATCAATTTCCAATCCGTGGGAATACTCCGAGGATCGCTAACAGATGTTTAAATTAAATTTGTAGGTAACATATTTTTAGTCGCAGCACACAATTATTATATTATTATTGCTTTTACGTAAGAACCCATCAAAGGGTTCGAGCTCAATATAATTACCGGACGATTGTGGCGAAGGTTTCACGCGCATGTGGAAACGGTTGATAGGATTAAGCCGCGTGTATTTCAAGGGGTTAATTCACCCGTAGGTATTTCGTTTAAAAACCAATGTATTTCCCCCGTTTTATTTTATTTCGGCTATTTCGGTATTTTTTTCGGTTGATATTTCAATTCCGCGGATATTGAAATAATTGTCGATACAATAATAATAATAGCAAAGAGAACAAGAAAAAAGGGTACCGACGATCAAAAGGAGATTTTTTTTATTTTATTTATTTATTTATTTATTTTTTTTTTTTTGACGAAAGGGTGAACGAAATTTGTTGTCACTAACGAATATATGCGTATTCATCGTCCAGCGAATGAATGTCATGACAAGGGCTTCTCCCCAAAAATCATCAAGTCCCTCACTTACAACTCTCACCATGTTTATCCCGAGTGTAACAGCTTAACTTGTGTACGTATTATATATATTTTTTTATCATCGTATCCACGGAAGTTTATTTTCACTGATTTCGAATACGACGCGTGAGAAAATAAGGGTTTTATTATTTTTTATAATCGATCACGTTAGTTTAATATTACATATAACGTTAGTTGGATCAAAATTAGGAAAAAAAATTCTGATCGATCAATATTTTTGAACAATCGTGATTTATGTTTTGGGCAGTACCTACATTTGAATAATCTCAAATTCGAATTCGAATGTCTATGCCAAATTATTAACGATCTTCGTAATCCGCGTTCAATTATGTTCCCGAATATTCGAGTCGACGAATTCCTACTTCAACTTCGGTACCGTTTTCTATTGGAAGTATTATATCCAAAACAATAATATAATATTATAGGTGCCTACTTAACATGACAGTATAATAGACTTTTAATGTGGTGTAGTACCTACAATGTTAACGTTTATCTCGCGGACCACCGTACAGCTGTTTGAAACCACAATCGTTATTAGAAGCCATAAAAAAAAAAAAAAAGTATAGTAAATAAAAGATCTGTGCAGTAACCGTACGGGTGCCTAATACCCCCGTGGTCACGGCATTGGGGTGTGTGTACACGTAAAGCATGACTCTCGCACACGATAGCGATTTGACATTCAAAACAATATTGCACATACACTGGTTGATATTCGAACTGTACGATAATGAAAATAATAATTCAAGTGCATACGCGGTGTTATAGTTCTCGAGATTGAAAATATTATAATATGTGAATAAAACAGTCGGTCACCGCCGCCGCCGCCGCCGCCGTCAGCATTCGCATTTTGTAAAGACATTAATGCCAGCCTACTTTTTACATTTTCAATAACGACAAGAAGCCACAGAATAGTATCACGAACATTGCTTGTCGTAAAGACCCCATCAAGTACGCGCACACAAAAAAGCGGAAGTAGTAAAAACGCATTATATTTGCATTTACATAACGGGTCTCGTTAAACAAAAAAAAAAAAAAATAAATAAAATACCCTCCGACCTTTAGATGTGCACTTATTGTTCTTCAAAAAACGTCCATACGTTGTAATATATAAACGCGGTTTGTGTATAATATATTATTATAAATATACATATTCCGGTCTCATAAGCAGAGTGTATAATGTGTACGCGTACACATTATAGATTCCTACAGTGTTCGAGGATTAAAACACATGTTTAAAGTATTATTATACTACTGTACCCTACCTATGCAAGCCTGCAGGTCTAAGGTACATGAGTAATAGATCGTAAGACGTGTTTTCCGCCGAATGTGCGTATCATAAAGAGACGATATTTATTATAAAAAGAAAAAAAAAAAAAAAAAGGGAAAAAATCGTTGTTGTTATCAGCAACCGAACACTTATGTAAGCTTGTCTGTAAAAGAGACGTTTGAGGATTTAACGGAACGACTTTTCGTTAACGCTGGTTGTCGATGGGATGTTAAAGGGAAGTGCGGTGAAGTCGTCGGGAAAAGTAGCTAACCTTTCGTCCCCTCATACACACACACACACACACACACACACACACACCCACACGTTGGCGCGGTTGAGTGGGACCGATCGGACGGCGTACGCGGGGGAGGGGGGAAGAGAATATGACTGGCACTTTTAATAGCATTTGCACGTGTTACAGTCTCGTGTCACACGGTTCGGCCTTTTGTCGCACCGTCGTCGAAGCCTTTTGGCTTTTGATGGGTTTGTCCTGTTGACCCCTCTCGTTCACTGGCCCTCTCTTTCGCTGCTCTCTTCTATCACACGCGCGCGCGCGCTCCGACCCCGGGTAATTACCGTCCGTTATATACGTACGTTCGACGGCGGCGGCGCAGGACAAGGAGCGCGAGGAGGAGCAGGTCGACGAGGAAAAAAGGACAACAACTGTTACGTCGCCGCTGCCGCGCAAAACGTCGTTCTTATTGTGTTCTCGAGTGGCGCACATAAATTTCCGGTTCCCGTCGTTCATAACATTTTTTCGCGGCCCGAAAAAAGGAACTGCGCACTTTACGCGTACGACTGCACCATATACGTGATATTACGCCCGCGCCGAAGACACGACATGGCTTTTATTGTTAAGTGCCGTCGTCGCCGTTGTATTATTATTATTATTACAGTTACACACACATATATATATATATATATATTTATTGTGGACGTACAACATGTCTGTGCGTGTGTGTGCGCGCGCGTGTACACGATGTTATAGTCTTAGCCGTCGCAGTTGTCGCCCGGCACGTGGCCGCCGTCGTCCGAACCTTACGTCCCATCCGCCCGCAGTGCGTTCCGAACTGTTATACCGTTTACGCGCGCGCGATATTAATTCGCGACGCACACGACAACGGCGGTAATCGATTCCGCCTGTTACAGTGCAGCTCCCGGCCCCTTTACGGCAACGTTGACCGCGGTCAGGGCGCTCCGGGCTCGGACCGTGGGCGCGGGGTACAACATAAAACTGTAGAATCTCGTTGTCCGTCCGCTGCTCTAACGGCCCGTCGGATATGTTGACGCGCGCGCCGAAGTCCGAACACGGCAATACGAACACGTGCACTGTCGCCCGCCCCCCGACGACGACGATCGTACATACATATCTGATTTCGAAATTATCGAACCCCGTACAACGTGTGTACGTTTAGGAATACGTTCGACACCGATGGTACGCGCGATCTGTTTCGTCGTAATACGTACTCGAATAAACAGTTGAAAACCGAATGTCGGCTTACAATTACAGTGCTGTAACATAGTCTAAGCCGCACAGCAATCTGTCAAATAATAAAAGTCGTAATATTTATTGTTCTTGGTACGGTGCTCGAATAGTTTTCAATTGTGCGCCGCGCTGTTAATAACATAAACTTCACATCATCAAAAATGACGTTGCTTACGTGGAAATTCATAAGAAAACACATTTGAAATTAGATTTTTAAGGAGAAAAATCTGGCGAATTTGATTAATAATAAAAATAAAAGGTTATGGACTTTGAAACAATTCAATTGTTTTCTGAACATTGAAACAAGTCTCTTATATGAAATCCTACCGTTTAAGAATATTATGAACTCGTAAAAAAACCATAATATTCCATTAATTAATTACAATTTTCTGAAAAAGTACTTCTGTCGACTTGACGTAATCTTATTTCGTTTCATATGAAGATAACACTTTTTTAATAGTAATAAAAGTAAACGACCATTAATTTTTATACAGATATATATATATTCATTATAACATTTATGTTTTATAAAAACCGTTAAAGTTCGGATACGCGAGGTGCTTTCACTAGACAGTCATTCGACAAGTTGCCATGTTTAGTTTATTTTACGCATTAGAATTCGCTCATAGTATATGAAATATTATTTTCGATTTATTTATTCGGTTGAATATTGTTTAAAAAACATAAGCATTTTAATAACTTATTTACGATAATATAATATCCAATCATCACTTATTTTCATAATCGTCATATTATTTTTATTAGTTAATTTTATTTACATAAGCATTTATTTCAACTGGACAAATAACACTTGGGTTCTGTTGTTGAATAGTTTAAACGATTATACTTTTATTTAAAGCGTAAAATTGGATTCAGTGAGAAACTTCACATACATGTAAGTCCCCCTCAGATTTGGATTCGACAAGCATCTTCCTGTTTACGCCCTTAAATTATAGGGTGCTATCAGGGAAGTTGTATAACAGATCTGGCTGATTTTATAGGGACTATTCTCACCCTTTAAGCGCGTTCACGGTATTTCTTTAAAATCTATGACGAAATTTCAGTATAAACATTTCAATGTTTTTATACCGTTTAAGTGTATAATTAATATAGTTAATATAATATTAAAAATGTATAACAAGTTAATTTTATAAAAAATAAAACATATTTTTAGTAACCAATAATCATTGCATATTTATAAACAACTCGTTACTGTAAAAATAATTTGTAATGTTTTTATATTTTTAATAAAATAGTATTTTATATAATAAATAATATCTGAATGTTTATTTAGGAAATAATAAATTATAAACATTGTAATGATAAATTATAGAATTAATACAATCCTTACGGATATATGCAAAAGTATCAATTGAAAATATATACTTAAAATATTGATTGAAATCAAATTAAAAATCTGTATCAATCATAAATTACAAATTAATTAGATTATAATATAATATAATCTAATTTTTTTATTTTATTTAAAAAAAATGTCTTAAAAAATTATTATTAAAAACAAAAGAGTTCGCTTTAAACTTAAGACTATTGTGACATAGAAATATTTACATAGCGTTTGTAGCTCAAATAGGATTCAAATATTTTATTCATAATGACAAATTATTATGTACTTACCCAGTGTAGTTAATTATTTTACTTTAATGTTTATAGTTATATCTTGAGTTTAGAGTGTGCATACTTTATAATGGCAATTGCAATGCAATCGTTCCGAGTAATCGAAACGAAAACAAATATTATAATGTAATAACGAGATGATTAATTCTACTGAGATTAAAGCAAAATGTGATTTCTATTGTTTTCAAAAAACTAAAAACGTCATATTTATGTATGTTGCTTGTATAATTTGCTAATAATGGTATAAGTACCAACAGTACAGCAGTTATTATACTCCATTGTTCGATGATCAACATGTTGATTAAAGTATTTTTATTAGTACACACGAGTAATTACTAACTTCTTTTTCTGTTTTCTAATGTTTTATATTGTCTGGAGTTTCCGAACGTTAGCAATTTATTTTCCATGAAAATAAGAAGAACAAATGTTTCGTGTAAAAGTAAACATTAAAAAAAAAGAAAAAGTCCTTATAAACCCTTCAAACAGACGTAATTTTAATAATAATAATAAAAATAATAGGTGTGTACGCGTCATAAAAACGTGCGTTGCTAGCATATAATATTATATAACCCTGCGTATTGGACGAGTGCGTCTTAGAGTTCATTTGTTTCGTCACAGTGCTCGTATTGTACGGGAATAAAACGAATTAAACACGTATATAACACGATTAGCCGCATAATGCTTTTTGAACACGGAACCGTAGTTATAACTACCCTCCGAAGGCGGTGCTCACGAGTACGTGTAAAGGACATAATGTTATTGTTATTTTCGTAATCGGGTTCGAGACGAACGGTTACGAAACGATTAGCGGACGAGTTGAAGACGGGCGCGCGTCAACGACACGATCAAGACGAGAAATAAAAATTAAAGGCTAAAATAAAAAAAAAATCGTGTCATGAAGGAGTGGGGGGGGGGGGCGGGGTGATGGAATCGGTAGAGGATTTAATTGTCCAATCTAGTAAATCTCATGTCAAAAGTCATTAAAAGGTTTACGTACAAATCGCGGTGCGAAACGTCACCGTCCATCGCTTATTACATCATTACCTTCGAAACGACTTTCGGTCCGGGACTGCTGAAAAAGGAACGGGCGGCGGGGATAGGGTGGCAGGGAGGGAAAAATCGGTTCGGCGAACATAAATAAACCGTAAAAAAGTTAAAGCGTGCGTGCGTGTGCGAAGTCGGAATTACCAAGAGATTTTCGACGAGGGCTCGGCTGCGCGCGTATCGTCGTTGACTGGGTCGGCGGTGGTCGGAGGGGGGAGGGGGTTTGTTAGCGGTGTCGACGGTTAAGGGCGGCAGGACGAGAAGGGCATGGTTGCGAGGGGGAGAGAACACGACGGGGCCGCTGCCGCCGGAGAGCGGTGGTTGTAAAGGCGTCGAGACGCCCGCGCCGCCGCCGTGTCAGCGCCAGATGCCGCGGCGACCGGGCGACTCGGGTTATGATTTATCTGTTGCTATCACGGACTTATTACATTGTCTCGGCCGGCGCATTGCCTCTGTTCTTGTCATGTTTACAACCGCACACGCCTCCGTCTTTTTGCGCGGCTCATCTGACTGTGACTTCTTGAGCAGTTAATCATTTTCTTACCCCTCCGCGAGCAAGCAGTACGCGCACGTTGTCGACCTGAGAGGAAAAACCGTCGTCGTCGTCGCAGTGCTGGGCCACGGCCGCCGTCCTATCCTGCGGGACGGGCGATAATCGGTTTTCCGCACGAACCGAAAAACCGCAGCCCGTAGCCGCGTCAAGCGAAGCGCGATTCCGAAGATCTTGGAACGTGTGTAGCTCCGAAAACCGAGTGTTCGGAACGTCGCGCGCTAACACAACGTTGTAGAATTGGTCGAATGCGAGCCGTGTTCGGTTCAACGATTAGTTATGATCAGAGGAACGGTATTGAAAAACTACAGTTCTTAACGAGTTACAATTATTGCAAGTGATCGAATGCAATGCGTTAGAGCCATATTGATTCGTTTGCTCCTTCGGTTAAGATAAAAAAATAAATTAATAAGTACAAATAATGGGGAGGATGGGCCATCGTTGGGATCAGAGGGGTTGTGTTTAGACGCATTCACACCATTTTACTACCGTTGTTTTGATTTATCTCACGCGAACGTTTCAATCTTACGGATAAACTTGCAGCGGATAATGGCGTAACTTTCACGGTTACCCGAGGACATACAACCGTCTATAAAATCATGTATAAGCTTCGTTCGTGTGGATGGAAATGTCCGCTTTGCACATCATAACGTACGCACGTTTCACGGCGAGCGAATGCAGTCGGTGGTGTACGTTTAACTAACCGTATCGTGTATCACAAACTTCCGGGTGGAAAACACTTGTGCGGTGGTCCTTTCGCGCGCGATGGTGTTTCGGTTAATTTTTAAATTCCAACACCTTCCTGAAATCGGTTTAAACGAGTTTCCCTCCGACATCACTCGAGTCTAACGAAACCTAACGAGTTCCTCTTCTTCCGTCTACTCCCCGGGTCCGACCGTCATCGTCGTTTGAACTCCCATAACACTGCGGACGTGCGCCGGTCGTTGCAATCACGTTTTCCGCTTTCGTCTTTCTTGTTCGACCCGCACCCAACACTTGCAGACATTTTCCACCGTGCACTGTGCATTATTCGACGGATCTTTTTGTGCGCGCGCCCGCGAGCAGTCTTAGCCGCGGATATTCCCGGAATCCGAAGCGAACTTTCGATGGACGTCGCGGGTGCGGGGAACTCGAAGTGCCGTAACTCGATTTAACCTCGGGGTAAGTACGCAGTCGAGTCGACGGTTGAAATCCGAAATTCTCGGAACGTTAAATAATTATAATATTCGTCGATGAATTCAACGAGTAGCTCGGGGAGGGACCCAAGTCGGCGGCGACCGGCGGACTTTTAATTACATTTCCCCGAACCGAAATCCGAGTCGGTAACCGGACGTACCGTGGTCGGGGCACGCCACACCGAACGTGGCGCGTGGACTACGTACAAAACGTCGTGGCAAACGAGGTTTAGGTTACCGTTTTTGTTTTACTACCGGAAAACGCGGGCTTACGGTTCGTTCGCGGGCAGTGCGACGAAAACAACGTGTGCGCGGAACTGTTAATCCGGTCGCGCCTACAATGTTTCTACGATATTATTATGTTATTGCGTTTCGTGCCGTTACGTTATAGGATTTTCGCGTGATGCCCCGTCGCCGCCACCGTCGACCGTTCGGCTGCGCGCGTTACCGATTATAGATCGACTAAACGCGCGACGACGCGGATACCGTCGTAAAACCGGCGTGACGTTTTTACGCCGAAACCGAAATTATGAATTATGAAATAAAAACTAAAATCTGCGATGTGCAATAAAACGAAGCCGCGCCCGAGGAAAACGAGTGGAAGACACGTATTTCTGAAACCGGAGAACCGCTTACGGGAAAACGTGCCAAAGCGACCGACGTGCGGGTCGGCTCTTCGCTCATCCGAATCCGTCGCGGTTTATTTTCGGTCCATTAAAAAAATAAAAATAAAAAATAAAACCCACCAAACAGTTTACACTGCCCCTCCCCCCCCCCGGTACACGTCTCAGCCCGGCCGATACGCCACCCCGGCAAACGTCACTACACGGCGTCGTAATAATATAGCTGCGTACGACGCGTACTGCTTGATACGCGCGCGTATGTGCGGTGCTCAACGTTATTATTATTATTATTATTATTATGTTACGTCGCGCGCGCTAAAGGTCAAGCCGGTTGATGCGGTGCACAGTACGTGCAATGGTTTTACGATCCGTCGTCGTTCTCTTGTCGCGCAGCTGCTGCGTCGTCCCCGTAACACGTTTTCACGACCCTACCCGTTCTCGACCGCCATCCGCCATCCATCGATCTCCGAGACACCGATCACTGGACCGGCGGGCGGCGTGCGTGGCGGACCCGTGACGCGGCCCACGGCCTACAATCATTACATTGCATCGGAACCGGCAACACATACACGTCTATCAACTTAACGGGTGATCTATGAAACGAGTTCAAGATAAAAAAAAAGTTTGTCGATTTAGGTGTCTCCGAGGGACGTAAAAAAACACGGAGCAGTGGACCGGGTTAAGCGCAGCCGCGGAGGTTTAGCGTTGCTGACATACAGACTGTATGTATGACTGTATGTGGACGGTACGGTGAACATACGACCGCAACCGTCTGCGTCGACCGGAGATGACTGTTGTAAATACACACGCGGACCTAGAAGTCCGATTGTTATTTGTTGTTATTATTGTTTTTTTATTTTTATTTTTTCTGTAACTCCGCAATCGTCGGTTCAGCGTTTATGCAGAAGTGTAATATCGACGAATCGAAATGAAAAAAAAATAAAAATAAAGTGTCTCGTCAGATTTCACGGTTTTCGATGTGCACGCGAAAACCTATTGTACCCGATGTTCAGCGCACCAGTAATACGATATATTTATAATAATACTTCCATTATCGACCCGTAGTGTTACACTTAAACGACACATACGACGTGCATAATTATTGTTGTAAACGAATATCACATCGATACACGTTTTCGTCGAAAAGATTAAATACAAAATCCGATCGATGTTAACACTGCGCTGCTGCGTAATTATTATAATTGTACGTATTTAGTCGCAGTAGCGTGTAGGTATGATAAAAATGTAAAAATAAATGAAACAATCGAACGTTTTGTTGATAAATATAGCACTATCATTCATTTTTAATTATTTATTTATTTATATACGTTGAGTGGGCAGTAACACGATTTTAACAAAGTACATAGTATTGTAATTTTGATATCGGTGCCGTAACAAATAAAAATATAAGATGCTGAACAGTTGATTACCGTTTAATCGGTGAAGCACACGGTGGTGAGCATCGTTAGACCTACATAATATGTTCCATGTGTCATATACTATAGTATATCGCAAAGTGTTCGTTTAAAAATTCATTTTTTTTTTCTCTTGCAATGATCTCGATTATAATAATCGAATTCTTGTAGACTTAAAATGCCGTTACGGACAAAACTGTTGCCGACATGATTTTTAGTATCTAGTTATAATGTATTCGAGGCATTAATAGTCGTTTTCTTAAAACAATTCTCCGCATTATAATATAATTATTTCATAAAAAATATTCAACCCCCCCAAAAACTAATTATATATAACTCGTTTGATTAACATCAACAGTTTTATTTTCCAAACGGAATTCGACTACCAACTATGCTATGACATTTGCACGATATTCCCACACCGAAGAAGGAAACAGCGAAGAAAATTCATAATAATATAACAATGCCGCCCGCGTCAAACATGCGTGGTCTAGTGAATTAGCTAAGGATCGTCGAACTCAATCAATACAAGAACAGTTTGAGAATTCGGGTTTTCAATGAATTTTATTTTTTAACTTCTCGATCGTTGTACGACGTTACTCGTTTTCGTATCGAACTTAACATTTTCACCAATTACGTTCGTAACACAGACCGCATACAACCGTATAATTACACGTTATTCACATGTCGTTCGGTAATTATTACTCACTCGCGTTGTACTAGTATTACATAAGTACAATAACGTTTGTAATGCATAGAGCACGCCTAACGTGTACGTTATGATATTACGTGTCGTAGAAGTAATGTAATACACACAGTTTATTATGTACGTCGCGCGCAGCGGAACAATGTGTAGTTCTATGCGAAGACGACGACGATGACGTACAGTGCACACATTCGGCTTAATTTTTCTCACGGAAGACCCCGGTACGTTTTAGGGCTGCTGCGTAGGCATCTACCAATACTTTGACGAAGCTACACCAAGTCATATGTACTCTCACATGTACTTATGTAATGTATATATATATATATATATATTATATGGATATTGTAATAGACGTACTAGTATATTTTCTCGGGTGCTTATTACTATTATTATTATTATTATTATTTTTTATTATTATATTGTTTCAACGTGTAACGCACAGCGGCGACGCACGGTAGCACTAATCCCATAACGTGGGATAACCCGTCGTCAGTCGATAGCCACTTGATGGAAACATAATATATCGTACGTTTTATTATTGTGTTTGAACTCCGTCGCGGCGGTGAAGGCGACTGGAGTCAACGGGACGCGAACAACGACTCTGAGAGCAGGAACAGAAGCGGCAGTTGAAGGAGAGAACTGTTGACGGCTTCCGGACACCGTGTGGGCACAACGATTATTATTATTATTATTATTATAATACTAATAAACACTACGTGACTGTAGTAATGCGGGAAAAATGTACACTCACATAATGCGTATGTGATTTAAAATAATATTTATAAACCCTCTTCGGATCCATTACACGCAACGTTACATGTGCTTTGTGAGCGCCCGGCGGCGGCCGTACATCCATACACACACAAATCTGTCACCGCTCACTTGAAAACAATTAAAAAAAAAAAAAAATAATAAATAAATAAAACAAAATAAAAAATACCTTACGCGTACAATACGCTGAAGCATTAGATTATTTCACAGGGGAATTGGTGGAAAACACAATGCGACAGCCATTGTGGCTTTTCGAGAGTTTTGTGATATTTTATTATTATTTTTTGACTTGCGAAATAATATAATTATGTTGGTGCTTGTACACACGCCGTAGGCATATTATAACACGATTTAAACCTTGGAAACGCAATTTCACACCGGAGACTATAAAATCTTATTCGTTTTAAGAAAACATATCTAAGGAACAGATAAAATTCGATTGAAAAATTGATTGACCCGTTTTTCATAAAATATTATTATAAAATTGAAAGTGAGAAATATTTTTTATAATTAGTCACTATGTTTATCGAAACGGAGGGAGTTGATAGGGTTTTTTTTCATCCGGATCGCTATTTGAATTGGTGATTTAAGTTATGAACTTTAGTTGGGTTATATTATTTGTACATCACAAAGTCGTCGTTATTAGTAAAAATGTTAATTTTTGTACAGTTGAGGGTTATTTCACCTGTTATTTTTACCACCGAATTATATTTCGTGTATTGAAATAGGGTTTATGGTTCTTGCTCCATTTAGTGAAAAATCTGACAATAGGTTCCACCGTAACCACTTTCACCACGTTCTAAGTTGCAAATCATAATTGTATTACATGATTTATCATACAGAAAAACAAATAATAATACGAGTCTCGACTTACAAAGCAAAACATCTTAAATCATTGACGTTCTTGATATACTTGAGATTGTTTTCTATAGGTTATACATTGGTCAACATTTAAGATTGTTACGCATGTGCTTATAGTTTTTCAGCAGTGAATTTCGCGAAAAATAAGAATATTGATAGAGATCGCAGTCTGAACACGGTCTGCAATATTTGTGGTAATATCAAGCATATTTTGGCCGAACTAGCCTCCTCGAATGTAGGACAATGCACTCCATTGTTTGGCAGTGAATACGATGTACAGCCACCGTTAGAACGTATACCACTATATGTTATGGTAATGCTTGTGTAACACAGAAATGTTTATCTATAAGTTCTCACGGCGTGCGCGGCGATTTTAATGTGCGATTTTAATTTTTTTTTTTTTTATTCACTATTTTTAAATTATTTATTGTTTTACATTTACACAAGGCGCTTATAGATAACGGGCAAATCTAAACGAACAAAACACGATCGCTTATAACGTTGTGGAGCGTCTCGGCCCACACATTTGTTCGTATACGTTGCGGTATTGTTTTGATTTGTTTCAATAACAATAATGATAATTATTATACACAATCTCAACGGAACACATCGTTAAAATATGATGATGTTAGTTATGTGTTTTAGTTTTTTTTTTTTTCAAGTCATTCCCTCTACATAATACGTTTACTATCTACACCGTTGCCATACTCATCAATATATCATATTATTATTATTATTATTGTATGACACATTATCGGATTTCATTAAAAAAAAAAAAAAAAACATTGTGATTCTTCAAAATAATGTACTCACTTAGATACTCGTATTTTATATTGCTATGTAATATAAAGATAGTATACGATTGTTTATGAAAAAATAATTCGAGAATCAAAGAATATAACAATGAGCACGTATTTTGTTTCGAATAACAATTAACTTGTGCATGATTAGTTGGAACTAATGATAGAAAATATATTTGCAATTAATCAAATATATTTGAACGCATATATAAGCTCGTGTTTTTAAATCCGATTATTAGAACTTAAAAATCAGGGTTTATGTTATTACTTCACTGGTCGGAGTATTTAATACATTGGTCACATAATATACCATAGAGTTCGAGTAAGTATTCACAATCCTGTTAGACCTGTTGAACCGTTTAAACGTTATGTATTGATAGTTTTCACTTCTACAACGTCGATAACTTTCGAACAAACATGGTTTATGAGTAAACATAACGATTAGCAAGTTGAGTACCTTCTGTTCTTAGAAGTTAGTAATTAAAGTTAGTAAGTCTGCAGTGGAAAAATAAAAATAAAAAATTTCGAAACGCGTTAATGACAGTTTTATATTATATACACACACAAACGTACGTTTTAATAGGTTTATCGAGTGTGGTTTATTTCGACGAGTGCGTTTTAGCAGTACTCACACACAAACACGTTTTCGGAATCCCGAACCCGGGAGTGATGGGTACGTTTTGGTATTTGAATAGTGTGTCCGTAGCAAATCGTTCGAAGACGACCTTCGCGTGGATCCGAGTGCAGTGGGTGCCGCGAGAGAAATGGGGTGACTCGAATTCGACACAAGTGTACGAGACAGTTGTGTATACATTATGCGTGTTATACGCGCACAGTTTTTCCAGTCGGTGGGGTCCCGGTGGAATTCCTCCGGCCTACACGAACGCATGAATATAAAGATGTTTGAAAAAACACGTCGGCAATCGCGCGACACCACCTCGCCTTTTGTGATGCGCGCATATACGTGCGCGTGTGTCCCCGATTCATCTTCTTTTGGCACGTCGTTTCTATACAAGACATGCGTACACACACGCATCCCATTGTGGTGAACCGAGGTACGTTCGGCGCGCGAATCCGTTGGATAATCTCTCGGAGAACGCGAGTTTTCACGAATTTCAATGTCCATTCATACGGCCATCAATCAACGTGCACTACACCGCGGACCTACAATGGGGCTCTTTTCAACTAATTGTCAACAGGTGAATCGAAAAACACCTTATTCGTACGTACGTATGTGTGTATATATATATATAATCACACGTACCAACTCGCATCCGCAATGCGTGTGTGTTTGTCTGAGATAGAGAAGATAGATCGGAAGAGAGAGAATGAGAAAGCGAGACAGGAAAACGAGAGGGTGATTGAAAGAATACACGTGATGGATAATAATATACGATTCCACGGGACCAGTCGCGTTAAATACCCCCGAATAAACCGCATGGGGGAGGCCGTGACCATTGTACCCATTATCTCCGTCGCCGTGCCGTCGCTGGTCACTGCAGGACTCACGACGATAATTATCTCGTTTCTCTTGTCTTTTCGGGTTTTTGTGGAAGCATCCGGTTCGTATCGGTTTACACATCTATTTTGCGGCTGCGCGCACATAATGAAATGAATCAGAGGCCTCCAACTGTTTTCGGGAGAGCGGGGGAAATTACAAATCTAAATGCACACGTTTTTCTTATGATATCCATGGGATTTTCGCCGAAATCGTAGACCAATGGAAATAAAAAAAAGACATTAGGAGTCGCAGGACAAACAAACATGTCTCTTGCGTGTCCTGGTTGTGTGTGCGTGTGTGTGTGTGCGTGTGCGCGCGTGTTCCTGAACAACCGAACGGCTACTGTGTGCATGTGACACACGGAAAGACAAACGTGTATGAGCATTATCGTGTTGCCGTCGCGCACCGCAATCGTTCGCCAAATCGTATAAGCAAAACAATTTTTTCGCGATTCGTGCCTAGTCCCTAACAAGTAAAGAGTTCGCGATAATAATGCAATTCTGAAACGTAACAGTATAGATATTTCGCTACGTTGCATTTTATAATCTATTTAGCCGAATGACGTATGGGTACCCTTTACAAAACAGGCCTACAACAAGTTTTTAGAAATAAAATTTTAATGAATTATATTTACACTCGTACGATATGATTTCTTTTAAAATATTCAACCAATTTGTGTAGACCATAAATATATAAAAAAAAAATAATATTTCACGACTACCGTAAATACGGTAGAAATAAACTTTCACCATTTATTATTCGCCTTTTTAAATACACTTATTTAATATATTTATATTTAACATATATATAGCATAAAACATTTTAAATGGAAGAAATAAAAATAATAATAATACTTAGATATGTTATAAATAAATAAATCGTTCACATTATAATGTAATAATATATACTTACAACAGCGATTGAAATTAAACTGTCTTCAATTATTTGTATAATTTAATAGTTTTAATTTTTGTTTTTACATTCAAAGTTTGGAGATTCTAATTATGTTTTTGTTAAAAAACAACTATAAACATCGACTTTACTTTTACAATAAGTTAAAAGAAGTTTTTGAAATTTCACCTTTTTATCGACTAAAATACAAATGTGATAGTTCCGGGACACACGATGCATTCTTGCCGGTTCCGTTGCGATCCGGCGCTATCGAATCCCTCAGAATTTTTTTTTTATTACATTTTTATCATTGAATAATCTTATTTTGCGTTACACGACACATTTTTACCGGTCCCGGCTAATCACTGCAGCTACATGTTGCGGTGACACCGCATAAACCCAAAGTATTCATTATTTCAATCTAATTCGGCTATACAAACTGAATGCTACAGGTGCCATTTGTGGTAAACATTTAACTGGCGAATTATTTGTAATTCGTTTTATGATATTTTAATTTTGTCGCATACGGCGATACCGCAGCGTGTGATCAAACACGTACTATCCAGTGTGGTAGAATTCTGTTTGTCGAATCCGGAAATAACGTATCATGCAGCCCGACAATTTTATCATGTCCTATAAGGTAAGTACATAAATACTAATTATACTAATAAAAGTTGTCCAAATTTATTCACTCTTTTATCTTTTATTTAAATTATTATTATTGATCCCAATGTACCTTAGTTAAAACATGTATTACAAAAACAGTCTACAACGAAAAAAATTAATAAATATGTAATAACTTTGAAATTTTGTATAACGTCATACTCAATAAATATTATGTACCGTATTTGTAAGCGTGATTATGTATTTCATCATTAATAAATTTAAAACTTTTTACTGTCGTTACATGGAAAATTCAAATTACATTATCTACAGAGCTACTAAGCTATTTTATCCAAGTTGTCAAAATTTATCGATTTACGACTAAAGTATTTTTTAAAAAATTGAATTCTAGAAATCGTTTTCAATAAATAAAATTAATTTAACTAAATTCTTTGTTCTAATAAAATGCAACTATAATAAATTAATATATCGCCAAAACTTTAATTATACAGCTGAAACCAATTTGTATTTCCATTACATAAATGTAAATTTTAATGTTTATAATATTAAATTTATTAAGTAAAATTTATCACAATCAGTAAGACAATTTACATAAAAATCGATTAAAATATTACAACGATCGCAAGAAAATCTTACTGCGGTTCAGTTCTAAACTCTTCGTATGATATTAAATATTATTTAAATTAAATAGATAAATATCATATTTTGTACAAGATTTATTTATAAAATAACACGGCAAGAGTAAAGTTAAAAGAAAAATTAAGTGTTATATTTATATTAGCTCATAAGATATTATTAATTTATTTGAAATAAAACACTACAACGATATAAAGTTCTTTTATTATTGTCAAATGATTTTTAGCTCCGAATGTGACAAATATAAGTATCAATATTTCAATACATGACATGCACCTAAAGCGGTTTAAAATCAACCATATTATAGACTTTTTTGGTTAGATAATTTATTAAAATAAGATAAACATGAATTGAAATTTGTTTTTATCTGGTATCATAAATCACTATCTAAGAAAAAAAAAACTCAAGAGTTTTATTTATGTAGTTCAATTAGAGCAGAAATATTTATATATTACATAAAAATGAACGTGTGAAATTAATGAACCCAAAGACTACGGATTTGTATAAGATATTTCACGAAAATATGCCAGAAATTTCGTTGAAATCAATAATAATAATAAATCATAATAATCATAAGCCAGTTAAACCATTTAAATTTTTAATTCAAAATGCATTTAATGAAACGTAATTTATAGTTTATTCTATGATTGTAGATGATTCATCCAGGTCTCGGATGATTTTTAATAGTATCAGTGATTACTTAAGCGAGTGATGCGTGGTTGAAAATCATGATATCCCGTGAAAATAAAATAACTGCTCGAAAAAATACTTTTCTTTCCTATCAGAGTTCTTGATTTGCTTGTCCTTTTGAAAATCACACGGCTTGAATAAGAAGTGCACTGTATGGTTCTGTCTTACCTGAATTGTCGAGTTTTTTATTCTCATTATTCAGGTCTGGCTCATACAAAACGTTATCTGTTACAGGGTTTGAACGGTGTGTAATGTTACCGTGTTCTACAGAACCGTGAATTCAAATACGACCTACGTCGAACGTGTTATTTTTTGGTTTTCAATGACGCGGAAGCTGTATTTGACCTAGCATCAGTTTTCATCATTCTGACTGAGATGCTCAATGTTTCGAATGAACGTGATCATGAAACTGCGCGTTTCGACGCTTCGGTTTGGCGCCAAAATAAACTAAGCAGGTCAAATGCGAACAGGGCCGTGGGTTCAAAAATCCGTACCGTCTCAGGTTTTTCACACCTTCGGCACTCACACGTCGTAAACGGGGAACCGTGTCAAAATATAATATTAACTCATATGTTTTCTTTTTGAAATCAAAAATTCAAAATTCGCAACAATTTGATAATACAATATTGGCTAAAAAATCACATTACAGATGTTCGTTACAATCATTAATTAACGGTGCGATTCTTTTTTAAAACGTATAGCATTAAATTAGCGGACGGCGCGGTATAACGTATATGTCAAAAAACGCTTATTATGACACCAGCCTCATACGTTCATGTTCAAAATATTTTTGGTTTTACTAATTCGTTAGTTCGTTAGAAGTTTAGAATTTTATTGATAATACCTTTCTTTTTTGTAATTTCGCTTACGACATATTTTTCCTGCATTGGAGTTTTTGGGTGGCTTTACAACATTGATAAAATAAGCGCTACTCGGTAATCGATGTTCAATATCTATTTCTAGCCACAGTAATTAATTTTTCGTTCCTGAATGTTTAACTATCTATATCTGTATCATCGCGGATAATACATAAAAAATGTATCGGCAAAGTTTTAGTTCTTCAACAACTCGGACGAACAATTGAGTTTCACTACGCTACATTGTGGTTTTTTCCTCAAACATATTTTTAATAGACTATCGGTCACCAAGTGGTGCAGTTTAATATACTTACAGAAAGAAAAAAAAAAAAAAAAACTCTAGAAAATTACTTTCGAACATCTGGTTCGTGGCAGGTCAAATAGTATAATATTCTCTCCCTTTCACGAAGAATTCCACAACCAGTATTTTTTTATTTAATTTTTATTGCCACTGTTTGTTATGTCTCTACTCAATGTCTTTCCACTGGTCCACTATCCGTTCTATATGGTCTCCTGGACTTAAACCGATCCAAAGACACGTACAAGCGATAACAATATTATAAAAAAAAAAAAAAAAACACACACACACATACGAGCGTATAATATCGATGGCCGTTGCGTCGTAAATCACGTGGTAGTAAAGTCGTCTGGAAACTTATCTCGCGTATTGGAAAAATTGTATTACGAATAAAGAGGAAAAAAAAAGAATGTCTAATATCGCTGACAAGCCGTGCAGAACAGGGTTTTGATTTATCCCCAGCCACGCACGCGGCATTACGTAGTTGTACCGTCCATGTACACGGGTTCACGTGTGCATGTATTCGCCATAACATACAACAGTATTAATACGTTGTAGATAACACATGTAGACACAGTAGCACCTATTGTAGTGAAACAATTTATGAAAATCGACTAGGAGATAAAATATCAGACGAGAAAAAATGAACATTACGATCTTCCGTTCGTTCGCATTGTTATTATATTATCCGTGTTGGTTTATATTAATATTTTACGTTGGTTTATAACTTTATACTTTTAATATATGTGTACACACATGTAGTACACAAATTGAAAAAAAGAAAATGCTGATCAATCTCAAATCTTATTTTAATAACGCTAATATTTAGTTTGTTTTTGTTTTCATTTTTCAATTCGCATTATTTACATTATGTTCCCGAGTCGTAATTTTAATGGCGTGATAATATGACAAAATCCCATATATAAAATACCAACTGGCAATTATGTATTATCAACAGTCACATGATTTGCGAGACATGTTATAAGAACGTTTCTTATGAAAAGAACGTATTGTTCGACTGTGTAAAAAGTATGAAATTATTAATTAAACAGATTGATCTATTCAACGGGTTTTATCACGTTGAATTAATTAGATGATACAATTTTTTTTTTAAATTTCTCACGCCACGAAACAATGCGGCTAACGTTCAAATATTTATATTGACAATTGATAAAAAAAATATTTAAATTTTAGTATTTCCAGTTTTTTTTTTTTTTTTTGTATTTTTCGTGTTCATACTACGTGTTCACCTTTAAGACCTTGGTATATTACGATAATATCTTTAACAAAATGGGTTTCTCTAAAACGAAAATCATAGTAATACTAAAAATTTGTGAAATATCTACTGTATAATACTATAATGTCATATAATTGATGGCTGTGCACACACGTATAAAAACTTTTATTTAAACGAGTACAAATATTGTTATTGCAGAGTTATTTACTTATTTCTAAGATATCTGAATAAACGTTTATGTAAAATAAACTTAAATTTATTTAAAAATGTTATCTATTTGGAATAAAAAAAGGCTGTTAAAAACAAATATTTGTTATTTAAACGAAAAAAAATAAATTTTTATAGCCTTTTATTCATAAGATAATTTAAAACTGTTTTAATTTACTTATCAGAATATTAAATTGTAAGATTGCCGTATTTGATTTTATTTTAAAATTTAGCCTGGTGAAATGATAAAACTTTCAAATTTCTTTAAATTATCTTTTTTACTCATCTGATTTAAAGTTATAATAAGTACAAATCCATTACAGTTAGTTAGATATAAAATGTGTGTAGACACATTTAAACACTAGAGTTATTTCTAAGATTGTATTTAAAAAATGTCTTGATCATTTAACAAACAGCGTAAGGATAGTTTGTAGTTCGAATTTTCTATAATGAAAAAATAATATATGATATAAAATAATAAATTAAAGCATTTGTTTTACATAATAGTATCGTTCTGGAAAATAAACCAAAATAATTGTAAATTATAACAGAAAAGAATCACCGAATCACAAAAACAAACAAAAACTAAAAACTCAATATATTTCATGATGATGGTTTATCATGAAATATATTTAGTACGATATTTCGTCACAGTACTCATCAGCGAAATCATTAAATTTGTTGTTCCGTTCAAATATTAAATCAAATATGTGTTCGTATTCTTGTAGAACGCCAATTATACCAACTTGTTGCGAGTGAAAAACACGTTTTTGATAGCGTATACACTGCGTTTCGTACGAATCTGTCGGAAGAAATGTATTTACTCGGTTGAATAGACGGACCAATTATGATTTGGCGCAACGCGGATACTCGATGCACAACGGTATGACCGTTGATTAAAATATGTCGGAGAGTCGCAGTCGTTCGTACGACACTCGAGTGAAAAATATGATCTGTGACGCGATGTTCCAACAAAAACTTTTGAAAACGACTGCGCTTTGAATACGATTGCGATGTACTCCTGAGAACAATATTCAGACGCTCTCGCACCATTGTCGTTTGTGACTGGAACGCGCGGTAACAGGTATTTCGTGATAATATTTTATTCTGCTCGACTAACCGAGCGAAAATCGAAATCGACTAAGGGGGGTGGAAAGGAGGCAAAGACGAAAAAACAAGAGCGCATCCATACGTTGCGCGGATAATTTACACAACATAAATGGTCGATTCGTCGTCGTCGTCATCATTTTGGACGGGCGCGCAAAAACACGTACACAGCACTCCACGTTTATGCGTACCGTACCACAAATTATACGTATAAGTATATTTAAGTTCGCCGTCGAGGTGCGTGTTGGACGTATCAAACGAATAGTTTAGCTGAACGGTGTAAACGAACTTGCGGTTACCGAAGCGAACGTAATAACGCCTACCGAACGTCAAGCGGACGAGTAAAAAGGATGTGCAGAGAGGTGCGTTTGTGCGGGGACTCTTGAACGGTTCGTCCGACGGCGATAATTCGGGTCGATGTCGCAATGATATATGCGATAGACCGCGAACCGACTGGGGGGGTAGAAAAAAAAAAAAAAACGTAATTACACGGCGGCCGTACGCGAACAGTCGGGCGAGCGCAACACGAGTGTGTACATGTTTTTTAATTTTTTTTTCCTCTTTTCCTTTCGCTTCTCCGCCCCGCGACAGCAGCGTTGTTTGCGTACGCGCGCACGTACATCTCGTTGTGTGTACGTACCGATATGTACCTGCGCCGTGCATTTACGCAGTGGCGACGACGACGGCGGCGGCGGCGATAAATTAAGTGGCGGAAGCCATTGAAATTAATTGAAAAGAGGAACAACGGGACGAAGCCTTCAATAAATCCATTTGGCCCTGTGTGTTTCGCGTCACTTTTGTTTGCCCCGTGCAAATACCGCGTCAGACCCCCGTGCGCCGCGTAACTGTCTCGCTCGACGCGTGCACGCGCGTTCGCGTGCGCGCGCCGGTTCGCATTGTCGTCCGCGCGCGCGGCGCAGCGCGCACACCCGGTCGGCCGGCGGGACCGCGACAACACGAACTTATCGAACCGCGGTGCGGCGAACGCCCTCCCGCCCCGAAGACCTTGAAAGGCCACCTTTGCCGCGCCGTCCCGAAGGCTTCCCCGGCCGCTCCGGGCCGTCCGCGCGCCGTGTCCGCCGCTCAACGACACCGTTTCTCCGGCGCGTAAATCCACCGCCTATTGTTCCGGACACCGCCAGCGCGCGCGCACGGATCAACTTGGTCGCGATTAAACGACACACACATCTGCGCGCACACACACGCTATCTCGCATGACGCGGCGCCGCGAAAAACGTCCCGGCCGACTAAACCCTTTCGGCACAACAAAGAAGGTGCGTGTCGGGCGCACTGTCACCGCTGCCGTTTAATTTTCGTATCGTGACCCCGGATTTGGCTACGGGAAATCGGTCGGCGGCCCTTAATCTCCTCTCTACGGAAGTTCGCACCGCGTCGAGGACCTGCGTACGAGTTTCTCTTCCTCCCGTTCGCTGTTCGTCCGACCGCGTTTCGCGTTCCTCGGCCGAAAACTCGTTTCGCTACGACGAAACAACAGTCGGTGAAACCGTGTACTGCCGCGCGTCCGTATTGTTCGCGCGACGCTGCGGAATCGACAAACGTATCAAACTCGTTCCCGCGTGCAGCGCAATACAACACCGTTTTTACTTCCAACGCCGCCGTTTTTGTTTCACGGCAAGTTTACTTCGTTCAAACGTCGCGTCTACATTAGTTCAAAAGCCTCGGCGAACACGCTTGCATAAACCATAATTGTGTGCACCGGTGTCTCGGAGTGATTTCTTATTCGGTTTTGACCTTCCAACCGTGTACAAATTTCATCAGATCGCAGAACAAAAACAAAATGAAATGAAATAATACAACCGCACCAGCCGCGCCGGCAGAAAGATTTATTTTCAACCTAAGCTCGGCCTGTTTACCGAATATATAATTTTTTACTTCTTCGTCCCTATAGCGTTCGTTCTTAACCATATATTATTACGGATAAGTAGTACGTAAGGCACTGATCAAAAAATGAAAAATACAAGCATCGTTTTAACTTGATATATGCGATTGCGAAATTCCACTGATGGTACCGATTTGATTTTCGATTTATATAGTCATCATTAAATAAATAACAAGATAAATTGTTTGATTATATCTTCTTATAGTTATTTTCTGTTTGTTGTATTTAAATGGCCGAACTTAATAACCTGTAAGTCTTTGAAAAATTCAATAAAGTATGAAAATATCTCTATATCAAAATATGACAAAAATATAAAATTTTATTAAATCTAAAAGTATCATAATTCATAATTATATTATGTGTATATGCTTAGAATATGTCTATTGTCTATGTCTTTTAACTGAAAAAAAAATATTATTTTCCGGTTTTTTTTTTTCCATTTAGTTTTTCCCCTTTTATACAATTTAATAAACTAAAAATATATAGACAGTTCATTTATATTCACTTGCACCGTAAATTAAAATAAATCCATACAGATAATCTAAATAATATCGATAGAAGTTTGTGAGAAAAAATTGGGTACAATTATGTCATACTACGATAATATAATTTCTGCCGATTTTAATATTATATTATGTTCGATTAATAATTTGTAGATCACTTTAAACAAAAAAAAAAAAAAAAACGACTATACGTTAAAATAAAAGCAAAATTCATACACTAAATTACATTTTAACCAAGAACTACTGGAAAAAATCTAAATTTAATTTTTATTGAATTTCTATAATGACTGACCTAAAACATAAGTATAATTATAAAGGAAAAAATACTTTAAGTTCTGGGCCGGCCCTTGTTTTTAATTATAAGTTATACATATACATGTTAGGTGCAAGAATACGTTAATATTAATGAATTTAACTATTACTAGTAATATTTATATTTGTTTGTGCATTATACTAGTACATACGAGTATATGATATCATATACTCATATAATAGATTAAAAATAATTTGATAAATAATTGTTTCTCTATGAATGTATTTTTGACATTTGATCAACAAAGGTATACAATTATTAATAAAATTAAAAATGAATTAATAAAATAAAGATATAAGATTTTCCGCATCGTCCTATATGTAAATTAAAAAGCAATAAATATTGATGTTTTAGTTTCTAGGGTTAACCTGGAATTTCTTACCAATATGTATACATTTTTTTTTTGTATTTTTAGGTACACGATTTTGACCAGAAAAATTTATCCAAAAATCATAACTATAAGAGCTTTCTGACAAAAAATGTTATTTCATTGGTACTTAAAGAGAAATCATTTAACTAATTCTAAAGCAGTTTTTTAATAATGACAAAAAAATGATGAAGAGCTATAGGTAACATTTACGTTAATTTTGCTAACCAACTATTTTTTTTGTTTTCAAAGAAGTCAAAAAATAATCGAAAAAGTTTGAAATTTTGACTAATTGCTTATATCGTTATAGATGGTATAATTTCAAAAACTATTTATTGATAATTGAAAACGTTAAGTTTTTTTATTTTTACAAATCTGTCTAAAAATAATTTCGATTTGACAAAACGTTTTAAAAATGTAATACAAGGTTTTTCATACATACTGTTACTAATAAATTAAAAAGTGACGATAAATTGTAAAGAAAAAAAAATTACTCGTAGTATAAAAATTTGAAAAAATATTAAAGATTATGAAATTCTGCTAAATTTTTGTAAATATTAAAACCACTTAAAACCTAAAAATATTGTTGATTCAATAGTTTAAAGAAATTAAAAAATGTATGTACACATCGATTATTGAAAGATTGTCTACAATTATTCAACCACTTTATTTTATTGAAGAAATATTGTCAAATAAAAAAATAAAAACTCAAATATACTGCATATATTTGGACTCGTGAGTTATTTTATATGATTTAACATTGAAAGTTGACTTTTTAAAGTTATAAAAAACATTACGTCTGATTGCCTTCGAAACGACTGTTGGCTTAGCGTCAGGGGACTATTTTTTTTTTTAATATAATGGCCTGGAAAAAATCAAGTGTACTCACAGCATCTACTCGTTATTTAATAAATAAAATATTTATAAAAATTTATTTGAAAACTTTTATCGAATATGCTTTGCAAGTAATCTGCCTTTTTGGCTACTCAAAGAAAAAATTAGATGTTTTTAATATACTTGAAATAAATGAATTATACGATGGATTTTATTGAAATTATATTCTTTTGAATATTAATAATGAAAAAAGAGCATCTTTAAAAATATTTGAAATCTAATTTTTCAAAAAGTATCTCTTATTAAATAAAAAGCGATGTTGAATTTCTTGAAAAAATATTATTTTAATTATGATGCATTCAGTTTTTGATTATGATCACAAGAGCATTATTCAAAATAATTAAATTTCCATGGAGGATTTTATAGCATAAAAAAACTTACTGTCATTTATATATTAAAATCTATTTTTGTAGAATACGTTTAAAGTCGTGAAGAAAGGAATGAAATAACTTTCAATCTATTAATTTCTTAATAAATTATCTATTCGCACTATTGTTATTCTTCTAAGAATTAATTTAAAAATGCAATTCAACAAATATAAATATTTTTAACATTTTTTATAGGTTTTCATTTTTTTAAATAATATTATTTATATGATTATATTTATTATATTTTTAAAATGACTCCGTCGAATAAATGAAATACTAAATTAATTTTGGTATTGATATTAAAATATTCATTCTAAAAATAGTAGTGCACTCGAAAAACAAACGATGGATTGAAGTGCGTCAAAAGTACAATCACATAGTAATGCATATTTATGATATTAATCGCACCGGTTCTTTTAAAAGACTCAACCCGTCGGATCTGCACATTTATAACTGGTAGATGTATAACATTTACATACCTATAATGCAATAATATAGATCGGAAATAACGGCACATTTTTAGTATTGTTTTCCAAAGGTGGTGTTCCCGTGATTGTTTTCGGCACACGTTTCTACGATGTATATTCGAATCGATTAAAAAACCGTTTCAAAATACGTGTTTGAATAGATTGTCATTTGTGTGTGTGTGTGTGTGTGTGTGTGTATTATTATATGATTTTCGATTTATTGGTAAAGTCACGGAGTCTAAGGATGTGTGAGTGGCAACCGTCGCGACGATCGTGGCAAAAGGGGTGACACGTCCTTTTGTCCTCATGACCTATACGTGTACCTATGCACGCAGGATGAAAAGATACCCGGTCCCCTGTAGAACATTTAAAAAACAATCCTTCATTGTCTTATTATTATTGTTGTGAAATGACGATTGTTCGTGGCACTCTCAATGCGCTCGTTTCTTCATCAATTAGATTCACATTCATACGGAATCTAACCGTTGAGCATTGTCGACAACAACGCAAGAAGAGACCGCGATGAAGAGGAGTGTACTGTATTATATTTGTGTTAGAATATTATTATAATGTAGTGTACAAGTGTGACGTACGTAATTAAATTGCCGAATGGTATGTTAATATGTGATTTCATTATAACACATGCATAACAGTGTACGGTTTGTATAATCACGTGATTCGTTTCCACGTCATAGAGCAAAGACATAAAAAACATCCCTTCCCATCACGAAAAAATAATATTTAATAACGATAATTCTCAGCTCTCTCTTTCTCTCTCTTTGTCTCTCCAGTGTTTGGACAGGTACTGTTCAAAACACACCGCTGTGAAACGACAATTTGAATATAAACTGTAACGTATTAACGGGCACCGTGGTATGTGATAATTAAAAATAATCGACGTTTTATGAATTATGTATCATTTTTATTCAGTTGCGTATAATTGTTTATTTCTTGGTATAAAATTAATTCTCATGTTGTATTTTAACGAATGTGTGCGTTGTGTTCAAGACGGTTCCAGTTTTATCCTGCGGTAGAAAATTATCTTAAACAAATAAGAATTATAAATTTCCAAAAACGCAACAATCTGTTGTTGGACATACATCTGTCGTGTTTAAATTACGTTTGGGAAGATATACAACACTTCGTTGTACACTTGAATAGTGTTATATATACATATAATATGTAGTAATATATAAACAATATGGTTCTACGAAGGCCCAAGTGCTTGAGACGATTCATTTCCAAACCTTATTCATGGCGTATACTTGCACCGAAGAAAAATCGAAATATCACTCAAACCTTAAATGAATCAGCTCCCTAGGGTCATTCGGTTAGTGTCTTTCAGTTGATCACCGTGTCATGGCACGTCGTCGTTATCAAAGAATCCGACGATTGAAGACCAAAACAATTAAGAACAACAGATGTAAATATATGTGTGTGTGTGTATTATATTCATCTATTGAATATGGTACGACACAGTTGAATAATAATAGTATGATCAATGCTACGATCGAAGTGCGTGCGGCGGTGGCAGTGGTGGCGGAGCAACCACTTTACCGAAAGACCCTAGAAATGATTATGTCAGCCAGATGATTTTTCGATTTTCTACGCATCCGCAACGTGCGTGTATAGCGCTGAATCGCTGTGTATAATAACATAATGTAGTTGTATATACGTACAATGATCGGCTATTATGATATTGATGGGATAGTGTTGTCAGGGACAGTGCGTGCCGTCCGAATGATGATAAATGACTGCGCAGGGGTAGGAAAAACATGGAAAGGCAAAAAAATAAAATAAAATAAAATAGAATGCGAAAAATACACGCTCGTTAACCGCATATCGGAGGGTCAAAAAGTTCCCTTTCGTTGTCGAGACGACTGTTTTACAGTGTCCCGTCGTTCGATCTACACCATAGCGGTTAGATAAAATATGAAGAACATTACGTAACTCTCGCGTATGCTTTATTAGATAATTAAGTACACCATTAACTTACCGCGGCATGTGTAAAATCACTCAGACGAAATTTACTTCAGTTCACCGTTTGAAGTGTAAAAATAAGAAGTTGCAAAACAGACGAATTCGAAACCATTACAATAATTCGAAAAATTATGTTAGATTATCAAGAAATATGTTAAATAGTAAGTTTATTATAATATTTAATTATCATTTACTGCATAAATCAGATAATATATAATATAAATAATTTATCATTAAATTCATATAAAACATAGTAAAATACAGAGAGCATTTAACTTAGTTTTAGCGCTTATAGATTTTTTTTTTTGACATTTGTTTACTTACCAGATAGTTCATAAATATAACAAAGAATTAATAACATTTTTATTTTAAAGTATATTAAATTAAATATCCACGTAGTTATAAAAATTGTTATAATTCTTAACTAAAAAGAATAAATATCTTCTATTGCATTTATATATTTATATACATATATTCTACCTCTAATGTATAATCTATATTCGAATTAAGTAGTTAAGTTAATTTCAATTAGTTACATTATGACTGCTTCTTAGGTCGAGAAGAATCAAATATTTTTTTTAAATTATGATTGTAATTTTTAATTCAAATACAAAAACATTAAAATATTTTTATGTTAATATGTATTCGTTTATTTTAGTTTAGTATACATTAGTTTATAGTATAAACTTTATACAGTGATGGCGCCACAATATTCTACTAGATAGGGTCATACAAAATCATAGCCCTACATGACCCGTTCTTGGCATCCTTACTGCACTTATTTGGTGTAAGAGACTTGACTATCATTTACAAATTTAGTGCCCCGGGGTACCTAAATCTTAATTCAGCCTTGGATATTATGCAACGAGTCTTCATCAAAATAAAAATAACTAACTCAATATCAATATTAATTTAAGTACCGGAAAAGTCATAAAGATACTTTATACTTGAATTTAATTAATATAAATATAGCCAGAGTCTTAAATGTAGATAATCTGAAAAACTTATGATTTAACCTCTATTTTGATTTTTTTTTTTTGATTTCAGTATCTGCTTTTATTTTATTTTTTCAATCCAAACATATAAAAACCAAATATAATGTATAAATAATCGCTATACACGTTAAACAATAATAAAATAAATAAAAAATTACAGTCTCTTAATATAATAGAGAACGATTATAAAATGAAATAATTTAAAAAGCTTCAGTTCGTACGCTACAAAAACATGTCACTTTTTAATTACGAAAACCGTCTCATCGTAGGAATGTTGTTCAATTTTTATCTCAACAGTAGAACATTATATAATAGGTGTAATGATATTCCACCACCAGAAGCACTGCCTAACGGTATTTTCAGTTGACAGGTGTATCGCCGATTTTTTCGGAAAAAAAAAAAAAAATAAAATAGATACAATGAGACTCTACGGGTTATGCGATGCATACAATTAAAATGTCGTAATGTCGGTTTTTATCCGATCGGACTGTATAATATTGTGTTTGATTGAAACGTCCGGTAAACACTTTTGAAAATAAATAATAAAAATTCTTGGACGTGCCAAGCTGTGCCGTCGAGGTGTCGACGGATAAAAGAACAGGACTACCGGTTATAATCCGATACGAGTATCGACGTCTCAATAGCTTATCTGGCGTTATGAGTGGTGAGTGGTTTCGATACGTTAACAGTGGCCCGTTCCAAACGCGTGTATCAAGAGATGCCGACGACGCGAGTCGACCAGTCGTTCTCGAAGAGCACTAGCGCACGAGTGCATAACGTACAGCTTATGCATGTATACAACATAAGTGCATCGATGATACGAGTGCGGACCACTCGTCGTGCCGGGAAAAATGAAAAACGTTTTATCCCTATCCGTTGCAAGGAACAAAACCGTGTTTCGATAATTTTTATTTATATTAATTTTTTTTATTTTTTCATCCGTGTTATTATTACTATTATCGCCTATTCTCTTTCCGTTTGTATGGCCGTATAAACGCGATGTATAACAATAATAATAATAATAATTATAATAATGATATAATGTATTTGTACGCACTATGTATAACCGTAAACCGTTTTCAGAATGTACCGCGTCGCCGTTTGATAGTAATACAATTATTATAATAATACATACATATATATACATACATAGTAATGCACTCGTTTAGCTCGACAGAACGTTCGAAACAAAACGCTGAAAACAATAAAAATAATAATAATATAACAACACGACAAATCGCGCTATTATCCGTGCATTACCACGTGCCCCACGCGCTTATATTTATAATATGTATAGTGTTGCGCACGAGGACCTCTTCACTCTTCTGGCCACATGTCGCTCGCGCGCGGTTGTGCAAAACGTTCAGACATTAATCACCCGTTATAAATATCGCGAACTACATTATACACATATTGTGCGAACGAGTGTACGCGTGCGCGAGTTTACGTATGTAAATTGTACACAATAACGTAAGTCCCCGGCTTACAGCGCACGTTGGTCGTGTAGGTCAAACCAATTTTAAGGTCCTCCGTGTACAACCCCTCCCTGTGAGTCCTCTCGAAACGGATTTTTCGCCAACATCGTTCTGTATCTTGAACCTAGTAAGCCCAGGCGACCAGTTCCTCTAGTCGCGAGCGGCGCTGCAGAAAAAATGGTCGATCGGTAGCGAAATTCTCTACGGTGTTTAGTTTGTACATTTTTTAAATTTTTTATTTTTATTTTTTCTGTTTTACGCTTTTGTTGGGACACGATCTAATAATATCCTATGGGTCTAAGTTTTCCGGCAGTCAGTGTTGGTACCGAAATATTTGGATGATCTTGAATATTGAGCTACGACAGTGAAGACATGAATAATAGCAATTGTTCTAGAATTTGTAAGCGAAGCGAAGAGTTTGCGTTGTATTGAAACGTTGCACGGATGGGACTGAAAGGTTTCCGATTGAAAGGTATGGGTTATCTAAAATTGTAATTGTTCAGTTCGGTATCATAATCCACAAGTTAATGCAGACATGAAAATATGAACATTTGGTTTGGCGGATTATATAATTTTCGATGATTTGGATATGATATCTTGAAGTGAACGTTTTCTATTATTGATATTTAAGTCGGGCCTTTAACGCAAGTTGAATCCAGTTGTATTTAATTCGTAGACTCCCAAGTGTTAATTTAGAAATTTTTATATTTCTTAAAAAGAATAAGTAAAATGCAGTGATATTCACTTTAAAATGGATACTGAGCAAAAAAAAAAAAAAATAAAAAACATGCTACATGACTATTAGCACGATTTATTTTAACTGATTTGCGCGGTTCGTTAATATTTCGAGAAAAATTAAACGAACGTCGAAAACACACGGACCTCGGAAGTCCTTGATAATAAAATATTAATTTTTTGGACCATGGAATTAATTAAATAATATTTTAGTTTCTATATTATCGGCTATTACACAATATACGTAGGGGGTTTTAATGGACTTTTCAAGTATATTAAATACTTATTTTTTGTATCGGGGTCATCTACCCGTTACTCTCTCTCTCTCTCTTTCTTCCACTCCCTTTCTTTCCCTTAGTCACTCTTTTAGTTTGTGACAACGTCAGATTTGGTCATTTGATAAATTTTCTATTTTTTGTCCTCCGTTCATTTTGATTTTGTTTTTGTTTTATTTCGGTTATTTTATTATTGTTATTATTATTATTATTTTTTTTTTTTACCTCTCACGTCATAATCACGCACGTGAACTGTCGTGTCGCAGTCGTGTTATCTCTTCAGGAAATCCTGTTCTTTCCGGACGGTCGTATACACACTAATGATTGACCGACGACACAGTCCACCCTCTTTCCACGTTCTCTGGCCCGGCCGTACTACGACGGGAAATTATTGTCGAGACACACAGTGTCACGCACCACGTTTCGTGTCCACTGCAGTTATTAATGCATTATTATTATATTTATACATATATGAGTGTGTGTGTGTGTGTGTGTATGATAAGAGTCAAGTGGCCGAAAGAAAATGTCGCAAGTTCGAGCGCATAATAATAATACTACAGTATTGTAGCATATATACGCACGTTAGGGGCTAGAGAAATAATTCAATTTTGATATATAGCATTATGAACCGGACGAAACATATACACAGACGTCGTCACCGTTTGCCGTTAACCCTAATATGTTGCAAAGGAAAACTTGAGTCATTTAAATGAAATAATAATTTATTTAATTCACTCCACGAGTTTGGAAATGTACGTCGGACAGTTACAGACGCACTACACATTTATCGCCCTTTAAAACTGGTTCAGTACAACGGCACATTTGTTTAAAAGTTATTTAAAATAAGTTCTAATTAGACAAAAAAGTGTTAAGAAATATAAATTCTTTGGTTATTATTTATTATTATCTAAAATGTATCGATATAAGATATTATTTTTAAAATTTATTTGTAAGTACGTTAAAAATATTATTAAAATAGTTTTTTTTTTATTTAATTGCGTGTGTGTAATTTTTCTTAAACTGAATTAATGTAAATGCTTTTTTGATAAAATAACATTTATAGTATTACATTTACTTGTACATTAAATTTTATTTATTTTTACGATTCGATTAACTTTGTATATTCCTGATGATGAATTTTTAATTCGAAACCGATCCTACCTTACTTATAATAATATTCCAGGCTAAGCATTAATCAATTATTTAATTTTTATGTGTAAACTATTTGTTTATTTATTTCTATATTAATTTACGTATAGTAACCATTCAATAATTTTTAATGTTAATTTAATTTTTTATTATTTTACTACACATTAAACCTAAACATAACGGAATTTTAAAAATGCTCAAGAACGTATCACATGTTAAATATGTTAAAAAAGTGAAGCTATAAAATACATAGTACGCCATCACCGAATTTTGAAGTTTAAAAACATGTTTACATCAATCATTATTCAATTATTACACTGAACACTTGAGGCATAAATTAGAAATTGAAAAATTTACTAAACACAATAAAACCTTCTTCCGACGGAATCGATCAGTACCATTCGGTTTGTCCGTTATTAAGAGTTTTTTTTTCTTTTTCTTTTTATACAACATCACATGAGTGATGGTCGAAAACAAAGATACATTTGCACAGAGGACAATAATGCCATAACATGCAAAGTATTTTTTAGACGGAAAACCGAAGGCAGTTCGCTTATAGGTGCGTGTTCCTTCTCGCTGCAGAGCATTAAATCGTCTGTCAAATCGTGGTATCGCACTCGGCTAAAGACTCGATAAAGATTATTTTCGGACGAAAAACCGTCGCGACGGTCGGACCCAAATCCTGTCTGTCACGGTAGACGGTAATCATTATGCGCATACGCATAATACGGATATTAGTTTACCGTACATGTTGCACGCGCACCCCAGCACACCCGTCTCGCTAATTATTATCGTGCGCAACGGAACGTGCGACGGTGGTCATTTGGTCAGCAGACGTCTCCGGGTCTCGGCTGCGGGTCGTCACCTATACGGAAAACGGGCAGCTGAAGTCGCGCACACGTGCGTCCGTGTCTATTTTAAGTAGTACGAATCGTGGTGAGGATAGACGTCCGAGGACCGTCGGTGACCAGACTTCCTGTGCTCGCTCGAGAAATATCGATACGAGAATACGCATATTATTGTAATGGTTTTCCACCGGTCACCCCGGCCCGTTAGCTCACGCGATCGTGCACAACAGGTTCCGATGTTTTTCGCACTTAATATAGGTTATGTGTCAATGCGTCAGTTCTAGTCGACACCAAAATATGCATATATATATATATATAATTAGATGCGTTCGTGTGTGTTTGTGCATAGTCGAAAAGTGATTACTATTTAGGACCAGAACATTAAAATAACAAATGAAATAGGTGTGGAGAAGAAATAACTAATTTTATTATACTACTCAGTATTTATTAGTCGCTACTAAATTGTTTAAAAGGAATTACGATAAAATATAGAATTTACGTGAACATTTGATGGAATCAATAATTTATACATCAAAATATTTTCATCGTTAAAAACTTTATTTGAAAATTAAATCCACGCAGTGTTTAGGTAAGATAATAATTAATCGGTCTGTCTTTTGGATTTGAACCGCGAGCACCAGTTGCCGACAGATAAAACTGCATACATTTTACGTGTGTTACTATATTCGAAAAATGTTTGATAAGACGGTTATAATATTAAACAGTAGTATTCGAGTAATATGTTTGAAAAGTGGTTTTTTTATATTTTCTATTCAATTCGTTGCGCGAATATTCCGCCTTATATAAGTTGATTAAAATACTCTTCTAAATTCATCGAATTTACTTTATTTTACTTAATTTTATAAGAATATTCAGTCCAGTTATTTTATTTTTTTTTTTTTTTTAGTAATATTTTCACTAAAATAATTTTTGGATCCAAACAAAATATTGGTTGTATTGATCAAGTTTTCAAAATGCATTTGGGGTAGAACCAAATCATAATCGCTTTCCTGTATGAGTAATCTAAATTAAATGCAGTGTTGTTATTTGGTTGTATGCTGATGAGTTAAGAATCTCAGATAGGACTAATTATCGAGTACTTTATTGAAATTTAATCAAATATGAATATTATTGAAATTAATCTTACCTAAGAAACATTTAACGCAAAGGGATACGTTAAAAGTACCAAGTTCGATGTGTATAATTTATTTTTTATTCAATATATTCGTGAAACATGAAAAGAAATCTAAGTACAATTTATTTTCCAACGTAGCTATGGGTTTTATTCAAAATTGTTGTTGCTTTAGCATTATAAAAATAAAAAAAACAGCAATACAAAACGTCTCAATGAGTAATCCAAGTGTTTAAGTACCAACATAATTTAATAAATGTATACAAACATTTTAAATAAAACTGTACTTTTTATCATGTTGGCACACCTCAGTAAGCCACCATATAAACCATACCCATGGTTATTAAATTTAATCGTTGGCTAAACATTTTAAAGGATAGGGTTAAGTTTAAATGCATTTTATTTGCACGTATTTTGTTATAATTAAAAGGACTAAACTCATTAGCGGTGAAACAGATTTGGAAAATCTTTACGGGGCAAGAATAACACAATAGTTGGGTTGATAAAAACATAAACTTCTGGTGCTACCGTAAATTCTTTTAAAAACTTTAAATTAAATACGTTTATCATTATGAATTATAATATTTTTTTTATAATTTCCTTTGATATTTTCTAACGTGCCTTCACACGTTAGACGCATTAGGCTTTTTTATTTCCCGTATAAACTTTATATATTTCGAATGAAATATACAAGCATCAACATACAGTTACAACGTAAATTATGTATAGGTATAATATTTTATATTAATTTTTATTAAATTCGTAATTTGTAATTGAATCTCTAATAATTGTAATTCTGTTGCAATTTTCATAGGTACTGTGTATAGCTTATTAATCTTAATAGATCGAAATTAAATTAAAGTTTTTTTTTTTTAATACATAGATTAAACTTTTATTATATTAGAAACTGAAAACTTGTGTGCTATATACATAGAAATGACAGTCATGAACATAGTATTCGTTAAGTACTGAAATGTGAGGATTAGGATGAATTAATAATTCTTGGTTACTCAGAATAAACTATTTGATTTATTTACCTGAAAACAGTAACTGTAAGCTATGTACTATCGAAAAATGAGAAGAATGGACATTAAAGACTTAAACAGATAATTGCTATTTTAAACGTTACATAACAGTTACCGTTTTCAGGTAAAAAAATCAAATTGTTTGTTCCGAGCTACCAAGAATTATTAATTCGTCTTGGTCCTGACATTTTAGTAAAATAATTGAAAAGATAAAGTTACTTCTAACACGAGGAGTTTATTATTTTCCATAGTATGCAGTTACCATTAAATTGTCTAACTTGAAAGCCATATCAATTTCATTTTATTTCTAATTGGAATTGAACAGATTGAAAATATCCAATTATTTTGTAATACTGATTTTAAGGTGTTCGAATCATTTACATAAATCGTTAAAATATAACGACGAAATATTAACAACCAACAGTACTTGATTGGAGAGAGAAATCTACATTTGTCCGAGTAGATTTTACAGCGTGCTCACAACATTTTTTTTAACACATTTAAAAACCGAAAATTCAAACGTACACTTTTGTTAAAGGACGTCCCTAGAGATTCGGCATAACGAAAATCAACTGCTAATCGATGCCATATTTAAAGCGCGATGAATTGGTGTGTCTTTATACGTTATATTGTAAATTATATTTCGTACACAAATGTCGTGCTGCGATGCACAACTGTAACACACAAGAGACACGACGACGTGAATAACGAGCTGCCTGTACAGCAGTGTCCCTTTTCTTCTCTCTCTCTCCTATTTTTGGCACTGGCGTACCTAATTGATCGGAGTCAGGAACAAGACACACACGTGTCCGTGGTCGGTTTTTACGATTGCGCGATCTTCTCGGAATTTTCGGCGGACCGGTGGGAAAGGCGTGCGCGGCGGCATATTATACACCGATGATTAATATCGCTGCGCGCACATCGGTGCATAGTTGTGAAATAGGACACATCCGCCGGACACCGCAGCGTCAACCCCCTAGTGGCCGATGGTATACCTAACGCACCACTGTCCAAACACGTGTGATTATGCACTTAGCTTATAAAATAATATCCATACGTATATACATGTAAAGAGAGAGACCAATAGATGGTAACGTAGAGGTATAGAAAATAAAACGATAATAGTGTACTGTTTGGACTACTGTGTTTAGTTATAGGGTTTAAATGGCGATCGTCTAATAGGATTTAGTCGGTTTTAGTGGATTTTTTTTTTCTTTCGTCGGAACGTCAATCGTTAAACAGTCGGTATAAAGCAAAAAATCATACGGCTGTGATGACTCGACTAATATTGCGTCACATATTACGTTTCAATCTATTAAGATTTTCCAGCTGGTTATAATGTTTTTAAACTTAAAAATTATTATTGTTTATGTAACAAACGATTAGTGTTATTACGAGTAGCGACGTACCCACATAATTGCAAGTACAATAATTACATATTATTATTTAATTATCTCCTAATCTTCATTAAACGTAATATCATAGTACTGTTAATTTATTTTATTTTATTATCTATTTTTTTAACTGTAAAACTTTACGGGTGAACTGTAAAGGAACGATTAAGCTAAATTATCTGTAGAAATATTTTACATTATTATTGTAATACATTTTTATAAAAGTGTATAATGGGGAAGGCTCTTTTGAGTTATGCCCCAATGTGAAGTTTCAATAAAAAACGTATACTCAATAATAAATTGTTTATGGAAATTAAATTTTAACTTATTTAGAAGTGTCGGAGCATTTACTTAACACGTAGTCATTTTATCGGTATTTATCTCCAATATTTAGACCAGTACTAATTTTCACATTTTTGCAGTTATATACAATTCTTCTCCTATTGGAATGATAATCATATTTTTCGTATTGGCTTTTGTTCAATTTTATGTTCAATTTTGTTCTATCATATCAGAATTAAATTTCATAGTTGCCAAATGATTTAAGTATAAGTATCCTATTACTATTGTAATTATCGCACTATTGTGAGATTATTTTTTAGTAATATTTTAGAAATGTACACAATACTCATTCCTTTCATCGTAAAATAAGAAACATACATGACTGACCTATATAATAAGCACCACTACAAATATTATTCAATTCGAGACGTTGAATCACTTCTTGAACTTAAAAATGAGATTATTAATAATTTCACCAGTCACAATGTAATTTTTGCACTCAAATATATGATTTATCAATTTAATAATTAAAATGTTGCACAACATAAAAAAATAAAAAAACTACAAAATTTTGCAGTTAGTATAGTGTTTGAAAACTTTGGTAATTTCCAGTGAAATATCGTTATAAATCAATTTATATGCAATCGAATACTCGTAGATACTTATTTTTTTTAATTTTAATAATACTACAGATACTTCGAATACTGTTAAAATGTATGCTTATAATACTATATATAATCTTACACTACAAATATATATTATTTAGGTTAACTAACTTATGATGAATATTTTGTTCCTATGAAATTAATTTATAAACAAGCTTGTTACTTTTTTTGATACATCGAATCGATATTGTAACTGATATTGACTATGATTTATCTCAATATATATACATATATATTCAGAACAATTAAAAGGTTAGGTAGTTCATTTATGCAAATCATATTTAAATCTTCCAAAGAATAAATTTTTTTAATTTGATTCATTTCAATTATAAATGTTTTGCTTGAAAATAAAGGTTAAAACGTTCATTATTAAAGAAATCATTGGATTCCAGTGGTTACTAATCGTATTGTAATCCTATAACACGTTAACTCTGTGAACGACTTAAAATTATTTAATTTCACCGAAAAATGATTATATCTTTCACATCACTGAAATTGAAAATCGATCTTTGGAGATTTTGAGATCGCGGCGAGAAGATTTGAGCACACTTGTCATAGTATTATACTGAGGCTGACGCAAGTGCGCTGTGTAAAAACATTTTGGCAAGCTCCATAATAATATTAATACAAGGCAGTGGCGTAATTGAGTAATTTCTCTGCGCAAAGGGCCTTTAATGTTTTAATAAAAATCTATAAACTCGTCATAGTCCCATGTTCCAACAAAAACCTTTAAATTCTATAGAGCATACTATTACTTCCATTGCGATCGGATTGAAGTTAAAATATTACAAGTCGGAAAAGTAAGGATATCACATGAATACATAGAGTATTAAAAAAAAAAAAAAAGTATGAACAACAAGGCGCATACAATACGAAAAAAATAAAAAAAATAAAACGTAGAATATTGCAAAATACTAGTAAAATAATGGATCTCGGGGATGATCCAGTACCGCACTCTTAAGCCATGACTTCATCGCACCTCTGTTAAAAAGCACATTGAAAGCCGTATTGACTTACCTTTGGCGAGACGCCTGGCCACTGATTTCGACCTCATTTGAACGCCGTCGGAGTGTGCCGTCGTGGTCGCGTGGCTTCAACTGGCGTGCTCGCCAAGCACGTTTCCACGCACAGGGCTTTCACACCTGAAAGCGGTCCCGTGGCGCACCTGTACGCGTCCCCTGCACGCCGCAGTTATCAGTCGTCGTCGGCCGCACATTACCACGGGATCGCCTAGACAACCGACAGGACACGTGATTGTGTGCGGCGCACACGCACACGCTGGCACTCGCACACACGCGTACACGCACACGCGCACACACAGGTACGCAACGCGCACACGCACACGCGCAGGAACGCACGCGAAAAGGACGACGTATAAGTTATCATCGTCGAACAATGTGGTTCGGTTTAATTATCACGCTTTGCGTAGTTATCCGGTACCCGTACAACGTATTGTTACGTAACAATCGTGATTCCATTGGACGCCGAGTCGCCGAATAAGTGTCGGTTATCATTGTTCTCGCAACCGGTACCCGGAGCGGGATCTCATGTGTTTGGCGAAGTATTGTATATTTATAATATATCTGCCGATCCCTGTTACTTTAACGAGTTCGACACGACCGATTTGCGTACACTATACCCTCCGCACACAATGTCTGTGGAATTGCACTTCGTAGTTAGGTTTACATTTCTATGGTTATATAATATTCCGTTCTCGTATTGTTATAACATTTAAATCCCGATGGTTTTTTTTTTTTTTTTTTATATTCTTCAGATATCTATATTGATTTGTTCTATCGTATTGGTTTAAAACTAATTGTTTAAACAGTCCATTGACAATTTTTCTTATCTCTATTTGTAGTCTACAGTCCGTACTCAATAGTCATAATCACCATCTATTAAATGCAATGTGCACGTACATTATAATTTATTTTACAAGCTAATGATAGAAAATAAATTATTATACATACTTTATTTTTAAAAATTATTGTTATTACAATTTTATTATATTATTTGATTGAGTTGATTTACATAAGAGAGGATAAGAGATCACGTCACCATTTCCTTTTCAAAATTTTGAGTTGGGCTCCGGGTGTGCAGGGGACTGTCAGATTTTGTATTAATGGGTTGTTATTTGAGATAAGACAGTTGTGGAAACGCTTTGAACCTTCTGAACGGATGTGCTGAGTCTAAGGTAATTGTACGGTCTAAAGTTATCTCAAGGTATTTGACTATAGGTGAGCTGAAAATGCAAGATCAGTTTATGAAAACAGTTTGGTAAGGTTTAAATTAGAGGGTAATGCAATGTGTATGGATTTGGATCGATTTATTTTGAGCCACCATTTGATGTACCCATGGGTGTTTCCATTGGGTATACTACATAGACGCCGTATACTCTCAAGATATTTTCAGGAAACTGTGAGTATACTGTGTAAATTATCAAACCATAACTAAGAAAAACACTTTAATAACTCAGATGATGTCTTAAAAGTGAATTTAGTTTATTTTTGAAATTACATTTTTCCCATGATTCTTCTTCTTAATGTGCCGATCCGTTTCGGATGTTGGCGATCATCATTGATATACGAGTTTTATTAGTTGCGCTCCGGAATAGTTCTATTGAACTTTTTTCGAACTATGTTCTGAGGTTGGCTAGCCACGATGTTCTTCTTCCAGGGGATCTTTTGCTATCTATTTTCCCTTGTAGGATACATTGGAGAAGTTCATATCTATTCTTGTTTCGCATAATATGTCCTAAGTACTGGAGTTTTCTGCATTTGACTGTGATCATTAATTCTTTCTCCTTTCTCATTCTACGCAGTACTTCAACATTGGTAATTTTCTCAATCCATGATATTCTTGAAATTCTTCTGTATAACCATAGTTCAAATGCTTCTAACTTATTCGAAGTGGCTTTGGTTAGAGTCCAAGTTTCTACACCGTATAAAAGAGTTGAGAACACGTAGCATCTCAGTAGACGTATTTTTATTGTATGGATAGGTTGTGGCTCTTAAATGACGCACTCATTGAATTAAATACACTTCTGGCTTTTCCAATTCAACACTTTATTTCTTCATCGTTGTCCCATTGATCGTTAATGACGGTGCCAAGATATTGTTATTTGTGTACTCTTTCTATTCTGGTTTGATTTATGCTTAAGTGAACTCCTGTAATGTCTTATTTACTTATAATCATGAATTTAGTTTTGTTCCCATGATTAGGTACGTCAATAATTATTTATGATACCGATAACCGAAGTATTATGAAGTATTGACTATAGAAATCAGGGACAGTCTGGAATAAAAAATATCACCATGATTTAGAATTAGAGAGGCCACATATATTACCTACCTATTATTTGACTATAAAAAAGTGTAATAAAAAAACCTTTTATACATATATAACTTATAACTTATAACATAAAGAAAATAAGAAGTTATTTAAAATAGTTAGATTTCGATTTTTTTTTTTTTTGTATATTTGGACGACCTTTATAGATTATAAGTAAAATATTTGTATTGTATTGAATGTTCATGTTTTAGAACTTGACGGCATATTATACTCTCTCTGAAAAAAATGGTATTCCATTGATAATTAAATAATCATAATTACATTATGTAGATAAATAACATTATGGAAAGCAACGTGATCTAAACTTAATAATATGTATTTGTGATAATAAATAACAGTTAGTTGAATGTAATAAAATTATATAGGGCTGAATAGAACTACCGTGACAGATATCCATATTTATCTGTTTAGCAATTGCTACAATTAATACATTCAAACGTAAAATAAATAGAAAATATTAAACAGTTTATGGGTACTCAATTTTATTTTATTAATCATATGCGTATCTATAGTTATTCTTAGTATGATTACTGATTACTATACATGAGCACATAGTTTAAAAATAAAAAAATAAATAAATACGTGTACATGAATCTTTCTGAATTTTTTTGCTTTCTATGAAATTAAGTTCTGTATCCAACGTTAATATTTTGGATTCTGAGTGATGCATTTATTATTACATTTCTTATAATTTTTGTAGCATTTTTTGTGTTTGCATTTGATTATTTATTATAGATACTTAATTTAATTGATCATAATTTCCAAATAATTTTAGACTTAAATTTTTAAATTTATTAAAATAATGTTTTTTTCTTTTATCATTTCTATTTAATATCTCGAATTAGAAACTAATTTATTATGTAGTTAATTTAAAACTGATAATCCCGTAAAAAATATTGTGAAATAGACGTTTTTATAGTTTTAACAAGTTAATTTTTGGAATCAGTGTAAAATGTACAATTCATGAATTATCAGAATAATTTAAAATAATTAAATTCTCTAATGGATAAGATTTTAGAAATTATTTTTCCAAATGTTTTTTTATTTACACTTTTTGAATTTTTGCAACTATTTGTATATCAAATACCTCATAGGTACATTTTTTCCCCACTTTTATATGTATTGTTCATTCAGATTTTAGTGTATACATTCGATTTTTTTAAGATCACTGTATTGATATTTAGTTTTTCCATTGCAAAACTTATCTGAGCATGAAATTTCCATATTTTTTGTTTTTTAATTATTATTTTCAATCGTTTTTGTATCGATAAAAATTATTAATACAATATTTGCAACAATATTTTTACAGTTAATAATTATTTACACAATAGTGCATATTAATAACCGTTGATGTCTTGGCAACTTGTTAGTGATATAATATCAGTTATTATTGGTTGCCATCAATAAAAAATCGTATTCTGGTGTAATTTAGTAAACTTAAATTTCATATAGAAACGAAGGTTATAGATCAAGAAAATATTTAAAACATTTTAACTTTACAGGTAATACACAATTCAATTTCTCAATAACAATATGACATAATCTGTAGTATTCATTTTTACTCGACTTCCGCTCAAAGGTATACTACGAGTAAAATATTTATAAGCTACTTTTAAAATTTTGTTGCGTGTTAGTATGCAGTATAGTGGAAAACTAATAGAATTACATTATTGTATGATGCGACTATTTGAAAACAACACGAATATGGTTTTCGTTCAAAGCTTAAATTAATGCATTTTATAATTATAGACGTTCGTTCGTCTGGCTTTATGGTTACCATTAAATTACACGAAAAACATTCGTGAAGGTACTTTATTGTAAATCACTGTCAATAACAAATTACAACAGGTACTCATCACAAAACATAATATAAGTAATCTATGCACGGAAAGAAGATAAATACTTTAATTTCGTTTAATATTATAGCTAAACAATTCATATTATCATTGTGTTATCTGTTCTTTTTTTATATATATGTGCGTGTGGATATCCGATCGATTACACCGAAAATGATTTTTAGATTAATTACCGCTTTATCATCATATCGTATTTTGTTCTTAATGTAGACAATCTGCATCATACTCGAATTCTCTTAACATCTCAGGTTAAATTTCATAAAATTATTATTCATCGTGTAATTAAAACCTAATCACTACAATCCGCTCAACGGCAGTCATTGTTTTACACAAAAAAAAAAAAAAAAATGATTCAAAATTTATTTGTGTGTCTGTGTGTCTGTGGATGTTTGGAAACGACTATCAACGTTACTTTAATGTGTTATAAAAAAAAAACAGAAAAATAAAAAATAAATTCTATTCAAATTGTTGAACGTTCAATCGTTGAATGGTTCAGCTACCGATTACGTCCTTCTAATAGAAAAAATGAATTATTATCGAACGTCTCAGGATAAATTTCCGAGCAAGCGGACATACGATAAACCATCATTTAGGATACTGTTACGTTATCCGGATGGCAGTTAAGGAGGTGGATGTGGTGGTGGTACTGTATAGCGTTGCAGTGCGAGAGGCAGTTTGGGACAATTTTTCCAAAGCATTAAAAACCGACCTCGCCCGCGTAAACACTCCTGTATTGTTTTGGGGACGTTAAAAAACAATAACAGTGGTCGTAAAATATAAAATCTGACGGTGTTCTTGCGATCCCATAAAATAATATTTGTGTTCATTGTGTACCGTAATATAAATGGTATACACCGAGTAGCTGCCGCACCATTTGAAATCTGTGTTGCTCACGAAACGCACGATGAAATGAAAAATCCCTCCACGGTTTTTTAAAATAATAACAATCATTTGCCGTTTTCAGCAAATAAACTCGCATGTGTATCTCGCAATTCAGTCAATATTCGAATTTTTAAAAATTTGCTATTTTAACATAATTTATTCGAAATAATAATGTGATATTTTATTAAATAAATGTAAAACAAAAAATAAACAAACAATAATAATAATAATAAAAATAAGAATATAATAAATTATTAATTAATAAATATAATTTATACTTTCAGAAATAATCGATAATATCATTAAGTTACCAAAAAATGTTGTAATTTATTTTGGACTCTTTAACTAAATAATATCATATGAATTTTAAGATATCATTTTGATACTTATAATATTGTTTACATCCTGTCAAAATTACATAATTAAGATCCATTTATTTTTATTTTATCGTTAATACAGAAATTTGTTCTTTCAATACTAGTACAATTATTGAAATTGACTGGAAATATTTTATGGTATGGTATTAATTACCACACGAACAGGGTTTTGTTTCCTTTAGTCCATTGAACTTTATTAACCATCAAACCATATAATCATGATCTCGAAGTTCGAAAAAATTTAATATTCGAAATAATCAAAAATTTTACCAGAATAATATTGGTGATATTTTTAATAAAATGCTATTTCAATTTTAATTTGTGTGTGGAAATTTTCTTCAGGTGTTTGTACGGTTTATAATATGGAAAGAAAAATACGATTGGATGAATTTGATAGCAATGAACCTCAACCACAATGGTTGAATCAGTTAAGAGTCACCATAGCGATGGGTAAAAGATACGAGCAAAATGGCGACATGGAAAAAGCCGCAAATTGTTATAAAAATGTTTTGTACTACACTCCTAATGATACCATAACGCGAGTCAAACTAAGCAAATGCCATCAGAAAATGTTACAACCCGAACAAGCTGTGCTACACCAAAACCATGCTATGCTGAATGATCCTCATCTATTTCTAACTGCTGAGAACGAAGCTAGCCTATATTTTGAATTAGCAAATTTTGAAAAAAGCTTAATTGCATACAATACATTGTATAAGCAATTTAAAACGTCAAAAGAATGTCAAATAGGATTGATAAAAGTAAACAGATCAATATATTTGTATTGAGAGTAATTATTAAATCAACATAAACAGCAATATGATAAACAGGTTAAAGATAAAGTTATAATTAAATTAAGGATCTACGATATTATAAAATAATGGCTAAATAAACAATTTTTTTTTTAATATAATAACTCATATGTTATCATATTTGTTCACATAAATATAATTAATTTTTTTATTATTTTTGTTAATAAAAAAACTCTTTTTAATCAAATTATTTTAGGCAAATGAAGTAATGGGAAACAGTTTGGCTGTTAAGGGACGTATGAGACGTTTAAAAACCATACTATTAGAAATTATAGAAAATCACCAATCTTTCAACGATAAGACCACTCCAAATCGAAATAGAGAAACTAAGTCCAATACACTTTACCAAGCTCAAAATAAACGGTCTGAAGAAGCATACTATTTACGAAATATAATAGAAAATGTTAATTATTATAGAAAACAATTAAACGTTTTACCCAAATTTCATAGAAACGACAAATTAATTTATGAAAATATCCAAAAAGTCATTCAGACATTTGAAGAAGCCAAAGTAAAATGAAAAAAAACATAAAATAATACATTTTAAAACGTGTATATTTATTTTATTTGTATTATAAATATTTTACTTATTTAGTTGTTGTATTCAATAGAGAGCTTTGAGCTGCCAAGATCCATTTGCTATGGTAATTAATCGACGATCGATATATAAATTCAATGACCATAAAAAGCTTAAAAAAGATATGATCAAACTTCAAGTTGCAAAGTACGTTAATACGTTGGTTACGCATTGCTTGAATGGTCGCATAATATACGCTAAGCAGCAAGCAGAATTAGCGATGAAATACATGGAGACGCATTGGTATAAGCCGTTGGAAATAGTAAATAACTTATTTGAAGTATTAGGTTTAGCTATATGCTTGGTGAATCAGGATATTTCGAAATGGACAGAGGAGTTAAACGACAAAAGGATATTATTTATACTAGGTTCTATCGTTGAGAAGGACAGTGCATACAATAATTTATTTTACGAATCATATTTTGGGCCACACAACCATAACATTGGGTAGTATAATAAAAAATAATAAAACTATTTCTGACGATTTAAACTGACACAATATTGTTTTATAGGAATACTCTGAAGAAACTATCCAAACAGTTACAAGAAAACGATTTGTCCACATATACCGTGTATCTTCAATATGAGTGCATTAAATGCTACTTGGAACTAAAAGAATTTAAAAAATCTAGACTGCTATCTGCTCAAATGTTTACCGATGCTCGTGATATAGACAGCATCACATGGCAATTGAATGCTTTAATGATGACGGCAATATCTGAGTCTAGATTACACAATGCGCTGAAATGTATGAAAGTCCTAGAGCGTATGATCCCTCTCAGCAACATTCTGGGAAACGAAAACGTCACACAATTTCTAAGAAAAGTAGGATATACTCGTATAATAATTAATTTGCACGTATGAAACCGAAATATTATAAAATATGTTTTTGATCACAACAAACAATCAATTACTAACAAAATAATAGTGTCTTAATACATTTTATACAGTAAATTTCATTTTGTTTGATTTTCTCATTTTTAAGATTTTGAATTTCATTGCCGAGGACAAAGTGCGGGTGCATAAGGTAAGCCTTAAAGAAAAACGAAAAGCAGATTTAGTTGACATTATGCCAGATTTTGAAGCCACTTTACACATACGTGATATATTAAATGGTATGGACAAGTCACTCAAGGACAATCAAATGTCTTTATTACTTGGAGAACACCCTGAAATTGACTGTACAGCCTTTCGACCGCGGGCATGGCGATAGCCCTAATTCAACATCCGATAAGATATGCTGTATCGATTTGCTCGATTAATAAATTTATTTCTTATATTTCCTCGTCTATTAAACGACTGTTTTTCACTACTCAATCGGTGATCGATTCAAATTAACACAATGTGTTTTTAAGCATAGTGTGTGTTTATTTGCATAAAAAAAAAAATGCTGATACTTGATATAGACCACTTAAACGAATGAGTATTTTTTATTGTCAAGTTTTTTTCAAAAGGTAATTGAAATACAACATGTAGATACGTTACAAAATTAACTAACAAGTCAAATGATAGCGCATTGATCAAGATTTCATTGTTAAAAAAAAAAAAAAAATATAAATTATTAGTAGAATTATAATGTAATACATACTATTCGCACAGTTATTATTTATTATATTTGGTTCCTAATAAATTACTATTAAATATCAAGTTGCTAAAACTTCTTTGTGACTGTGTTAGTAAAGACGTATTTTTATAATAAACAAATGAAACAGTTAAACGACGTAGTCAACGTCTTGTGCCCTAGAGATACAGTGACACTTCTACAGAGATTTCTTCATATGATTTGTTCCGGAGCACACTGTGATTTACGCAAAGGTGTCGTTCAGTCAATATTTAAATATATTATGCAGCCAACTATAACATATTGCATTTTAAAATCTTAGCAGATATTCATCTTTCTACATAAATGTGATTTAAAATAAAATATTCTTCGAACGTCGAGCCATACATTTAATGTGCGATATGAAAACGTAAAATACGCATTTTCAATAATATATTTACAAGTTATCGATTTCGGACACGATCCGAATAAAAACACCTCAAGACAACAGTAATATGTCGAGTGGGCGCGAAGCTTTTTCGTCAAGTGTTAAAAATTCTGTTTGCTCATTTGTTTTTATTTCTCTCCGTTTTAAAATGAATAGACGTAGAAAATATTGACCATAAGTAGAACGGTTGCGGACCAGGGGAAACCAAGATCTGTCGGTCTGTCGATAGCTGTCGATCGGTAAGAGAAAAAATGTATAGAGTACCAACGCGGGACGGGTGTGGCCGAACGGCGCGCGGGGTACGATACGCGACGGCGACATTGCGCCGGATCGCAGCGTTCGGGATGGGAGAGAGAGAGAGAGAGAGAGAGAGAGAGAGAAAAAAAAACACAAGCAAATCGCACAACCGTAGACGCGACGTACGTGCGTAGACGACTCGTACTCGGGTCCCCGTATGCCGGAGCACGATCCGGCGCGGCGGCCGTACGAAGTCGTGGCAGCGGTTCCCCGGATAAATCACACGTCACGTTATTCCGGACGAGCGGCCGACGCGTAATGTGCGCTGCTTCACGGTTATCGGATGGCTCGCACACGGCATATGTAACGTTCCGTGGTGGCGTTTTAAACACGCGTGAAACGCGTCGTCGCACACATCCGCCCGAGACGCGGGACCCGCACCGCGACCAACGGTGCGCGCACACACGCGCTCACGTAGATACGACACCGCGCGTGGAGAACACGTCCGTGCGTGCGTGTTGTAGCGCGCCCACACGCGCACGGACGCGCGACGACGGTTGAATCGAGAATCGTAAACCGGGCTGGGCGGGGGGGGGACGCTCGCGAGCGGGTAACCCGTGGCCTCTCGGCGAAACCGAACACAATGCTTGGCCCGTCCGCAGGTCTCCGACGTGTCTCAGGACCGCCGCGCGTGTGAAATCGTTTGCGCCGCGAAGAGACCGTGAACGGAGTCAGTGCCTGAGAAGACGTGCGTCGGCTGCGAGACCGCGGTGCCCGTGTGAAAACCGTACGCGGTAAACACGTGCACGCGCACGCCCGTCGACTGTCTCGTTGGTATGACTGAAAGCGTTTGATACGTGTACGCGCGTCGTCGACATCGAAACAACGCGCGATATTGTTTCCGACGTTTTATCGTTTTTCCGTATGTATTTTTGTTTTCCTTTCTTTTGTCGTTCACAATCCGTAGGTGTACTCGTCTCGCTTCGGCGTTCTCGTGCGCGTGTTCGAATCGAACGGTTAAACGATAACGTACGGCCGCCCGTGTTTTCAAAACGTTTCAAACGATTTCGATTCGTTTCCGGCTAACGGGAATCGGAACAGTGAAATGTATTCGTTCCGCAGCAATTAACGCGGTGTCTTGAACACCGTTGCGTACCGCGATTCGCGTTGACCATGTCCACCGCGTTACGGGGTGTAAAATTGATTTCGTCCCGGCAACGCACGCCAACCGACAAGATCCCTGAGCCCCCGGCACATACGTCGCGCAGTGATGTTATGTATTTGCTTTTGCGGCGTGTAAGCAAGGGGTGGGATAGTCGTCGGGCGTGGGCGTGCGCGTTTCGGTCCGATTCTATCTGTCTGCGAATCCTCTGCCTGCGCGTCCTCGGCCGCGGGCGCAAGCGCCGACTACGGCGACTACGGCGGCCGGGTAAAATACACAAATAAAAAGGGGTGGCCGCGCGCGCGATAGATAATATATAACCGCGATGTTCGCAGTAATAACGCACCGTTCAGGGTACGTGACGCGGTGGCGAGACGTACGTCCGTGGTACACGGTCGCACCACGACCGCGGTAACGGTACGGTGAATACTTGCTTCGGTGTCGCCATGCACGCAGATGTATTCGTCGTGTTACGCGAACGCAACGCACCGTCTGCAAGAGTTTTATTATTGTTATTATTGTTACACGAAAAATCGTTAAATTATATTGTATTCGTTTCGACGAAGCTCGGCAGTCATGCTGCGTTCCAAGTTGTGTACGTACATTTATGTGCAATACATTTTTACATTTTGTGGTACCGTTTATTTCTTCTTTTTTCATTTTTTTTTTTCTTTTTTTTGTACGGGGTCTTCCGAGAAAATGAAAAAATTCAAAATAACTATTATAGAAGGAAAAACAGTATAGGTATTAGTGTTAGCATATCATAAAATGAATGTCTGTAAACTTATATATGAGCTATGAACTTATTACTCAGGTTATTAGATAAGCATTTATATATGAATACTATTTTACAGAAATTAATTTTAAGAAATTATATTTTTAATCTCTGAATTCTAAATAGCAAACAATGTAGATTCTGTTTTCAATAAAAATTTTGTAAAAAATATTTTACTTCTATGAGAGTTATTTAAAATATTGCTATATAAAAAATTGATACAGTTCAATAAACTTATTCCAATATTATTGGATTTCAAACGATTATCTTTTTATTATTTCACAGGATAAATCATTATTTCGCCATCATACATAACGGTATCCCAACTAGCGAGCAGCCCCAGTTCATTTCGAGCTGAAAAATACTGTTTAAGATGATAATTTTTTCGTCAATGAGGATGAGTTTGTCGTAGTCCGTGTTGGACGAGACGAGTAATGGTTTCAGACGATTAAATCGTACTCGAATCGAACGTGTAATTATATTATTCCGTAACGGATCAGAAGATTGCCGGATCAACAGGATGGAAAACGATAAAAAATAAAAATGGTTTTCGTTGATTCATTTCGTAATCATCGGAAAGGTTTCGTTCAGCGTTGGTTCTTCCAGGTAGGTACGGTTGAAATACAGTACAGAAGATTGTTCGTCGAATCTCCAAGTCGTCTCCCGCTTCCGTCGTAACCTCGTCTTTTTTTTTTTTTCACGTCGTACCCGTCGCACAGACACGGGACCCTCTCCGCTTTCCCCGCGTGGCGTGCGAGAGGGTGGCGTGCACAGTGTCGAGGCTCATACCGATCTCGCGCGCCTAACCGACGGCACGGCGATGGTGGGAGGTAGAGTATCGCGCGTACGTGCCGTATCTCTGCCGTTCCGTCGGTTTACGAGCGCCCGCACGTATAAATCAGGTACGAACGACGCGGTCGCAGCGGTCGCGAAAACATCGATTCGCGATGGTGTGGGTCTCGGCCCGGCCGGTGCAGCCGCCGTCGGGGCCACGGTAGTCGCGGAGCGCGAGCACCACTCTGCAGCACACAGCGATATTGCGTCGCACACCGTCTCCTAGACACGCTCCTTCCCCTCTCCGGGGCCGGTTGTGTCCGACGCCGCCGCCGCCTACGAGCCGCCCGCGCGCGCCCAGCGTCAGACAATCTTCGAATCGATATCTCGCCTCCGCCGCCGACCGCGAGTCGCGCGCGTACCCCCACACCATCCCCCGCCGACCGCGACCGTACGGTAATACTGCTGCGCTGCACGAGAGTGGTTCGAGCGAGTAATGTGCCGCCGCGGCTGACGTACGAGTTAAAAACAACGGTTGACCGCACGGGTCGCACGGATACTCGCTGATCGATCGACGTATTTATTTAATTTAATTTTTTTTTTTTCTCTATCTTAAACGAGAAAAGAAAAAAGGAATCCGCGGTCGATCGCTCTGGCGTTCGAAGGAGCGCTGATCGATTTTCGAGACCAGCGCGCAACTCTGACACCGGATCACCTGTTTACCGAACAGAATTTCAAGTACCCCGTGAGATTCGCACCTTCGAATATACGGTGTCGGCGTGCAAGACGAATCGATCGACCGTCGTAGATCTTTGTAGATCCGTTACACGTTTATGGTTTTCTGCATTTCAGCCACGTGCTCCTACTCATTCTCACGAATGAATCATTGCTTTAAAGTAGTGAGAATTTTTTTATTTCTTTAAAAAAAAAAAAAAACTCGTTTCACGTATAGCAGGTCTGTCTCTTAATTTTCGTCCGTAGTATCGTAGGCCAGAAACAAAAGCGGTCATCTCGATTATCGTCTGTCGTCGTTTGCGTTATGACAACTATTGTTTTTTCATACGACTCCCACGCAAAAATTATAAATACACATAACAAGCAAATCAACAGTATTTAAAATAACTTAAAACAATTTAAAATTTATCGATCAATAAAATGTTATAAAACGTAAGACGATACTTTGGCATGCATGTAAAATGTAATGTATATGTATGTGATATACGTCTGCGTCCGTTGGTTGTCTATTAATAATTTTTATTTTACATTATTATGAACACTTTATAACCAAATATATTTTCAAAATACAAATCCAATATAGTATTCTGCCGAATTTTTTATGTTATTTCTGTTTATTTTTGACGAATTGAATCCCTTACATACAATTTACTAATAAATAAACTCATACAACTTCATATTAATTTTCAAAAACTTGAACCACCTTTAATTTAATTTATACTAAACTGTTGATTAAGCAGATGAATAGAATTATTTTTGTACTTTTAGATCACGATGTTATTTTTATAGGTTTACTAAATATTTTTGTTTCCTAATTGTTATTATTATATGTATATTTATGTCGCGTCAATTTAGTGTAATCGTAGTTTTCGCAAAATGAATATCTATTTTATGTACCTATATCATATCGTGTATGTCGTTTTTAAGTTCATGTAATGGACATTTATTTTGTCCAATTTGTGAAACGGAAACCCGTATTTTTTATACTTAACGTATTTTTTTGAACTTTTACGTTGAACGAATAACTTTTTGTGAAATCGAAATATAATTAAAATATAATATTGTATAATTTTTTATAAAAAAAAATTATTAGAAATACTCAAAAACACTTTTGATTATTAAGATTGACTATTATTTACATTACAAATTACGACGACGATTATTACACTAAACAAAAACGTTAAAGCAAGTACGTATATTAGTTACACATGGTCCTTTTTCACATGCGATTACAAAATTCTCGTTCTGCCAAAGCGTAAATAACTGCACGTAAAATTATAACTCTATCATAATTAATCTCATTAGTTTTAAAATAATTAGATGCTGCAAGCTTGTAGAACTTTACCGCATTTCTATTATCCCATAAATAGTGCCAATTTGGTAAAGCTTATGTTCATTTTGATTGAAAATTATAGCAAATACATTAGCAGAATCTTATGGTCCTCGATCTATTTTAAATGTACGTGCATTATCACTTTGAAGTATTTTTGGGGATTCAAATGTAAGATATATATCAAGTAATTTATTTGTCACTTCAATAGCCCTTTTACTTTCAAATTTACGGAACAGTTATTACAATTATTTGTCATTACAGCAGACAGCTGATAAAGCCATACAAGTATAAAGTAATAAATTGGTATAAGTATGAAGTATACACTATGTTGATTCATTAACGTTGTAATAAAATGATAACCTAAAAACGACACACACAACATAATCTAAGTTCATGAAATGAATGTTAATTTTGTGAAACTTTAATTTTTTTAAATTAATTTATATAATTTTAATAATATTAATGATGATAGTGATTAACATTAACAGTAAATTAATTATTATTCATAGAATTGACAATACTTATTTATTATTTATTTAACCATATGATTTCGTAGTGTTTAAATACGTGTCCTTTAATCTACTCGTATTACTAGCAGTTGTGTCAAATACAAAAGCCTGAATTTTTTCTAATAGAGGCCATTTTTTTAATTTTTCGTATATACGTGTAACAGAAGATATTACCAGCGACCGAGTTAAGTTGTGGAGCATTCAACAACTGTTCTACATTCAGCTTGTAACAATTATCGGAAATATATTGACTTTATATTTTCCCTTTATATCTGGCAACAATTTAAGATCCCAGTGAAGTACTGATTTTAAATGGTCAAATTTGTTCTTTATTTCATTAAAAATATACTGTCGGTATTTTTCTGTGACTGGTTTTTAGTTCTGTTTGTAATATATTCACTGGGATCTACCGTTATCGCATCTAAAACTGCTGTTAACAAATTAACACAATCTCGATCATTTATCTTACATTTATCAAGTACGGCCGATTATCATGGGGAAATATTTTCTTTGTTGGCTCTTTTAACTGTTCTAGGTCCAGACTGAGGTATAAGATAATATTAATATTCTTCTCGATATATCAAGGAGAAATTAATTTTGTAATTTTACCAGATCGCTATTATAACAAGAATTTGAGGAATCTGACAAAAATGAATCAATATCTGAAAAATGTTCCAAAACATTCAATATAATGAAATTTAGGAATTTTTATAAATCAATGAAATTAATAAATTCAATTATTTTTGCGTTTCATTTAAATAAAAAAAAAACTTGATAATCAATACGACCATAAGAAATAAAATATAATTACACAGTAAAATAAATAAAAAGTTTTATTAAGAAGTACCTTCCCACTGTACACTGAATAATCGCTTCGATGTTGTAGCGATGTTTTATTGGAACATGTAACATCGCAATGCGAGTCGCCTTACCCTCACGCCGGCCCTGCACATAAGTACCCTGCAAATACTATGTCATTGAATGATCAAATTTTTAATTCATAACAAGGTACAAAATTTAGGATCACACACTAATGAATCATCCAATAAATTAGATATTTATGTAAATTATTTTGAAAACTTACAATACTCCTTCCCATCATCCAATAATTTTATTTTGAAAGTCTGCCAATTTGGTAATGGATCCATCGCAGCTAAGATTATGTCACTAGTAACATTATTCAAAGGTGGCCATTTTACACACAAACTGGCATTATTTTTGTCTGTTAAAATCCAATTTTTGGGTACTACACTATAGTCTTTAGTTGTTTTAAACAGTGCTAAAAACCATGAAGAACGGCATATCTAAAATTAAATTATAATTATCTTGTTATACTTAAATTTACATGAATTTAAAACTTATAACAATAAAACTTGTACTTATTTTTGATTTTCTTACCTTTGATTGGTTTTCTGTCATGATTTTGATATGGTATGAACTTTAAAATTTAAAAATGAAATTGAAATTGAAAACCACAAACGACACAAAGAAAAATTACAAACTTAATGTTATATGGCAAACTAGTTGTTTGTGCAGCCGGTGGTGTCCGTAGAGGGAAATTGATGGCAAAAACACTAACAATGATAATCCTCGATAGCCCATTATCCTGGGTATTTTCTTAAAATATATTTTTAATAATATCTCATATATTATATTTAATGCTATTACAATAGTTTTACATGTTTACCCACAGTTGAAAATAGTATATTATCATGTATGTCGTACATTATTACATTGTTATTCAGATATTTTCGGAATATGACTTTCCAATATTATAGCATTATAGCGTGGTTATTAATAAATGATGGCATTTATATTAAACATTGTAATGTCGATTCTGTGTTTCATAATTAACATCTCTGTGATGTTACTTATTGACATAAATAACTTTATTTTTATGAAGTGGTTATAAAACATCGCACTGATGTTAGTTAGTGATGTTTTTTTGTGATCCAAATTCAACATCGCGACGATGCTGTGTAACTCGCAATGTAGAGTGGGTTGTTTCGAAATTAAATTTGGTTTTTCTTTAAGCAACTTTTTCTGGGCCATTTCCTTCTTTTCAATTTTTGTTCGTTTCTTAGCCACTCCAAGCATACACTCTTGGTATTATTTTTATTCTTTGTGCAATAATTGCAATAATTATTATAAACTGCCTAAATGTCACACAAACTTTTTTCGTAGTGTTTTATCTATTTTTATATAATTCACTGGTACGATTTTAATGTTTTTTTAGATTTTGTACATTTTCATACAATTTTTTATATTTGGCAATACAATTTGAACCCTAATCTGTTGCGATATCAGCTTTTTGAAATAAATAAATATAATAAAAAAATAAATTTTTTTGAATTTTTGAGGTGTTGAGGAAAAATTGAAAAACTATCTTCGAGTTCAAATATTCAACTCTTATGGGGCATATCCTAGGATAAGTCTATCGTGACCAAAATGTATTCACTATATATTTATATGTATTGAATACATACATATGCATTATTTATTTGCATAAAATATTTCGAGAAAAAAATGATGACTATTGTTAACGACTACTCTATAGAGTATATATTATAATATATAAATATATATTTATATAAAATACATAAGTATTTGAAGTAATTTTAAAATAGTTAAATAGTTTGTTGTATGATATTGCGATACGATCAAAAGAAATTGCCCATTCATACCAAACTATAAGTATCAATATTATCTATTACAAATACCAATTATGTCTTAAATTTAGATGAAATGTTCAATAAAGTTTATTACTGTTACTAAATTAATTATTAATAATAATATTAATATTACTTTTATTTAGAATATTATTTAGTAAATTGTTTAGTAAGTAAAATTATCCTTTTTAATACTGTGTTGAATTTTATTCTAAATACAAAGTTGGAAAATATTAAAAAAACATTTAATGGCATATTGCAATAATATTTCGCGAGTAATTTGTATATAATTTCTACTTTGGTCAACATTTTTTAAAAAAAATATTAGGAATAAATTCTTGTTCAACATAATATTAATACAATAGTGAAATTAAATCATTGAATATGTATTTATAATACAGTTATTGAAATATACACCTTTATTTTTTACATAGTTTGATGAAAAAAATGCAGTATAATAATTATATAATGATGTGATTTTCCAACTTAATTGGAGATCGGGAATGCAATCAACTTCATCTAGTCTGTTCCAACTACAAATATAAATATCTAATGCGTTATTAAAGATTATATTATAATGCATTATTTATCGAAAGATAATATATTTTTTTTAATGATAATAACTTCATTTGCTTGAATTTTGAATCGAGAGACTTGATCAGTAGGAATCATTTATTTGTGGTAGTATATTTAAAAAGTTCAGAAAGAAAAAAAGTCACGTGGGTTGAAAAAATAAAAAATAAAAAATACTAAAGAGCACTCTGTACATAGTACTATATAGCTAACGGGTGTCATTATAGAACACGCACCCCTCTCAAAAATCGTTTTTTTTACCCCCGACCCTGATTGATCATTCATAACGTCCTATTCATAGAAATAATTATTATCGCGTTAAAACGATCCGTTTAACAGAGACTTAAGCGTCCCCGTATGTATAATATGTTATATATAATAATATAATTGCTGGTAAACTTAGCCCGACCACGACCACAATGGAGACCTCTCTGTAGCCACGGCCGCGTCCACTCGAACGGAGGTTCTTTTTAAGAGGCTTTTTGCTATGTACTACGCGCATAATGCGTTTAGGTCGTGTGCCCCTTGTCCGTAAACGGTACGTACGGCTTGACACACGACCAATCGGACGGTCAAGCGAATTGATAAAACGAAAAATCATATTGAAAAAGTTAAATGAAATGTTTAATATACAATTTCACTATACGTTGAAAATATTGTTTGAAAAAAAATGTATTATTGTATATGTAATTTTGCTTAATCAATTCGCATGCAAATTATACTAAAGAATTAAGTATTCATTTCTAATAACATACGAGTATAAGAAAAATGGTACGTTCACAAATCAACTTAAATTGATTGTAAAAGGAAATTTAGTTTTAGATATGTGTTTTATTAACTATTTTGATTAATAAGTGATAATTACTTTTTTCAATATGCCTTAAATAATAAATAATAACAATAACATTTCTCATTTCAAATCAATAATTTATTATCAATCTCTATTGAAAAATCATATTTCATTATAATTCGTAATACTCTTTGTATGCAAAATTTTTAATTCTTGATTGTTCATGTCTCATGATGATGCCCTAGGCTAAAACATGTAGTAAATATTAAATAAATATCTCTGACCTCTGTGAATTTAATGTTATTCATATAAAGCACTGTAACTTTTTATAATACAATTTTGAATTTTTATTAATTAAATACGAATAAATTCTATAAATGTTATTAATACATAGGGTATTTCGCATATTAATCTATGAATAATATAACATTACATTAATATTTTATATAATAATTCTTTCTTACCTCTAAAAATATTAATTTTTTTTTTTAGTATTTAATATGATAGGTTTTAATTTTATTTAACGATAGGAATAACTAATGAGTGCATTTAAACTTAATATTATAGTAATTATAAGATTATATTTTTATTAAATAACACTGTTCATTTTAATTGTAAATTCTGTACATCGACGAATCGTATTTCATTGCGTCGCATAAAATGTATAGGTATTAATATCAATATTTTATTTCCAAGTGAAATACGTAGACAATTTCAGAAGAAACTCAATAAATGAAAAGAAACGGGAAAAATTATATGTTATTGTTATTTTTCAGGTAAGAATATAAAAAAAAGTATTTATTTACATAAAATGAAATAGTTCGTTTATTTTTAACAAGATTTAAATTCAATTACGTATTTACATAACAATTTTATAGGAGTATATGTTATTAAGTCTTCAAGGTTACTATAATTTTTCAACGCTTTTTAAATAATATTTAATAAATTAAAAGTAACAAAATTATTTAATTTTTAATGTTTTCGTAAATATCCATTCATTGGATGTAGTCCATAATTGTTACGTGTTGGAATAGGAATAGATTTACGTACTGTCAAACATTTAATAGGCACGGAATTCTTGTATGCGTACGTTTTTAAATGTATTGTATACCGCTGAAATGAATTATTGATCGAATTGAGGACAGAAAGGAAAGCAATTACAGCAATATGAAGGAAAAAATAATTTTGCAAAGAAATCCCAAAATGGCCACAGCTGTCATGAAATGTTCAACAGTCGTAAAAGTTAATTAGGTTCTTTGAGAACATTTTATAATGAAGCTGTTGAAATTCGAGGGAGGAGACCATTCTGTTCCACTGCCATCAAACTTTCCGATCACGCGCCAAAAACTGTATTTATGTTTGGCACATGGACTTTTGAAAGCGAAAATCTTAGGGGAAAGAAAAAGAGGTTGGCGGCTAAGAAATACTACTTTTGTTTTGGTTAATTGTCTTTTAGACTCCGCCAGCGCAAATGCGTTTTAGTAGCAATTTCGTTTCTTCCGATTTCGGACAATTGTTTACATGCGGGGTCCGAAGAGCAGTTTTAGTTTAGCAGTATACACTTCATGTAATTTGACTTGCGAAAAACAAATAAAAAATAATAAACAAATCGTTACATTAATAGCATTGCGTTATATAATAATTATTACTTTAATGAAAAATGTACGGTTGACTTTAAATGATTCCTTGTCGAACTATCGCATGCGAGACATTTTGTATTGAGCTTGTACCTATAAGAAAACTATTTGTTTAAGATTAATATAATCAAAAACGTAAATTAATCAATGTCGCAGTTTGTAAACGGTGAAACTCGAAAGCGTGATTGCTTGTCAATCGTTTAGTAAGCTAATAATCCAATAGATTTAATATTTTATGCTCTTGCAATTCAATATAATATAGTGTAGCTGAATGCTTGTAGCCGCTGTACACAATGTGCGGCTTGATTTAATTATGGTTCTTGAGAAATTACTTATCATTTAAATCGCATAAGCCAAAGGGTTCGCCTCAGAAAGGTTTACCGATGTATAGGTTTTGTCGTTAAACGAACGAAAACTACTGCACGTAACGTGTGTGAGAGTTTGTCATTAACCGGAGGCCAATGTTGCAACGCGTATGATATAATCAGGGGTGGAAGTAAAACAAAAAAAAAATAAAACCCAAGAAACGGGTAAAAAATAAAAAATAAATATATTATCCTTCGAGTATTAGCATAATTTGTCCATGAATCATATGCGCCGATGTTTCGCATATGATAAGACTAGGAGACGCTTTTCCTTACGTATATAGCGTGACTCATTAAAACGTCCACTCAATTATTACTGTCCGGAAAGACTGGAATTATTATCTGGCGATTATGATTTTTATTGGCCTTAATTTCATTTTTCGTATGTCATTTATTTTACATAATCACGTTAGTAAACATTATTTCTGGACACGAACCCACCTCCTTAATGGTGTATTCAGGAAACAATATAGGTGGTCGCGCAAAAAAGGCAACTTCGACCTGCAAGCACACCCTCAGCTGACGGTAATTAATAATATTGCTTGAAGTTTTTATATCTTAATTATAAGTGGTCGCAATAATTTACAAGCCAACGTTGCATTAAATTTGCGTATTATTGAAAATAATTTGAAACTTATAAAAAATACACAATTCCAGATAATTATGTTCATATATAATATTAGAATTGACAAACAATAATAATAATAACTTATGCAAGTTATGTATCAAAAAATAATCGATTATGATTTTGAATACCTCTTTTTATGAATATTTCAAAAAAGTAGACTTAGTGTATAGATATCGCTTAAAAAATAACAGATATCAATATTTAGAAATAACTATAGGTACTTAAAAATAAGACTATTAGACGTATCGACTTAGATATGTAACCCTTTATTATAGTTAAAATAATTTACAAAACTTTGTTAGAAAATAATATACATATTTTATTTTAAATTAATTCATAATCAATGAAGTTAGATATGTAATTTATAATTTTACATTATATTACACATTTATACCGTACATTAGTGCCGACAGCCGCGTATTTAAATATTTTTATTTGGTGAGGCTGGTGAATTTTCTCTACACAAGATTTTACAATTCAGCCAATTAAAAATTTAAATTTACATTATACAATTTTAATTTATATTGTATAGTTATTACTCTTTTTTTTTTTTTTTTACAGAATATATGAAATAAAATGAAATGAAACGAAAAACCTACATAATATTAAAATATTAACATTTATGATAATTTATGATATTAAAATTTCATAACAGGAACAATTTAAAACTAATAATTCATCAATGATAATATGAGCTTCTATAGTTTACATTTTATAGGGTAAAAGTCGACTTAAATATTTTTTCTGATACTTCGGGGAGGGAGCTGAAGCCCCTCAGCTATCCATAAATATTCCTCTGGTTTCGGATGTGTGGACATTTTATAGTAAAAGGTTGTTAACTCAAATTTAACAAATTTAACTTTTAAATAAATGCTATTTATATTTCACACAATGTTCTTATAAAAAAATGACCAAATATTTTACAACAATTTTTTATTTATTACAACTTTTTCAGCTATTTTTAAACCTATATTGAAAAATTAAAGAATGATTAATTAAAATCGTTATGTGAATTAAATATGTAATTGATTGAATACTAACACATACTTTATGATATTTTTGATGTATCCTTACCAATTAAAATTTATATAAAAACCAAATAATTGAAAAGGAACGCACGCATATTAATAAAAATTCTAAACCAATTTATTTCTCATCAAGTTTATAACACCGAAAGTTTAAAAAAAAAAACCAAACTCCTATCGAGTTACAAATATTATTTATATATTATTTAATGCTGAAAAATAAATAAGTATTAAATTAATTTTTTTACGTGTTTATATCTAACATTTTTATTTTTTCCTAAATGAATCGATTACAATAGTATCAAAAAAAAAAAAAAAAAGCGGCATATACTTATAGTTATAATACACAAGTCGATAATATTACTTACAAAATAATTTCACTTTGGGAAGGTTATGTCATACATTTTTTTTTTTTTTACTTTTTACACAATTAGTCACAGGTATTCGTAGTATTAGATTTACGGCTGTATTATAAAAATCGTTTAAATTATAACGTTCCTTCAGTACGTTTGGATGCACATAAAATATTCGATGATAGGAAGACCAAGTGAATGAGTGAGTGAAGAAAAGGAAAGGATGAAGAAAATAGAGAGTGAAGGAACCGCTCAATGTCAGGAGAAAACTGTACCGAGTTTCGTGTCAGACTGCAGTATGGTCTCAGTACTGCACGCTGTCGAAAAGGTAGGAAACCACATACACTTAGATGTCACGCTATGAATTTATAATATTATTTTACGTTGCCGTCCGAAACCTTTAGCAAAAACGAGCTGGTCACACGGAGGTGTGGGGGTAATAAAAAAAAAAATAAAAAAAAAAGGCTACGAAATTACAGGTATTCGTTTCGTCCGATTAGCATATATATTGGACGTGCAGGGGGGCACCAGTTCTTCATAGATACATATTTTTAGCGATATCATAACCAATCGCCAGAACTGCCAGTGGCGTGCGCCGAGCACGCGATCTCGTATTTGTGCAATCAAAAATAATAATATACAAGCCGTACGAACTGGTAATATTATAATAACATAACGTTATACGTATTATAATCGAACAAGACGGCCCAAGAATAGTTTCGACAGCACATTTCCAAAGTCGTGAAAAGTATTAAAATATTTACATATTTGCACACGTATTTTTGTACTACGTTTTAAGCGTATTACCGTAAGTACGATATTGTGGGTCGTATGACCACCTGTTTTATTTTATTAAGTTAACCAATGAATAAAAAGTGAATTTCTAAAATCTTTCCCAACGTTGTTAAATGGTAACGTTATATTTAAATGTGTGTGTGGATGTGTTGGAATTATATGTACATTGTACAATGTATTACGTACAGGTGAAAATATACGTATTAAGGAAGCTCTTAAAATTTAATTCATAAACGCTTCAATTACAATTATTAATTAAATCACTGTTGACTACGGATATACCCTTTATATATTTATTTAACACCGTCTAAAATGTATTGCACATGATTGTAGTTAGGTAATGTATCATATCATGTTTGTCATCAAAATTTAATACAATCATAATGTCAGTAATAACTGAACAATTTCTTTGAAACACCAGTTAGAATCGTAAAAAGAAACAGACGTGTTCACGTCCCGAATTTTATTAATACTATTTGTATATATACATACTGCATATACAACATATTAAATATGTAAATAAATTACAAATATATTATTATTATAATTATTACATATTATAAATTGTATACTATATACTAAACATATTATAATTTATGAACTTGATAATACGAGTTTACAATAAATATACATCAAATATACCAATGATGGAGAGCTCAGGTTTGCTAACCACAGAATGCTTATCATTAAGCTGCTACTGTAAATAATCTAAATTAAACTAAAATTGTTATATGATCTACGACATTTTTCAACATATGAAATCTCAAGACGTTTAAAAAATTGTTAAATTTTCATTATTTTCAAAAATTTAATTTATTTCAATAAATTTTTAAAAATTGATCATAATAATTTATTAGACATAATAAAATGCATATTGACTATTTGTAAAGACAAAAAAAAAAAAAATAAAGTAGTTAATTTTAAGTTTAATCAATGTAGTTTACCGTAATATAGAGTATTTATTTTATACTAATAATTTTATAATCATAAAAATAGTTATAATTTTAAACTAAATATTAAATAAGATTTATGTTTATGAAAATGTATAGTTTTTCAATTAATATTATATTTATATTTTAAATATTAAATATTTTTTACTTATTTTATATTTCAATTTGCTCCTTATTTATTTTGTGCAGGCAATTTAATATACACAAACGAAAACTATAATGCCTATCATTGTCTGCTCTTAAAATTGAGTTTTTTGTCATGTTAAAATAATATCAACATGAATAAAAAACAATCAATTACACTTTAAAATGAATCAAAATGTATTACCTTTGATAACTCATATTCGATTTTTATCGTTTCGGGGGGGGGGGGGAGATTATATTTTAACATTAAATTTAAAACACATAATACTTATTGCTCAACATCCGACATTAATTGTATTTTAGTTTAGAATATTATGTAGCTGACAATTATTAGAACCATTTGAATACATTATATGCAGCCCATAAGCATATTTTGTAAAAATTAATGTTTTGTTAACCCTAAATTTAGTTCAGGCTCCTCGGGTATACTGTATACAATTTATCAGTGATATTTTTTTACTAAAATTAGCATAACATGATTTTTCTTTTGAGTTATAACTATGCATTCAATTGTTTTAAAAATCGATTCACTTCCTAAAAATGATAACTCATCAAAGTCCGAATGGGTTTCTGAAGTTTAAAATTTGATAGTTATTAATATCTTAGAATTTAATAGAAAAAAATAATAAATAATATAAAATCAACGATTGAAGTACAAATAAGAGACGTTTCAAAACTCTCAGGTAATAATACTTTTCTCGATTCATGTCACCTTTAGCCACTAGAATCAAACACTGCGTCACCCTAAAATCAAAATTATAAACAATCTTAGCTGTATATTTTAAAATTATTCTTTTATTAAAAAAAAAAATAATACAGTACACAAAAACGTTGACACTTTAAATTTAAACAGATAAACTTTAAAATAGCAAATAAAATAATTAAAAGTTAAAAAAAAAAATAACTTTGAACTTTGAAGTATGTTATGTACATGACAGTAGCGGTATAGGTATATAATATATTTAAATATAGAAATAATATGATTGTTTTCAAAAAAATTAATTATTTAAATTTTTTTTTTTCTTTTCCTGTTAAAATTCTGCGTCACCCCTAAGCTAAGTCCATGTCACCCTAGTTGAGAACTACTGATTTACCATAGTTAAACCTATTTAGATCATTATTTGTGTTGAAATCGTAATTTCTTATTCAATAAATGAGATTCTAAGCAAAGAATATTTTTAATTACAGAGTTAATCGCCATTAGTGAATATTATTATAATATTTTATTTTTCCAGCAGTAAATAGTCACCTGAACTGAAGTAGAAGAGTTCAAGGACCATCTGATAATATACTTATACATACTTACATTGATTTACGGGTACGTTCCTTTTTTTTTTTGTTTTTACGTACCTTCACTTACGAGCCGTTTTTTGTTTTATAGTTTTGGACACGTCGAAGGTTTCTACAATGTTAAACTCTAATATGCATGCTCATGGAATTCGTTTGGTTATTATAACGCTAACTGTTTTACGGCGGTGTGATTATTTTGGCCAACTCCGTCGTCGCACCACCCTTTTAATGGTCATTTCGCGTGTCTCAATTGGCAATCGTGAATAATAAAAAAATATTAATGATGGACACGTATTGTATACGACACTTGAAACATTAATAACTCACTTGTTTGTTTTGATAGTGTGAAGCTCTGAAATTAAATTTCTAAAACAACGCATATCCAACGTGAATATACGGATGATAATATTGCATTCGTTTACATCCCACTAAACACTAAGCGTAATTATTGACATCACACTGGTACATAATTTTTTAGGCAAGAAAAATTGATTTGAATATAAGATATATATTATTAATATAAATTATAATTGAACATATTTTAACTGTATTTACAGGACACATTTTAACATCAATGGGAACCATAGGCATAGCCAAGGAACGTAACAGCTTATGTTTTTTTTATTATAATAAATATGCCTATTGGCTCAAAGATAGTTTTCAATGTGTAGAAGTTTCTTTAGTATTTAAAAGAACGTTGAAATAGTGAATACTCATGCTGTACCCCACGATTTATTACGTGGACGCGCAATATTATTTTATGTAAATATCGGATAGAACATTTCACGTTTATGTTTCTTCAAAATATCTTCGGAATAATATTGTCAATATCACAACAAATACATTTTACTAACCAAACTGTATAGTTATTTTAGGTAGGTCTTGAGTTTACATAAGAAATAAAATACTTAAAACACACCAATCAATTTGAATAATCAATAACATCGTTGATTAAATTTTTAGATTCTGAACGGAGTGAAGAATGTATTGATTTTACAATGATGTGTGTTTTTTTTTTTTTTTTTTTTTTTTTGTGTCTGTCGACACGATTTGGGGCAGTAAAAATGCTTCGATTACCTTATGTAGCAACTTTTCTGAAAGGAAAGTGAATCTATTTGGTACTCTGGGGGATCAAAAAATTTCAATATTTTTTAAATGCGATGGGATAAACCCTAAACAATTTTGGGAAAAACGGGAGTTTTTACGCAAAACCAGTTTTCGACATAATCAAATTTTTTATTTTGCTATAACTCAAAAACTAATCGATGTAAATACTTGAAATTTTCACCAAATGTTAAAATTAGCGTTTTCTATACACCATTAAATTTTCAAAGTATTTTGACTTTTATTGAGCTATTTATAGACAGTTGAAATTTTCAATTTTTTTAAGTATTTTTTTTTTAAATAACGATAAAATTTTTTTGGCTGCCCAGAAAATCTTGAAAATTTAATACAAGGTTTCTTATAAGTTGTTCCTTAACTGATAAAAAAAAATCTAAAATCGTAAGTCACGATTTTTTTTTATAAGTGCTCAAAGTTCCAATTTATACGAAATATGTAAAAATCACGATAATTTGCAAGTTATTTTGTAGATAAAAATTCATAAAAATTTTTCTGTTCATACTTAAGGTTCAAAATTTTAACACTAGGTTATCTATAAGCTACTCTTCAAAAATCTTTAAAAAAATTTCTACCGGAATTAGAGGAAAAAATTTTATGACTGAAATTTAAATATTTACGAAATTGCATAAAATAGCGATTTATTCTCAAACGATTTTAAATATTTGTTATAATTCAAAAAGTATAAGTCGCAGGTTTTTGAAATTTCTACCAGCTGTTAAGATTGGTATTTCCTTTATGTCATGTTTTTTTTAAAATATTATATTGATTTTTAAGCCACTTATAGGCATTTAAAATATTCGATTTTTTTACATTTTTTTTTTATAATCGGTGATAAAAAAAATTTGGCTCGTACAAAATACTTGAAAATTTAATAGAAGATTCCACAGAAGTAGTTCTTATTGTAATTCAAAAATTATTAAAATCCATAGGCACAATTTTTTTTTATAAGCGTTTGAACAGCGAATATTGACAAAAAATTACATGTAAAATATAATATAATGTATAATATTCTAGACTGACAAAGATATTGGTTTTTTTTTAAAATGCTCTAACTCAAAAACGAAAAACTGCAACAACTTGAAATTTTCACCAAATCTTTATATTGACGTTTTCTATACATGGTTAAGTTTTCAAAGTATTTTGACTTATTTATAGACAATTTTTCTAAACTTTTCGTTTCAAAATAAAATATACTTATTACAATATTTATAAATAACAATGTAATATATTCTAGACTAACATATCATCTCCGTTCAGAATCGTTTTTCGTATACAATGATACCTATCATTGAATTCAAATTTAATAAATCCATTATAATGACCTATCCTATGAAGAGTCGCACTCCACCCCCCAGTGTACAGCAGAGCGAGGCCCATCCGGTTCTTTTTTTTAGATTGAATTGAATAACAACAAATAATAATTATAATAACAACAATAATCATCGATTTTTTAATTTCGAATAAATGTTAGTTTTACACATTTTATAAACACCGAGTAGTTATTAAATGTAATGAAATAATTACGATATATGAATGGTAATTTGCATCTTCAATTATCTTCAGTTATTAAATAATATAATTATAAGAATACCTAAATAAATGTAGGTATATAAAAATAAATACGAGGTTCAAATATCCTCCATCATGTTTTTTTTTTTTTATATAAAATTAAAAATAGAATCGAACAAAGTCAACGTAACCTGAAAAGTGATAATAAATGAATAATCCAAACGTATTGATAGGAATTTGGTAAATGTTTGTCACGTCAATCGTCGTCCGTTATGTCTATTACATCTTCGACATTTAATTCATGACGTCTGGTGATGACTGTTAGTGAAACAGGTGTATCTTCTGGCACCACGGTATCTTCTTCCTTACGTACCACACCTATTCCTGGGAAATTCAGTACCGTTTTTATATAACTGTCCAACGCAAGACACTTGGTAGACGAAATACTGCACAGTCTGCAAGTGGGACAGTACGTCCGTCTCGTCACACATCGTTGGCAGAAGGTGTGGCCACAACTCAGCACCGTGGCATTGGTGACCAGTCCGCCGCAGATGGCGCACAAAAGTTCCTGCAGATGACCTTTGAGCTCTACCAACGCCTTGCGCTGCTCGGACATCTGCTCGGCCGCCCGTTCGTTTACACCGATTACGCAGGTATCGACGATATTTTGAAGTTCGACGACTGTGCACTTCAACGAATCTGTCGAGTTGGCTTCCTTATTGCCTTTGGACTGTTTGACGTTCAACTTTCGTCTTTTCAGCCCCTCGGGACGCCAGAAGAATTTAAAAGTTGTGGAGATTTTCCCGTTTTCTCCAAAACCAATAATATCGTTGTTTTGCAGGATATATTCAGCACCTCCTGCCATCTGTTCGCAGTTCAAATAGGTGCCTGATGGAGTGTTCAAATCCGCTAAGATAAAACCATCAGTCCTATATTGAATGTTGCAGTGATGGTCCGACATGTATGGTTCATCTATTGTAATATCAGAAGATTGTGCACGACCGATTACGAAGCGTCCGTCCTTCGAAACCCGAAACACATCACCAGTCATCACGTTTAGCAATGAAAATTCGGTAGACGAAGACTCGCACGATCGTTTAGTACCCATTACGTATTTTGATCGTTCGAAAACAGAATTATAAATCGGCAAATTTGTATAATTGTATATACGTGCGGAGAGTCGAATGTAGTCGCAGAGTAGTAACAATATACTGATTTACATATACGCAATGACCCATTATTATTTCAATTGTTGCTATTGCATATAAATAAAATGAATGATTTTATTCTTAAAGGCCACTATATTCTTAATTTAATTTAACATATAAATGTATTTATAATTTACTGTTGGAGTAGTTTGTTTAGTTCGAATATTAATGTTTGTGTGGAAATATACAATTTTGTCATTTTTCCAGGGACTATTGAACGTGAATTTAAGTTTAATATAAAAAACCGCAGTAACAGACATTTTGTTAAGACGTTAACGTGAAGCAATCATAAATTCTAGAACATAATACGAGGAAAGAAATTTCAGAAACTCTCCCTATTTTATAAAGTGCCACACAAGTAGTCCGACCCAAAAAAAAGTCATTTCCATAGCTATAATACTCTATATTGGGAGGAATAAGAATTATTTTCACTAAAATAATTGTAAATTAATTAATTTGTATCAAACCTATTGTTAAATTAACAATATTTACATTTAATTATATAAAATGTGTTTGTTTTATCATAATTTTTAAAGTCATAGTTTTAAATGACATAAAGATAAAATAAACTTTATAATATGTACAATAATTCTATGTTCCATATTTATATGCTCTCAAAAAAATAATTATGTATACTGTATAGGTCAATAAGTATTATATAGTATTATGTAGTATAATAAGGCATAGTTTATAACATATCTATAGATTGATTTTTAAATTCTTTTCAATGCTCAATACATTTATTTTTTAATCATTTATGATATTGTATGATTTTATTTTAGCATAAATAATCATAAATTAATGTGATTTTTTAATTAATTATCTTAAAATTTTATGATAAGTAAACGGTAGGAGGAAATTAACGGGGTAAAAAGAATTATTGGCTGTAAAATAATGTTCGAATTCATTATCATGTTGGACTAATCAGGGTAGAAGTAAAAGTCTCCTATACAAATGGGGCATGACCAATTCTCCCTTATGTGAGTGCGGAGCAGATCAAACCATTCAACATATCATTGAAGAGTGCCGTAATTCAAAGTTCAATGGCGGTACAGCAAGACTGCACAAAGCTGAAGAGGATGCAGTAGCATGGATAAGCAACCTGCAGATACGCTTGTGAAGACGCCTATATATAATAACCTGATTAATAATTTATGTGGAGATTATCATCCCTTTAAACACTAGATATAATCTGTAGTTACTTTGTTACGTTGTTGTTTTATTTTGTTAATTATTTACTCGCTGTTCACATACTTCTACTTATTCACAGTAAAATTTATATTTATACCTGCTACCTATTTATTCTATAAACCTATTTATTTATTCATACTTATATATCTTTTCAAAGAAACCCACTTACATATTTAATATTTTATTTTTGTTACATTATAGTGTAAGTTAGGATATTATAGCCGATGTCATATGCAATATAAATAAATAATCATATTGTATAAGAAATGTTTTATATTAGTACTTGGTATACATTTTGTTTTTATTTTAAAATTCTGTCGATTTTATCACTTGTTTTAACACTGTCTGCGGACGTCGACGCGTCGTCGACATATCGTACTTGTTTTATGCGGCGGGCGTCGACGCATCGTCGACAATCTATTTATTACTTTCTGACCTCTCCCAATAGTACCAGAAATACAACAAGCTATTTGTGATTGAACCTCCTCACAGATAAGAGGTTGAAATTCTTTATTTGGCAGTGGTTCGAGATTTATATTATAGATTAATTTATATTTATAGTATTTTTATATTATTATTTCACTATACACTATCGATCTTATATTATTTATTATAAATTACTCGAAATCGGCTTCATGCGGATCCACACTGATTATTATTTTCATATTTAAAATTTTATGTTTTCCATGTATGTCGAACAATTATCGTTACTAGTTATTATTATTTCTTTAATTTCCGTATAAATATTTTATTTTCTACCCGCTGTATATTTGTTATTATTTTTATTTTTATTTCATAAAAGTACTTAACATTACACAGAGTTTGCTTAGTCATTTTATCATGTGTATAAGAATTTTATTTATTATAAATTATATTTTTTTTTTCATAACTAACAACGATTCTTTTAAATTTATTTCCCCTAGAATGAGTAAAAAATCAGCAAAAAGACGTTTGTCATTTGACGATAGTAAATCATCAATAATTGATGAAATTTTACCCGGACCATCAAAACCTTTACCTGCTTTGAACGACGATGATCTGTTGGCATTTCTACAAGATTCACTAAAGAAGATAATGAGGTACCTCTATTTAACAACTATGTTAGCGTATAACTATAACTATACGCGTATACTATACGCTAATATAGTAGTTGAGTTGATGCATTGCATTGTTATTCCATGAAGGTCTTTGGTTTGTTCCAGGCATTATAAATTTACTTTTTGCATTTTTTTTTTTCTTAAATGTTCGAACATTTCTATAATATTATATATATTTTTAAAAAAACAAATTCCGAAAAAATAATAAGAAGCAAGTAAGTATTTATAAAATATTTAAAAAATGTATTTTAGTATTTTATAAAATTTGAAAATGAAAATTTACCTAACCTTCATCAACTATATAAAATATTTGATTTTTGTATTTATTAAAATTGTGCAGCTATTATTAATATTTATTATTTTTTAGATTATAAACGGAGTGATGGAATCTATTGGTTTTACAATGATGTGTGTTTTTTTTTATTTTTACTTTTTTTTTTTTTGTGTCTGACGACACCTTTTTTGGCACTAAAAATGCTTCGATTTGCTTAAGTAGCAACTTTTCTGAAAGGAAAGTAAATGTAGATGGTACTTTGACTAGTCTAAAATCCAACTTTTCAATACTTTTTAAAAAAATCGAAAAAAACGATAAAAAAATTACGAAAAAACGGGAAATTTTACACAAAATCACGTTTTTACAAATTACATTTTTTTTAAATGCTCTAACTCAAAAACCAAAAATCGCAACAACTTGAAATATACACCAAATCTTTATATTGGCGTTCTCTATACATGGTTAAGTTTTCAAAGTATTTTGACATATTTTGACTTATTTATAGACAATTTAAATTTTCGATTTTTGTAAAATTTTTGTTTTTAAACATCTATCAAATTTAATTGGCAGACCAAAAATTCTTGAAAATTTAAAACAAGGTTTATAATAAGTTAAACTTATCGTAACTAAAATATATCGGTGATCGGTTAACTCAATTTTTTTAAAGTTATTTTGTAGATAAAAATTCATAAAAATTTTTCTGTTCAAACTTAAGGTTCAACATTTTAACACTAAGTTATTTATAAGCTACTCTTCAAAAATCATTAAAAAAATTTCTACCAGACCTAGAGGAAAAAATTTTATGACTGTTTGAAATTTAAACATTTACAAGATTGCATAAAATAGCGATTTATTCTCAAACGATTTTAAATATTTGTTATAATTCAAAAAGTATAAATCGCAGATTTTAGAAATTTTTACCAGCTGTTAAGATTGGCATTTTATTTATGACATATTTTTTTCAAAATATTATATTGATTTTTAAGCCACTTATTGGCATTTAAAATATTCGATTTTTTTACATTATATTTTTATAATCGGTGATAAAAAAATTTGGCTTGTACAAAATATTTGAAAATTTAATAAAAGATTCCACAGAAGTAGTTCTTGATGTCATTCAAAAGTTATTAAAATCCATAGGCACAATTTTTTTTCATAAGCGTTTGAACAGCGAATATTGACATAAAATTACATGTAAATTATAATATAATGTATAATATTCTAGACTGACAAATGATATCGGTTTTTTTTAAATGCTCTTACTTAAAATCAAAAACCGCAACAACTTGAAATTTTCACATAATCTTTAATTGACGTTCTCTATACATGGTTAAGTTTTCAAAGTATTTTGACATATTTTGACTTATTTATAGACAATTTAAATTTTCGATTTTTCTAAATTTTTCGTTTCAAAATAAAATATACCTATTACAATATTTATAAATAACATTGTATTATATTCTAGACAAACATATCATCTCCGTTCAGAATCATTTTTTGTATACAATGATACCTATCATTGAATTCAAATTTATCAAATCCATTATAATGACCTATCCTATGAAGAGTCGCACTTCACCCCCAAGTGTACAGCAGAGCGAGGCCAATCCGGTTCTTTTTTTATTTTTTTTTTTTATATTTATTATAATTAGTATATCTGTACGGAAATAATTAATCACCACTTAATTTTGATATTTTGACGTATAAAAAAGCCTACAATAATACCGATTCACATTTAACAAACCTCGTGGCGTGATAAAAATAAAGCTTCAACACTGCACTAGCCGATCATGTACTAGCTTTTCCGTCCAACCAATGATAGAACACCCAGTTAGGATAGTAAATTCAGTGGTGGAGGGTGGAACTACTAGGTATTAGCTCAAAAAAATATAACGCAATCCTATTAAATTAGTCTGGCTTGACATGCTAGCTTACAAGAAAAATGACTAGCTTTCTAGCTTACTAGCATTACCTTGCTATCCTAGCTTTAAAAACTAGCCTCATGTATTCCGGGCTTTACTGTTCTTTGGAAATTACATGAAAACAATAATATATAATTTGTTTAGTACACTATATTATACGAGACTATTCACATTTATTATCATAGTGTATACTGACTCGTATTTTATAGTATGTTGTACTGACGTTTCAGAATATATAATATACGAAACAATATTGTCACATAAAAATTCAAACTTTATTTGTAGGAAAATCGTCTTATTTAAATAAGATTTTTCAAGCTCTAAAGTGCGGGGCCCAGGGCGCGGACCCCGCTCGCTCTGGCTTTAGGACGGCTCTATGCACTGGTGCAAGAGTACGTATAGAAGATACATTTAATTGAGTGAATAAATATTACGTTTACTCAGTTATAGTTATAGTTTTTTATTATCATTTCATTAATTTATTCATTATAAATTGGGTGATATCGATGTATAACACGTGCGAACAGCGGATTTTTCAGGAATCTCTGTAAGATCGAACAACTTGGTGTACTTAATTCGACGTTTGCTTGAATTCCGTGTTTCAGTATTGAAAATCCTAAGTGGATCACCGCTATTTGTCTTGTCTTCATTTATAGCAATTTTTACATTAAGAGATTTGTTTGAAATTACGTCGCGTGAACATGCTTTTGACATTTTCTTTCGTTGGTTCTTAGACTTTTTTCCAGTTATTTTTTCAGATTGCTTAACATCGAGAGTATTTGAATTTTTTTCTAACGAATTACCCAACGCATTAATAGTCTCTCCTGAAATTAAAATAATATTTGTCATTTTATTGGTAATTTATTAATACGATTCGTATTTTGACCCAATCAATAACTTACTCTTTGTAGTATCGACAGGGGCAATTGGCTCCACCGACGATTTATCCACTACGTTCTTATTCACAACCGTACTACCGTTGTTGACAAGCTGTGGTTTGTCAACAATTTCTTCTCGTGGACTTATGTGTTTTTGCGCATTAGATGATATCGATATACGACTCGCGTAAATATTGGATCTTTCTGGAATCTCTGTCAAATCGTATAATTTTGTGTATTTAATTCTACATTTACCTGAGTTCCGTGTTTTAGTTTTGAAAATCCTAGGTGGGTTACTGATATGTGTCTTGTCTTCATTCATAGCACTTTTTACATTAAGAGATTTGTTTGAAATAATGTCGCGTGAACATGCTTTTGACATTTTCTTTCGTTGGTTCTTAGACTTTTTTCCAGTTATTTTTTCAGATTGGTTAGCCTTAAAATCGAGAGTAGTTGAATTTTTTTCTAACGAATTACCCAACGCATTAATAGTCTCTACTGAAATTAAAATAATATTTGTCATTTTATTGGTTATTTTATTAATACGATTCGTATTTTGACCCAATCAATAACTTACTCTTTGTAGTATCGACGGGGGCAATTGGCCCCACCGACGATTTATCCACTACGTTCTTATTCACAACCGTACCACAGTAGTTGACAAGCTGTGGTTTGTCAACAATTTCTTCCCGTGGACTTACGTGTTGGTTTTGCGCATTGTATGATCTCAATATACGATTCGTATAAGTATTGGGTCTTTCTGGAATCTCTGTCAAATCGTATAACTTTATATACTTTATACGATGTTTCGCTGATTTCTTAATTTCTGAGTTTAAATCTCCAGAATTGATATTGGAATTCATATCATTATTTTTAACAGTACTTTCTATCAACGAGTTATTCTTTATATTGGTATACGTTGTGTACACATTTTCCAAGTAGTTGTTTGATGCTTTAAGGATGTTTTCAGATCGCTCATTTGGTATAACGCCAGTGCTAGTATTGTTTTTTTCTATTCTTTTCGTTTTGTTATCCGTTGTAATTGAATCATATTTAAACATCTTTGTTCGTTGGTCTCTCAATGGTTTTGCGTCAGTCTTGTGCGGTGATGATTTGTCGTATGTCTTGTTCAATAAGGACATCAATGGTTTGGCGGCAAAAGCATCGTATTTCTTAAGTGTGTTTTCCTTCTCTGTTGGTATATTTTTTTCGACAACCATTTTTGTTGTTTTCTCGTAACTTTTCATTAAGTCTGGTTTTACTTAACACTTTCTGATACAATCACGTAATACTTCGTTGTACGTTACTTGATAGATGTTTCTTCGATTTGAATTATATATAATTAAACAAGATACAATAGTACAAGTTCCGTTGGTTTTCACAGAAATGAATAGACAATTTCCAAGATTGATTTCGTAATATTATTTTATGTATTCTTAAATATGTTACTTTGGATACGTTATTATTATTTATATATATTATTATTATTATTATTATTATTATTATTAGTATTATTACTATTTCATATTATACAACTTGAGCACAATTAATACTATCAATAGACAGCTGTAGATTTTTGCATTTATATTTTACAATAAAATGTATAGTTATTAAAACAATAAAATTAAAAAGAAGCCTATAATTTTGAAATTCTATAAATCATTTTTTTGATTATGTAATTCTTAAACACTATACAATATAATACGTAGATACTAAAGTTGTATGTATCGTTTACTTATTTTATCATACTGGTATTAATTTTTTCGATCGTATAATTATGTTTTCATGAAATATCGTACCTATATATTTTGTTAGAGATTTCTTAAATAAATATATTTCGCTTTGTAATTTTAATAATTCATAAATTATTACATGTACAAAACTGAGCCACATAAAATTGATCTTTAAAATGCCGATGATATGATTCAGCTGCATTTGTAATACGGATAAATATTAAATCTGAAAAATATCAAATACATCAGTGCAAGGTAGAAAAGCCAAACAAAAAAAATGATTTTGGTGCTTTCATGCGATAACGATTTTTTTTTTTTTCTTATCTCAATTAGTCGTTTATGTTTTCTACGGCAATAAACGTATCATTGCCAAACATGTACTAAAGAAATGTTTCTTAAGGTAGCTACACTCTAGGAGGAAAACTTCAAGGCAAAATCCTCGAAGTCTGGCCTTCAGGATTTTGTCAAAAATACCTCGCCACCACACGCAATGTAAGACCTCAAGGCTTGGCCTCATCCATTCCCATTTATTTTCGGTTTTTTGGTCGCTCAATCTATCTCTACCGTTGTTGTTTTTGGTCGTGTGTACATTTTTTAAAAATAATATGAACGTTGAAAACTAGCAACAATTTACATAGATATGGCATCATCGGATGACGATATTTTAGCGGCTGTTGCAGATTTGGTGGCTGATATATAAATATTCTCTTATAAACCTGTTGACAGAACTAAAAGTTTTCCCTAAAGACTTGCACAATTATTTGAGGATGTACGAAGACACATATTTAGAACTATTATCACTAGTTGATCCTTTGATAGAAAAAAAATACACAAATGAGGCAAGCTTCATCACACGAATGACTCACAGCGACTCTACGTTTTTTTGGCTACAGAAAAAAGCTATGAAGAATCTTCAATGAAAATATTAAGTTTTTGACAATAATTTCGCCCCAATCTCTCAGTTACACAGTACCGGAAATGTGTGATGCAGTCCATCGAGTTCTTCGTAAGGATTGTTTAAAGGTAAGAAATAAATAAATAAACAAATAGTTCAATCTACTAAACAATTTTTTTAATCAATCAATTAATTTTAATATTATTCAGTGAGGTCTTAAAAATAAAATGAATTAAAAATGTATTATAAAAAACAGTCATTTAAATATAGTTCAAAAAATAAATTGCCAAATTATCAAGTGCTTGGTAGCTTGGTGTCCTTGGTAGGGTAGTTATTTTCGACTGAATTCTGCATCTGATAGTGGTGTGCTAGAAGTTGCTGAAGAACCTTGAACTGTACTTTCCGGAGAGAAAACGTATATAGTAAATGAGTTTTGTGCTACCCCACTGTCGAGTCTATGGTTTAAAGTTAAGATGCCCATTTCGGTTTGAAATAATGTATCGTTAATGATATTTTCCGCAATTAACATTTGATTTTTCAGAAGACCACGTTATTTAAAAGCGGTGGATTTACCAACGACATCAAACCTAACTTCCTGGACAAGGGTTTTTTTTTTTAAATATTTTTGGACGGTTGTTGATACGTCAGTTGTCAAAGTCCCTTGTTCCTCTGCTGTCTTTTCTTTTCCAAGTGGCAAGAGATGAATAACTGATTTGTGAGGATGGTTCACTTAGATTCTCTTCCCTCGGCTTTGGTTCTCCATCAGTATCATCCTAAAACATAAATTCGCATTTTTTATTTCATTATAATGTTTTAGCTATTAAATATATAGAAGTTTAAAAATCTAATAGTTTTTTATATAGTTGCAGCTTCCTCAGTCGGGCAAATAACGGAAAAAGATATCGGATGCTTTTTAAAGAAAATGGAATTTTCCTCACTGTCATAGGACCATGGACGGAAAACATATACCTTCGTACCTCCCGCTGAAAGTGGGTCTAACTATTATAATTATAAGGAAAGGCATAGTATGGTCCTGTTCGCCATAGCGGATGCTGATAATCAATACATAATGTACCATTTTGGTACAAACGGAAGAATTTCTGGCAGTGGAGAATTGGTAAACACCAGATTTTTTGAAAAACATGAAAACCGTCTCTAAAAACATCTCTCAGGCTGATAAAATTACAAACTCAAATATCGAAATGCAGTACGTCTTTGTTTTGGATAATGCTTTCCCATTCAGAAAAGATATGATGAAACCGTTTAGTCAAACATACTTAATTCAGAAATACAAAAGATTTTTAACTACCGCTTGTCATGAGCAAGACGCGTTAATGAAACGTATTCGGAAATTTAGTAGCACGGTTCAGAATATTTCATACGGCAAACGATTTGAAACCAAAACATTTGAAGCACAAGATTATTACACCTATATCACCTATAGCTTGAACCGAACAAATCAGAGAAAACCACCTCAATTGGGCAAAGAAATGCGTGAAGAGTTCAAGAGATATTTTGCTAATGAAGGTCAAGTTCCTTGGTAACAAGACTGTATTTAAAATTATTATATTTTGTGTTGTGATAGCGATATTATAATATAATAATATAATATATATATATATATATATATATAAATATAATTTTAATTTTAATTATTATACTGTAATGATTTATGACATTGACACGGTCCCGGGGTATATTTATGTACACCACTATCGCGAACCGCGCCTGCTCTCTACCAAGCCACAATCCGGAACAACGACAACACCGACCCGGCAAAACCTCACCTTCCTCGTACACCGAATAGAGAGAAGAACCGTTGCTGGAATCGGTGGCAACGTACACAGCGTACCACCGTTTTTCAGGGATTGTGTGATCAAGAAACTAATTTATAACCATTGGTCAGAAATCGTAACTCCAACGCGTAAACCAAACAACATGTAATTTCTTCAGTTCCGAGAATCATTAAAAATTGACCGATCAGAAAGAAATATGTCCTATGTGCAAAAAACATAAAAATAGTGGAAACAACATATTATTGCGACGATTGCCCAGAAAAGCCAGGATTGTGCTTAGATACGTGTTATATAATATATATCAAAAGTACTAGTTATTTACTTATTATTGTATTTACAATTTTTAACGGTTTTATTTTAAGTTTCATCAGGTTTTTTAATTATTTTTATTTGCAAAACGTTTGCTATGTTTTATAGGATTTAATTTATGTTTATTTTTATTTTATTAAGTTTTTCATTTATTTTTATTTGCTGTTGTCAGTTATTTATTTTCAGTTGTTCTATAGCTATTATGAAATATATTAATATTATTAAATATATTACCATATAAATAATAAATTATTATACATTGATTTTCATAAATTACGTAACACATTCCAACCGAATATAATTGTCGTCAACATGCTATTTATCATAATGGATGTAGACGCAGTATTATAAATCCAAATATTGTCGAAGCATAGTCGACAATCGTTTTTTTTAGTCAAATAAAAAACATTAGTAAAAGTAAGCACTGATATAAGTAAGTTAGAGTAAAAGGAACCTTTTCGACAAAAAAAAATGTTCGACATAGGAGAATCGCTCAGGTCAAATCATGCCGCATTTAGTGTTAATTATCATCGTAGACCGTAGTTCCGGGAATTCGTAATGTGGATGATGGGTGGTATACGACAACGTGATAAAATATACTCCCATTAACATTCATTTACTTCTCACAGCTTAAAAATAAATGCTAGACGAAATGTCTAAATATTACTCCTTAAAATATGTTATGCTTCAGACCTCTTAAATACATACGTATGAAAAGTATATTAAAATAAACGTATTATATTTAAAATATTCATAGTATAATTATTTCATGTTTATTACAGTGATCAACTTAGGAACAACGAAACTAATTGTCTTGTCAATTTTAAAATGGAAAGTATCGCAATGAGTGAACAAGTTTCAATTACCTAATCTTTCATTTTACATTCATACAAAAGCCTTTTTTTCCACATTGCTTTATTACGTAGTAATAAAATGTAATTTACATTTAAATATCAAATGAGTAAAAAAAAACTCAAGAATATGATAAAATTAATGAACTAATGTATTTATAACACAAGTTCTTTTACAATAAAACTTATCCGTATTGTATTATAAAACCAACGACTGCAACGGTATGCACCCTAGTGGTAGCATATAATTTAATACCAATACAGGGAACTTGCCCGACAGATGTCAGTCATGTTTTGAAAACATTTATTTTAACACATTTATTATTCATTTTGTGTGTAATGATTTTATTTATTATATTACATTTATTTACTATGTATTTTTACGTTCCTTCGTTACTTTGGACCGAATAATACTTGTCTATATAACGTGTTGAAAAACATAAATAATGGTCAAAGCAAATTAATTTTGTTACATTTTAAAGTCAGACTTGAAATGAAATTAATTTATTAATGAACTACTACATTTTCATTCTCATCAAATTACAAGTTTCAATGAAAAGAAAACTACTCCATTATTATTATTGCTTGTAATTTATGAACGTAATATGAAGGATCTATATCCAAATATATAAATCGCCTATCGAATAATTTTCTCAACACAAGCTAATATTATAATTGTACTGCCAAACGTTCGTTTTTGGTGTTAAAAAGAATGAACAATTATTTACGATCAACTATGATGCAAGAAAAATTAAATTCCTTGGTCATATTAACTATAGAATGTGATTTAATGTCATAATTGAAGATATTATTGATGTCTTCTCAGGAATTAAATTTAAGAATAAGAGCTACGTAAACTGCAAAAATTAATTATGAATACAAAATTTAAAAATGATTAGTAATAAAAATATATTAAATTAACCAAAGTAATTAATTTTTTTATTACTACATTAATTAAATTATGTTTTTCTTATACACATTGTTATTTCAAAAAATAAATAGAATATACTATATATAAATCAGAATTTTTTTTACTGTACTTAAATGAAAAAAATAATTACATATTAGGTATTGAAAAAATAAATTTATTTGAGGATATTTTATTAAATAAAAGTTTTTTTTGGATGGGGTCCCAAATTAAATCTGGTATAAGGACGGTAAATCGTAAAATCCACCCCTGCGTGTGCGTGCAGGTATGTTTAAAATGCTATCGTATATACGCGTTTTGGACGAACAGCAGCGTCGTCCGTGATATAAATTTTACTTCTATTTTCTACTGCATCTACTAGCGCTTGCAACTAGACATGATTAGAAACACTTTTCATCAATGAAAAACAGGCACATGGGTTTTATTCATAAACTAACTGCATAAATTAGTTGTTTTTAAATCATATAATAATATGAAGGTAATATAAAATACTTATAAAACTACTAGTTTTGAGATACTTTAACAAATAAAATATTAAGATTAAAAGTAATAATATCTGTAAAGTGTATTATTTCATTATATATAGTTTGTTATACTTATGTCTAAGAGTATACATATTTAAGTCTTAGCTCTACCACCAGAATTAACGATCTGCCATTGGGTACATACAAAGTTAATAAAATTGCGACTAAATGTGAAAATAGAACTGCATTTCTAAATTGTCTAAATTATTTATTTTTTTTTTTAATTTAATTTAGTTTTCTTAGCTTGAGATGAAGTTTCACAAAGCATGATAACTGCGTAAAGTCCCAAAAGCTTTACAGCTTATGTTTCTCTTATTATAATAAATAACTGTATGCCTATTCGCTCAAAGATAGTTTTCAAAGTGTAGAAGTTTTTTTAGTATTTTATAGAACGTTGAAATGCGAATACTCATACTGTACACATCCTGTATTTGGTGATGTAAAATGACACAGTTTCCTTGGTGTATCGGTTGTTTTTGTGGCATTTTACATCGTTGCTCTGTTTAGTTTACGGACAATTGGTGGCCCTAAAAAGGGCGGTTATACTGGGAGAATGTGCTCCGTTACAAATCTTTTTAGATTGAATTGAATAACAACAAATAATAATTATAATAACAACAATAATCATTGATTTTATTATTTTGAATAAATGTTAGTTTTACATATATTATAAACACCGAGTAGTTATTAAATGTGATGAAATAATAACGATACATGAATGGCAATTTGCATCTTCAATTGTTTTCAGTTATTAAATAATATAATTATAAGAATACCTAAATAAATGTATATAAAAATAAATACGAGGTTCGAACATCCTCCATCATGTTTTTTTTTTTTTTTATATAAAATTAAAAATAGAATCGAACAAAGATAACGTAAACTGAAAAGTGATAATAAATGAATAAACCAACCGTAATGATAGGTATTTGGTAAAAGTCGTTAATCGTCGTCAGTTATGTCAATCACATCTTCGACATTTAATTCATGACGTCTGGTGATGACTGTTAGTGAAACAGGTGTATCTTCTGGCATCACGGTATCTTCTTCCTTACGTACCACACCTATTCCTGGGAAATTCTGTACCGTTCTTATATAACTGTCCAACGCAAGACACTTGGTAGACGAAATACTGCACAGTCTGCAAGTGGGACAGTACGTCCGTCTCGTCACACATCGTTGGCAGAAGGTGTGACCACAACTCAGCACCGTGGCATTGGTGACCAGTTCGCCGCAGATGGCGCACAAAAGTTCCTGCAGATGACCTTTGAGCTCTACCAACGCCTTGCGCTGCTCGGACATCTGCTCGGCCGCCCGTTCGTTTACACCGATTACGCAGGTATCGACGATATTTTGAAGTTCGACGACTGTGCACTTCAACGAATCTGTCGAGTTGGCTTCCTTATTGCCTTTGGACTGTTTCACGTTCAACTTTCGTCTTTTCAGCCCCTCGGGACGCCAGAAGAATTTAAAAGTTGTGGAGATTTTCCCGTTTTCTCCAAAACCAATAATATCGTTGTTTTGCAGGATATATTCAGCACCTCCTGCCATCTGTTCGCAGTTCAAATAGGTGCCTGATGGAGTGTTCAAATCCGCTAAGATAAAACCATCAGTCCTATATTGAATGTTGCAGTGATGGTCCGACATGTACGGTTCTTCTACTGTAATATCAGAAGATCGTGCACGACCGATTACGAAGCGTCCGTCCTTCGAAACCCGAAACACATCACCAGTCATCACGTTTAGCAATGAAAATTCGGTAGACGAAGACTCGCACGATCGTTTATTACCCATTACGTATTTTGATCGTTCGAAAACAGAAATATAAATCGGCAAATTTGTATAATTGTATATATGTGCAGAGAGTCGAATGTAGTCGCAGAGTAGTAACAATATACTGATTTACAGATATGCAATGACCCATTATTATTTCAATTGTTGCTATTGCATATAAATAAAATGAATGATTTTATTCTTAAAGGCCACTATATTCTTAATTTAATTTAACATATAAATGTATTTATAATTTACTGTTGGAGTACTTTGTTTAGTTCGAATATTCATGTTTGTGTGGAAATATACAATTTTCTCATTTTTCCAGGGACTATTGAACGTGAATTTAAGTTTAATATAAAAAACCGCAGTAACAGACATTTTGTTAAGACGTTAACGCGAAACAATCATAAATTCCAGAACATAATACGAGGAAAGAAATTTCAGAAATTTCAAATAATCCAAATAATTCAAAACACGCATACATTTCCTATTTTACGGATAGTCAAACTAGGTCTGGAATGATTGGGTAGTAGATGATGTACAGCATTTCCACACATTTGTTAAATTTGAATGCAATGATAAATATCATTGTATACGAATAACGAATTTGAACGGAGTTAATATGTTTGTCTAGGATATAATACATTGTTATTTATAAGTATTGTAAAAAGTATATTTTATTTTGAAACGATAAATATATTTTTCAATTAGGATGGGTTGGCAGTTGCATACAGCGACATAGTTAAATTATTTAAAAATAATGCATGTAGTTATTATAATAATACTTTATATTAACATATAGTATATATAAATGTTTTTGAAACACTGTTAACAACACAGATATATACTATGTATATGTATATACACCATAGATGTATTGATAACATGGCTAACGATATAGATATAGTTTCTATAGCCGTGATTTATAAAAAAAAAAATTGAAATATAATGCAATAGTATGCAATTTCGTAAAAATTTAAATTTCAAACAATCATAAAACAGTCATAAAATGTTTTATTTTAAGTTTGGTAGAATTTGTTTTAAATATTTTTGAAGATTATCTTATGGAAAACATAGTGTTAAATTTTGAATTTTAAGTATGAACAGAAAACATTTTATGAATTTTTATATACAAAATAACTTGCAAATTATCGTGATTTTTATACATTTTATACAAATTTGAGTATTAAGGGCTTATGAAAAAAATTTGAGTAAACCGATCACCGATATTTATTAGTTACGATAAATTTAACTTATTATAAACCTTGTATTATATTTTCAAGAATTTTCGGTCAACCAATTAAATTCGATAGATGTTTAAAAAAAAACTTGTACAAAAATCGACAATTTAAATTGTCTATAAATAAGTCAAAATATGTCAAAATACTTTGAAAACTTAATCATGTATAGCAAACGTCAATATAAAGATTTGGTGAAAATTTCAAGTGGTTGCTGTTTTTCGTTTTTGAGTTAGAGCATTTTATAAAAACCGATATCATTTGTCAGTCTAGAATATTATACATTATTTTACATGTAATTTTATGTAAATATTCGCTGTTCAAACGCTTATAAAAAAAAATTGTGCCTATGGGTTTTAATAATTTTTGAATGACAATAAAACTACTTTTGTGTAATCTTCTATTAAATTTTCAAGTATTTTGTACGAATTTAAATAAAAAAAATTTAAAAAAATTGAATATTTTAACTGCCTATAAGTGGCTTATAAATCAATATAATATTTTTAAAAAAATATGACATAAAGGAAATGCCAATTTACAAGCTGGTAAAAATTTCAAAAATCTGCTACTTATACTTTTTGAATTATAACAAATATTTAAAATCGTTTGACAATAAATCGCTATTTTATGCAATTTCGTAAATATTTAAATTTCAAACTGTCATAACATTTTTTCTTCTAAGGCCGGTAGAAATTTTTTTAAAAATTTTTGAAAAATAGCTTAAAGATAACCTAGTGTTATAATTTTGAACCTTAAGTATGAACAGAAAACATTTTATGAATTTTTATCTACAAAATAACTTAAAAAAAATTGAGTTAACCGATCACCGATATTTTTTAGTTACAATAAGTTTAACTTATTATAAACCTTGTATTAAATTTTCAAGAGTTTTCGGTCAACCAATTAAATTTTAAAGATGTTTAAAAACAAAAATTTTACAAAAATCGATAATTTAATTTGTCTATAAATAAGTCAAAATATGTTAAAATACTTTGAAAACTTAATTATGTATATAGAACGCCAATATAAAGATTTGGTGAATATTTCAAGTTGTTGCGATTTTTGGTTTTTGATTTAGAGCATTTTAAAAAAATGTAATTAGTAAAAACGTGATTTTGTGTAAAATTTCCCGGTTTTTCGTAATTTTTTTATCGTTTTTCTATTAATTTTTTTAAAAAGTATAGAAAAAGTTGGATTTTTGACTTGCCCAAGTACCATCTATATTCATTTTCCTTTCAGAAAAGTTGCTATTTTAGCAAATCGAAGCATTTTTACTGCCAAAAAAGGTGTCGTCAGACACAAAAAAAAAAAAAACACACATCATTGTGAAACCAATAGATTCCATCACTCCATTCAGAATTTAAAACAAAATTTAAATTGCGGGGTTCTACGCACAGATATCGAACTTCTCAATTAGCTACTACTACAAACTGTATTTCAATCGAGCTACTGCAACAAACCGTATTTCAATCTAAGATTATCGGGCTGAAATATTTATTGGTACATTTAAGATGGGATACAATGTATATATATATTAGAGTGTAATTATCAATTTTATTATAACGGGATAAAAATAATGTTAATCTTAAATCTAAAATATGGATGACTGTCTAGAAAATCAGGATTCAAAACTCTGCAAAAAATAACTGTATATTTTCTATACACTTTATATAACTCATTGATTAATGACGAAAATCAGATGTTATGAAGGATATTTCAAAAAATTAAGTAAAAAAATTTAAACCACTTCGATGAATCAAGTTGAACATGATGAATCACTAAACTTGCTATCGAAATCCTTTCATGAATGAGACACTGAACATTTGAATAAATTTACAGAGAAATGGGAATTTGTAATGTTCTGTGTAATGAAACCCGTAGTCATTTGCTTGCTACAAATAATATACTAAATAAATAGTACTCACACTAATGTTCTTTTACTTTTCATAGCTCAAAAATAAATGCTTTACGAAATACCTAAAAGATGCTATGCTTTAACCCTCTTAAAAATGTAGGTATCAAAATTATACTGAAATAGACGTAATATATTTATATTTTATTGTGTATAATTCATTGTTTAATTATTTTATGTGAATTACAGTGATCAATTTAGGATCAACGAAATTAATTTCCTGTTCATTTTAAAAAGGAAAATATCGCAATGAGTGAAAAAATCTTTCATTTTACAGTCATATAATAGCCTTTTTTTCCACATTGCTTTATTACAGAGTAATAAATTTTCATTTATAATCAAATATCAAATGAGTAAAACAAACTAAAGAATATGCAAAAATGAATGAAGTAATGTATTTATAACACAAATTCTTTTACAATAAAACGTATCCGTATCGTATTATAAAACCAACGACTGCAACGGTACGCACCCTAGTGGTAGCATATAATTTAATACCAATACAGAGAACTTCCCGACAGATGTCAGTCATGTTTTGAAAATATTCATTTTTTTTTTTTTTTTTTTTAATATTCAACGGGCGTAGGCCCTTTAACAAAACAAGAAAGTGTAAAGTGTAACAAAGGTAATGAGAGTAATAAGAAATATAAAATATCTATGAGTAGTGAACAAAGAAATAAAGTAAAAATAATACAATTTCATATAAGATAACACAAACAACAAAAGATAAATATAACAAATAGTAAAAGATAAATATAACAAATAGTAAAAATATAATAAATAGTAAAAATATAATTACAAATTAAGCATTATGTTTCAAAAATAATAGAGTATTATCTTTAAAGACATGGCGAGATAAAACAAAAAAATCTAGAACCGCGGAGATTTTATTAGCAATTAAAAAAGCTCTGGAAAAAAATGAATTTTTGCCACTATTAGTATTAAATTTGGGTATGTAGAACAAATCTAAATTTCTTGTGTTTCTACCTGGTATTCTGAAACCAATTAATCTAAGAATATCTGGACAGATTATTAAACCATTTAAAATATCATAAATGAACATTATATCCATTAAATCGCGCCTAATTTGAAGAGAATCAATATTTATTGAATCTTGAACCAAATGGAAAGAATCTCTTGAAATTTGACTATGATTTATGTAAGCAATTTTTTTTAAAAATTTATATTGAATGTTATTTAGATCATTAATATAAGAAGAATAATGATTAGACCAAATTAAAGACCCATATTCAAGATTTGATCTTACTAGTGAGCAATACAAAATTTTTAGACACAAGGGATTTCTAAAGTCTTTAGTATTTCTATTTATAAAACCTAACATTCTATATGATTTATTGATTATCATTTTATAATTTATTTTAAATGTGCTAATTTTAGCACATTCATTATTAATTTGTGTGTAATAATTGAATATTAATTGAATTACATTTATTTAACATGTATTTTTACGTTCCTTCGTCATTTCTGACCGAATAATACTTGCTTATATAAAGTGTCGCTTAAGGCTAAAATAAAATTAAAAGTCATTTTTAGAAAAAGTTTGAATTTTTTATAAAAATTAATATTTTACCATTCAAATAAAAACCAGTTTAAATTCTTTACAGTAAGTTTTTTTCCCCATTCCTATTAACCATTAAATATTATCTCATTGAAGTATTCAAATACGTGTTGAGGATTTTTGTTTATTTAGACTTTAAAACATATTAAACTAAAAACATAATTTTAGTAAATTAATTTGCTTGTATTACCAGACATCTTGAAAGGATTACCTTTTCAAACTGCTCTTTCTATTCATCTATTCAATTTATTCGAACCTACCTACAATGTGTGTTTTAACACTTAATACTATGATCAACCACACATTTCAATCACAACCTACGATGAAATTTCCTCCGTGAAAATGTCATCTGGGTTACACGGAGCAATTATATGTAAATCACTTCTATCCGACAGACCTTAGTAGTTGAACTACATTTTGTAGTTTTAGTTTCTCCGAATTTAATAGCTTTTTCATATTTCTGCTAATTTAAAAGCATTGTATATACCTACATCACTGATTCAAAAATGTTTAATCAAATACACAATTGTTGAAGTATTTCGGTTTTCGGATCCGATGTTTAAATGTATCAATCGAAGTTATCTTCACTAGTAAATGTGCATCTGAAGAATTGACGAAAAGATACGAAACGAAAAAAAAATGCAACTATACATTTTGGATTTTGTTTAATGGTTCATAGATTCTGGAACGAAACAAAGTATGTATTTGTTTGAAAGGGAGTTATTTTTTTTCCTTTTAACGCTTTTGTATTCTTTACTAGTTTACTAAAAGTTTCCTACAGTTAATTTTTTTAATACATCAAATTGGACACAGATGTTATTCTAGATAGGTGGTTTTTCTTAAGTTAACTTTTGTCTTTCAAACGAGAAAACAATTACAAAAAAAAGTAAAAAAATCTTTTAAAAATTATACCATTTAATGCGAACCTCAAGCCTCTATAATTATTATTTTTCGAGTTCCAATGAAAACTAAATTAACATTTATTCGAAAACCATTAATGCCACGAAGGTTTTGTGGTCAATTTATATACATTTATTTTTTAGTTTCTTTTAATTTTCTAATATGCTATTAGTTTGCTGAGTTTGAAATTACATGAAAATAAATTGATATGCTCAATTCTCCAATCATCTAACAAGTAAAAATATTAAAATAAAACTCCTACATAGTTCTTTTACTGGATGTACTGGATGAGAAAACAAATAGAATACCGTCTTAATACCTTTTTTAATAGTACGTCTTAAATAATAATATAATCCAAACCATCAAAAGTTTTAGCGTAAAACATTTTTATCATTAAAAATAAAATTTAAAAAATAGGTACAATATTCACAGGAAAATATAAAATTAAAGAAAAAAACTGTAATTCATAAAATTAATAAATCAAATCCATCCCACACAACTCCGAGAAAAAAAAACGCCACGTTCCTTGTCGTCTCTATAAATGTCGGTTGATGATACCGAGAGTAATTTCCTATTGCAGAATTAGAAACATTGTATAGTGACCATTGTTATATCTCTGTTGGAGAATTCTTATATCTGAAATTGGAAGGCTTGTATGAAACGATTCATATTCATTTTAATTTTCACTAATTGTTAATTTTTTTTTTTCTCGTGATAATTTTAAAGAATTAATTTTATTTATTCTTTTGTGTCATCTTTCCCCCATCTATCCATAAGAATTTTATGTTTTATGCATTATATTTATTTTTATTTTTTTGATAACTGATCACAAACCAAGTAAAAATTACTTTTTTATCGTCCAAACTACATATAGACAGATTTATTATTGATAAATTGTCATCAAAAATGCCCTCATTTAAACATATAAGAAGGCAAATTAACTCCTACCCTGTTTCACTATCTGTCTATCTACCTAACTATATAATTCCCCACTAATTATCACCAACATAACCACCTTAACTTCTTTTTTTTCTTTTCTTTAATATTGGTGTATGTCATTAAAACTCATTCAGATTACATCGTTAAAAGTTTCAATTGATTTCCTCTGTATCCTCCATAAGATATTTTTCTCAATGGAGCTTAACAATGTGAAGTACATTAATTAAAAATTAATAATGCTGTTATTGAAATTGTCTATTAACAGAATTATTATCCTTAGTTAACAAGATATCCATATTGAAATTTTTTTTGTTTTTTTATGTACCAAATTTTAATCACATAATTTATAACAATAATAATACTCAGAAATGATATCACAAATTATGTATTTATTGCAGCTTAAATAAACCGTTAACTTTGTGACTCGTTACAAAACAAGGAAGGAAGTATATGATGAGTAATCATTAAATTAATAATTATGTAGTTTTTAATATATTGTCATTCAAAAAAGCATATAAGAACGGGTATATTAATATAACCGCTATAATACAAATGAATAGCAGGTAAAATTATGGTAATTAACAATTATAATTATTTGAACTAAAATTCAAATATGAAGACATCAAAAAAACTAGAAAATTAAATAATGAGGTCTTTGAATTTTGAATTTGCAATGATCAATGTATACACATTCCGATTACATTCATTTCTTCTTATTCTTTTAAACACCCATGGCTCACTGAGTTTGATATAATCTGAAAATAAATTGAAGGGTGTGTTAATATTTGATCATATGAGAATTATTATATATTTATTATAATCGTTTCATTCACCCAATTTAGTTAGTTTGCTTTGTACAGAGAAAGGAGCAGGTTCAACTATTGGTCTATTGACATTATCTCGTGGTTGTTTATCATTTTTCGGTTCGTCGGTTCGTTTGTTTTTGAATTTCATTTTGATGCAATCTGAAACCATAAAGTAATGATAGGTATTATGCTATGATGCGTAACATCAGACAACTATTATCGTTTGGTAATTTTCTCATTTTATTTTGATGCGAGTTTTAAATATATAGATAATGCAATTGTGATGAAAGATTGTACTGTAAATGGTTGTTATAATTTTCATACCGGACCCTTTAGACTTTTACCGAAGATAATTTTTACGGTGATTTTTTTATTATTCTTGTGGTCATTTAATACATGATCATTATTATTTTTTTTTTAATATTTTGCTCTTTTTGTCCTTATGTGATATTAAAATGTAATTTCATTTAATTTTTTAATTGTAATTATTTTTTCACTTAATAAAAATCTTTCTTTTTTCAAAAATTACAACACACAAAATATTATTGTATTTTGGATATTTTTCATCATAACATATGTGTGAACTTACCAAATGCGGAGATTCGCGACCACGATGCAAGAACGTTGATGTTGAACGCATCATCGTCCGTGGCCTCCTTTAGCATTTGCCGCGATAAGCCGACGATTCGGGTCACTTCCAACATTGTCCTTAGACCTACATTCGCAGCCGATTTTCTTGCTGGCTGGACCAACTCCCGCAACTCCAATGATGGTTCCGATTCTCGGTACGTCGACGGGAAGATGCATTGGAATGTCATGCGCTTTTCCAGACCGATGGCCGGGTCGTAGGACATTTCGAGGCAAACCCGCGATAAACCGTCGCCGATGGTCAACGACCAGATCCAGCTGAGACGGGGGGCCACCTCGAAAGGGCCTACCATTACCACGCTGCCAATTTCATTCAGCGGAATCCTTGCCGTCACGTCCTCAAACACGTACGGAAGTATGGCCATGGCACCGGACGTGGCCAGTAACGCCTGTGGCTCACACTCCTCTTTCCGCGAGGCCACGATCGAAGTCCACAGGACTTCACACTGCATCGGCCACATTGAGTGTTGCACTGTCAATATCGGTAGATCTTCAATCGATACCACTTCTGTGGTATCCTGTACCTGGATGACCTCTCTGATTATCTTCTCCTGCACATCCATTTCCACAGACGGAAGGAATTCGTCCTTCGCCGTATCAGTGGCAGTGGTACAAACGTAGTTGTTATCCTCATCCACTTCTTGTGCTAAACTATAAGCCGACTGATTGGTTGCCATCAAACACTTAACGTGCATTATACTTTTGCAAGCTGCCGAATAATAATGTTGTGTATTATATATTATAGAAAAATTTCACTAAAAAACAATAAATAATAATATGTCTTGTTTAATTAAAAGTCTTAAAATGTATTACTTACCAATGCACTTGACCATTTTTCTTAATCTAAAAAAACATCTTTTTTTGCAAATCGAACATTTTTTTAGACTGTACGTTAGTTGTTTAACATTTTCATGGTCCATTACACCACATTTAATGTTAGTTGCCATTGTGCTTTTGGTAAATATTTTGGTTTTCTTTCAAAATTTACGATTATACACAGGTCTGAAAAGTTATTTGCGTTGACTGATTGGAATCAAAGCAAGTTGTGATTCAATATTTCATATTACCACCGAAGTAAACATAGTTTTTAATGTTACCTACAGTTACAATAAGAAATTTGTTGATTTTTCAATAGAGCCATTAAAATATAATCTCATTTATATTACAATTACAAATTATAATGCATTGAAATTACAATGGAATTCCTTGGGTTCAAATTTAAAATTGTTTTTACCATAAATATGCGTTAACGCTTAATATTGTCATTTTGTCTTTAGTCAAAGGTTGTATCTTTCGTTATTTATTATTAAATTTATTAACAAATTTTGTTGTTTTTATTTTTCATTATAGTCTTTTGTTGACGACTTGTTATTATTTCTGTATTGAACTATTTTACAAAGTATATTAATAATATATATTAATTATTCATAATAAATCATCAATATTATGAATTATTTAGGATCGTAGTCAAACGATAGATTATGTTAGTTTATCTTGTATTAGGGTATCATAACAATTCATATTCAACTTTTACAAACAAGTGTGATCATTGGATTTTTAAATTAATTCATATTATCATTACGATTATAATATGTTTTTTGTAATGCTAATATAAATGTTATCTTGTTTCTATTTAAAATGTTTACTATAAATAATTTTGGATAAAAATATAATAACTTGTTTCGTTAAAATATCCGATTTCAGTAATATATGTTTATATTTTAATTGTTTACAGAACTATTTTTTGACTTTCCCGACGATTTCAGATCACATTTTAATTATTCAGAAAAATATTTATAAAATTATATTTAGTAACGAATCAGTAACAATTTTTTAATTTATAGCAATCTCTTTTTAATGTTTTTATTTTACTGTATATTTTTATAGTTCCAAAAACGATAATTTTTAATAAAGAAAATAAATTTATTTCAGACTTTCACGTGAAATTTCTAAAAAGATAGTCTTTACCCAACTGCAAATCGTTGATAATACCGAAATTTTGCGTTTTAAAATAATTATTTTTTCCCATTTGAAATGCTTTTTTCTCTAACTAATAGAGCACAAATTTATTTTGTTTCGTATGATTTGGAAACAATGAATCTTTTTTTTTACGTTATAAATACTTAAAAAACTGCTCAATCGAATTAACTGATCACATGTCCTAGTGCCAACGACCTTATTTTAAATTGTATGTGTACCATTGTTATGTAGCTATCTAATCGTACTCAAGTTATGGATCACTTAAAATTTAAGATCATTATTCATTATCTCATACTAAAACTTAATTGATTGTTCCAAGGATTGCAATATTTGATACTGATTAAGATTTATCATGTTTTAGCAGCCAGTTAAAATAAATATTTACTTTTCGTAGTGGGATTCCATAAACGTAATGGTTACATTATCATTTGGGGGTGTGATGTACATTATAGTTACACAATACGACGTCGCAATGTCACACGCTAATAAAATGATGATGGTGATGATTTCCAGTCGGTAAGCGGGTGTTCCGCTAAGGCGTTTACTCCTTAACCGCAGGAATTCGGATAGGCAACGCAAACCGTTAAACCGTAACGGTTGACGTTACGTTTTCATTATAATCAAACACTGAACATAATTACATTGTCTACACGTCATAATGTATTTTAACTGGTTATAGTCATGTTACATAATAATAGAATACAATATTATTATAGTACATACAATGTGAATAAAAAAAACATACACAAGAAATAACAACCTTTGAGGCTTTAGATATACAAATATTATTGTTTAAAATTATCTTTTTTTATTTATACACATCATTTTTTTTAATATATATAAAAACATGTTTAACGATTTACTTCTTAATTATTCTTTGTACACAGTTGTTATTAAATACTTTGTTTTTACACGCCTTATATGGCGTATTACAATTAGGTTTCCATGTATTATGAGCAACAAATTTTAACAAAGAAAAGTTTATTTCAAAACCGATTCACTAGTTTCTCTAAAATATCAAATTACTTCAATTACAGACGTTAAACCTACAGTTATTGTAAGTCACAATCTAATTAATCAATAATAATATTATATAATATCGATGGCATTTAAAAAAAATCGTCTAAAAGTAATTTTCCTTGAATACCTTAATCCTATATTAATATAGAATAATTTTATGACAATCATCACAACATATTTTTTGGACATTGAAAGTAATTTTTGGACATATTATGTAGCAAAAAACAATTGGTTCTTAACAAATTATTATAACTATGAAATTGCGTTATGTTTGTCTACAACCATAACGTCAAAGATTTGACTTAGAACCAAAAGGTTTCTATAGTAACTAAATCAATAGTAAAATTTACACAAATTTCTTCAGTTCTATAATTTTATAAATCTAAATGGTGCTTTTGGTTATTATTTTTAAAAATTCATTCAAGTGATTTGTACTAATTCATAGTTTTATATTATTTTAGTTACTTGCCATTCAGGTTATTCTGAAATGCTGTGTCCCTATACGCTTAAATAAACATTTTTCATAATTAAATATTATATAGTTAAAAATAGTATATAAAATTATGACTGTAGAAACAGTATATAGACCAATCTACTATTTTACGCCTACAATTTATATTGATATCACCTAATAACACAATATTTATTATTATTATCGAAATAATAGTAGTAGTTACTTAAATAGCATACATTTTTGACAAATAAAATTAAAGTATAATGCTAGAGTGTACATATTTACTTGGCGTTCTCAAAAACACAAACATTTATAGTTTTCTTTTTGTTTTTTATTTAAATAAAATATTAAATGGTGTAAAAATTGAACTATTTTATTATATTATAAATTAACATTGCACCGCAAGAAAACGAAAATACGTTTATTATGATAAAATTTCATGATTGAGTTCCGTTATGTATAGCATTTTATGATAAAAAATGTACCAAGTTCATAGATGTAAAGAAAACCTATACCCAAGTAAAAATTATTTAATTAAATAATATTTTGGTTCATGTTTTAACGTGGCACATTAAATACAACTGATTGTATGAAAAAAATGATTTTTGATAAAAAAAAAGGATTTGTTGAATTTTAAATTAACATAGAAAAAATATATATTCTAAGATTAATACTATCTGCTATATTAATTTATTTATTTCTCTCAATAATAGAAATTAGTTAAAAAAAAAAAGAAAAAACAATTTTTTCTTTTTTTAAATAATTGACAACACTGATTTATCAATACATTACTGTGAATTATTGTAAATTTGTATTGTATTTGTAAAAAAGTTTGTTTGAATACCTATAAGAAACAATTCGAATGTTTATCATTTTTTGATTTTATACGCCATTTATGGTTAGTTTTTATATTGTAAAATAAAAATGATAAGTTGTATTACAATTGAAACTATTTTTGCTACATTTTAACAACGGTTTAGAGAAGTTTTATTGATATACAAAATATAAAAGGCATTTGTGTTATATTAACAATCCACGTTTTGTTTTTCAAACTTATTATAAATATTAATCATTTGTATATATATATCTAATTTACATTTAAATAAATGGAGTATTATATGAAATTATTGCAGAACGTTTACTATTTTAAAAATAATTATTTTCAACTTATTATTAATAAATAGGAAAAATAAATGTAAAAATTTATTTATTTTTTGGAAATGTAACTAAAACTTGCATCAATTCACTGTAGGCTAGTCATTAGTCAAATAAAAACCTTATAATTGTTTTAATAAATGCCACAAAAAAAAAAAAAATCGATTTTAGGTTTTTAATTCTAATACTTTGATTATATATACTCCATTAATTTTCATTATACAATTATTTGGCTCTTTACTTTTTAAAAATTATTGAAGATAGTTAAATGATTTACGAATTTCTCTGAGTTCGAGTTTAACAATCAAGACACTGTCACTTAACATCCAGTCAAGAAATTCAGAAAAATATTCTGTTTTTAATTACTTTTCTAAATTATTACAAATAATGACATGTGGTTATTTAGTTTATAATGTATCACAGAGTAAACTTTAACCCAAAACATTACTTTAATTTTTAATAAATTATAATTTTCATGTATCGAACATCATTTGATGACAAATTAATTGTTAGGTTAGAAATTGTATTTTCTGATACAAAACTACATTACACCATTATTTTGTTAATACATGAACTTGAAACGATTGAATGGCATATTAATAAAAATATTTATTTACGAAATATTCAATACGCTATTATAAACTCATGATACTTATCTTAGGCGAACTTCTCTATACATTATAATATTAATTAATCGGATACAATAAATGATTCAAATGGTCTGTTAAACAATTTTCGTTAAACATAAATTTATGGTTATTTTAACATTTTATTCCAGTCCTAAGAATCTATTGAATTTTAATAAATTATTTTTATTTATCATATTATAACATTCCTTTGAAAATATAACATACATATCATAAAAAAGGTTAATATTATTCAGAAGTATGTGATTTCAATTTAAAAAAATTATTACGGCAAATTATATAATTTCAAAGGAAAGTTCATAAATGGGAAATTCTGTATCACTGATTAAAATTTATTTTTTTTTGTTAAATGTAGCTTTTAAGTATTGACTAGTGTATGAGAATTTATTTTTCAACAGATACTTAAATGAAACGAATTTTTAAACGAAAACACACTCAATGAAATACATTAATTTATTAAACCAAAATAAAATATAATAGTTTATTATTTGAAAAAAAAATGGTTATATTCAATTATTTAAAATTGTTTAGAGGTAAAAATGTAGATAAATTATTTATTTCAAGTGATTTATATTATATTTTACAATAATATATGGATTTAATTTATAGTTGACTTTTTAAACATTGTCAATTTTAGAAAGCTAACACGGTAATGTTTCCCTTCAATATTTGTTCGTAATATTTTATTTTTTCCGACTTAAATAAGTAGTATTACACTAAATTTCTTACAATGCATACCTATTAATAATACTTCAATACTGAAAATAATAGTAATGTATTTATTGTATTAATTTATTCAAAATTTTATTATCCATAGATTAATCGATGTTTCGATTTCACTAATGAGTATTTTATATTTATCAAAGTGAGATGAGTTTAAATTAAATCATTACTTTAAATTATTTTAGGTTATTAACATTAGGGTATTCTTTTTTTTTTTTTCAAAATTTATAATTATTATTGAACGAGCAATACATTCAACTTGAAAAAAATAAATGATCAATACAATCATTTGGTAAGTATAGTTAAATACCATATATATAGGTTTAAGTAATTTCTTACAATACAGAATTAAATTAAGGTCTACATATAAACTAAAATTAAAATTCAAAGTTAGGTAATTAAAAATGTGATAGCTATAGCTATATAACATGTAAGGTATTTTAAAATTACCTGAGATCATGCACTGTTTGTTAATATTTACCAATCATAAGTATCCAACAATTTTCTAAAATGAATACAACACTAAGAACATTTTAATTTAAAAGAAACACAAGAATTAAAATATAAATTATAAAACCAACTATGAAACAAGAATAAATTAATTTTTAAATAATAATATAATATTAAACCCTCGCATAAATTTTAATAATAAATAAATAAATAACAATAACACTAATAATAATAATAATAAACCACTTATATATATATATATATTCTCGTATATATAAAATCTCGTATATATATATATATATATATATATATATACGAGATTTTTATATATAAAGATATAATTGTTAAAACAATCACCATAACTTAAATTATGAAATTGTATTATTTAATTTAAAAATCATTATAGGCAGTAGGTAGTAATTATTTTTACATTAATGTAATAAAAATAAAAAAATTCTGATATTTTTTTATAAAATATTATTAAATTTGATTATAATAATATTAATAAAATATCTTTACTATTCCGATAATAGTTGGAATACGCAGTACAATAATATGTAAATAATAGTTTTAAAAAACAGGGTGTGTTTTAGCAGTAAATGATTTAAACGAAAACACTGTAATTTAACTATTTAAAGTAACTTAATAATGTTATCTCGTGATGTTTTTTTACACCCTGTAAATGCGTTGGTATCATAGACATATTTGTTTTGTTTTTTTTTTTTCTTTTGTGATTATTATTATAATTAAGCTCTTTGAAAATTTTCTTTCACTTCCCCGGTATTACAAAAAAGAAAAAAAAAAAAAAAATGAAAAACTTTTATGTTATAATACGCTGCAAAATAACTCAATATTTTCAGAAATAAACGTATAACAAAACGGCGACGGTCGTGTCGACGTCGTCCGAGAATTAGTGAACACAACGACGTCTCCCGCAGTCACTCGACGATTATGTGCGGCGCTGAATACAGTACGGCGACGGTGGCGACCAACGTGAAAAATGTGAACACAATCAGACAGAACCTGTCCACGACCATCGCCGCGTACTTCCAGTCGTTCATCACTTCCTGGTCGTCCTGTTGCTTTCGCATGTAGTCCGTGATGTACCGGACTTCTTGCAGGATCAGTTGCAATTCCTTGGCCGAGTAATTGCACATGCTCCTGGATTCGGACGCCGGTGACGACGTGCTGGCTGCCGCCCCGTTGTTGTACGTCGCTCGGTGCGACAGGACGCTCGCTCGGAAATCGTCGTCTGCAAAAGTCGGACAAAAGTTGAATTTATCAGTTTGCCACGGATAGCGAATCGGATAATATAATTAATATTAACAAAATCAATAGGCGTTTTTCACGGGGAAGGGGAATATGGGACCATCGTCGCAAGCGACGCGACTGACGGGGGACGAAATTTACTAGGGGACGGTTTCCATGTGAAAAATCAGTTTTCTCGATATTTTGGTTCTCGAACATTAGTTTTGTAGCAATTTTCGCATCGTTTTCATCACTGCTCTATCTGGTTTTTTCCCTGTTCATCATTTACACTTGCGTTTGAGTAAATGTCATAAAGAAAAAAACAAAATTCGTAATAATGGGGGTTATGTCACTTGAAACGTCTTAAAGCATTAAAAACAATAATAATTATTTCTGTCACATTTAGCATTACGCTAATCGGTGTACTTAGTTATTTATTATTTATGTTGCTTATATTTGATGTAAAATATTTATTTTTTTCGTTATTTTAAATTAAAATTACGTTTAAAAAGTTTGAAAAGCATCTAGACATGGCAAAAATGATGTAGATATCTATTACAGTTGTAATACATGTAATATAAACAAATATCTCAACATTTATTTTCGGATTTTATAGTATGTAATTTTGTCATAAATAGTCAAACTAAAACCATCATTGTGATATATCAGAAGTTTTAATTTACTTAGTTTACTTAAACATTAGCAAGAAATATAATAATATTACAAATGTTTTTATTAGTGTTGCATTTATCATTTCTTTGTATGATTATACTTATTTTATTCTATATTAATATACTCCATATATATTATTTATTTAAATAATTATAAACGTGTTTATATTTAAATTTCTAGATGTTAATGATGCTAACATATTAAATTGACTTGAGAAAAATATGAAAAATGCAGCACATATTCGTACAAAATACTTCAAATTTATAAAACATTTTTAAAATCAATATCGATTTATGGTCTCCAACTAAAAGGTGTAGTAAATAAATCGAATCTAAACTAAATTCGAACTTACCGGAATATTTTTCTACATCAAAGAACGTTCCACCATACATTTCAAATCAAACTTTCCACAATGATTTACATTTTAAAACAATCAAAAAAGAATCCGTAATATTCTACAAGCCACTCTTCTCACATCTGGAAAACCACATAACCCACTTATAAGTAACTGACAAAATATCTTAACGCTTTCCGATATTCCTCGTCGTCGGTTGAAAATAAAGCGATGCACAGATCTTTTGAATAATATCACTTGATTCACTCAATTTTACTTTTCTCCTTGTCTCTCTTTAATTTTTCTTCCCTTATATTTTCCTTATCCAATTTTCAAGCAAAAAGTTTCTAGTGGGTAACATTTTATTTACATAAACCATGTACTTTATCCAGTGCTCGACTTGAGGGGAGACGCATGAGAATGGAATACCTTAACTAATTTCAAAAATTTAAGTTTTCCCCTACTATTATTACGTTATAATTATAACGCTTTACAAGTTTTGAGGACGCCCTTTTTTTAAAAAAAGTAAACAGACTCCTTTCTTTAATTTTGATACGTCAATCACTCATTCTATCTCTCTTCGCATATACTTATTATGTTTAGCAGTATAGATTGTATATGTATTTAAAAAAAAAATAAAAATAACATTCGTAATTATAATATATTTAAAATAATAGACGAACAGATGATAAACGTACATTTCGGTTGCAGTTGAAAAATATAAGATATATTTTACTATATGTTTATTATTTTTATTATTTATTACTTATTATTTATTATTTATTATTATTTATTTATATATTATTATATATTTTTCATCAAACTACGCTTATTAAGTTATTTTTAACCAAATTCTTTGATGTGTTCGATGAAAAAGTATTATTTTTTTATTTTTATTTATTTATCGATTTATATATAGGCACACGTTATTAAACCATTGAGTTTTACCTTATTCGTTGATATTAAAACATACGAGTTATGTCACAAATTAAATTATATTATTGTTTAACTGGATTGTATGTGTCTAAAAGGGTTTCAAAATAGTAGTTGAAGAATCGAAGCTTCGGTCGTAAACATCATAATCAAAACAGAATTTCATCATCATTGCAGATTTCACCACCATACAATGGTAAAGGAGTAAAAATAAATTGTATATCATAACTATATTTAAGTGAAAGGTGGAACAGATCACGTGTTGTTTGATGCATTAAGTAGGTACTAATTTTTTTTTTATTTATTGATACACTACATTGAAAACAACGTTCAACTTATGATCAATTACATACGATTTAAAAGTCGGTATTCAGTCATTTTCTTTTAAGTTATTATATCAAATATCCATGATTATTGTTGCTTTAGATTCGTCAATGAATTATTCTTGACATACTCGTAAACTAACTAAAATACGCATTCGTCTTTAGAATACAAATAATGTTTCGTAACCTATTCTGTTACATAATAAACTGTAATTTTACATTTTAAATGTATAAACTGCATATTTGAAAAATGCTCGTGTGATATTTTATGCAAAAAAATAAAATTATCATGGAATAATCTTAGATCATGTTGGTGAGTTCTGTTCATTTTTAATTAATGCTAACGTGCCACAGTGATTCCAAAATCGAAATGTTTATATTTTATAGATTCCAATAATACTTGATTAAATTATATTTTGATCATGTTATAAACATAAAAAAAAAAAAAAAAAAATAATAATAAATAAATAATAATAACAGCCCATTTTTTCTGCCGACCTCAATCCAGTTAAAAAATAACAAACATATATTTAACATATACTCGTATAAATGTCTCTATTCCAAAATAATAGCAGTATAATGCCAGTATCATAAATAACAGTTGATGACCATACCCCGTCGGTACTATGGTCAATATCCTTTGTGCACTATATGTGAAGATGCTCTGGTAAAAAAGAACTAAAAAAAAAAAAATTAAATAAAGATACCCTACGTCCCAAATTATGTATTAAATTACAAAATAGGTAAAACTTTTAAAAATCTCAAAAAAATAAATTCCTTTCTAGAAATCTATCGATACTATTTACATTAATGATAATTTGGAAATAAGTAACAAAATTATTATTTGACTTTAATACTATATTGGAGACAATAATTTTATTAAAGTACGAGTATACTTAAATATTTATGATGTTTTAACTATTCTCAATACAATCAAGTGTTATTATATTGTAGTATGACCTGAAATGTTTGAAAGTATATCAAATTATTATATAAATCACTTATCAATTCTTATTACAAAAATATTTGTATACCATAGAGGAATTCACAAGGTATTATAATATATCATACATATGATTTCATAATGAAATGTTTTTACTATAAATATAAGACGCTTCAGGTATTTTGTCGGAAGACTTTTTTTTAATGATTTTTTTTTTTTTTTTGTTGTAACCCATTATAATTATTTTTTATTTTATTTTATTTTTATTTTTATAACCGCTGATGCATGTATGTTACATTACATCTCTTTTAAATAAAAATATAATAAAATATGAGACGTTTAAATTATATGATAAAGAACTTTTTTTTGAAAACTTGGTTGAACTTTAGTTTGAAATTGGTTATTTTGTAGGTGCGAAATATAAAAAAATAATTTTTTATTATTTTTGTCTCTATATTTTGATTATTTTTATACTTTCAATGTCGTCGAGCATTTAATCTAAGACATTTAATATGTCTTTTGTCTTATATTTACATATTATATAATCAACATTAATCCTTCATATAATATAAATTCTTGAATTTACGACTTATGAAAGATGTTTTCATAACTAATAATTTAATTAAAACAGGATTACATTAATCAGTTAAATTAAAACAATCTTCAGTATATTTAACAAATTTCTGTAAAATAAATGTATATGCTGCCTATGCTCGTCTTTAAGAATCTTTTAGAACTAGCTATTATTAAATGACTAAAATATTTATTTTTAATACTTTAATTTATTAAGCTATAAAAATATACATAAAAATGCTGTTACTGCATTTTGGTGACCTCATCAGTCAAATAAAAACAAAAAATAATACCCTGATGCGACGAATATATCCTTAATGATTATTGTATTTATATAAATATCATCAATATTTAAATTTATAAGATTTTTCAATTGTTCCAATTGCCAATTTTATCTTTATTATAATAGAAATATTAACGATGGACCACCTTTTCATAATAAGTTTAATTTTTTATTTAAATAATGAAATTATTTTTCAAGATAATTACATAATTAATTATGAATATTAATTGTAATTAATATTAATGAAAATTATATTTTCAATACATCAATATTCTTTTTAAAATTAAAAACTTGATTCATAGATTTTTATATATTATCATAGTATAATCTATATCTATATCTTTATCTATTTGGTTGTAATAATTTAAATGGTTTTTTTTTAAGAATATTATCGTTTTTAGAACATTGTAAAATTATAGATATTTATATATACAAATATAACACAATTATGCGTATAAGATTTTCTCTTCAATTGTATTTTTAAAGGTTATAATAACAATGAATCGGAATAATATAATTCAATATAAGAATTCATATTGAAAATTTAATTTGGATAGGTACTAATAACTAAATAACACAAAAATAAGAATATTTAAAATATACCATAATAAAAATATATTGATATAATTAATGGTATGATTAATTATTTGTTATTGCGCCTTCAGAAGTTTTAAGTAAGAATTTTTAAACATTCAAAACTAGGACTTTTTTAAAGTTATACATTTTGGACTTTGTAACTAGAGAAATTTTGTTTTAATCTAATTTGAATTTACCAGTTCTATGGATTAATCGTGTTTTCGAATAAATTTTAGTCATTTTTATAAATTTAAAAATATTTTAGTGTCACAAACATAATTATTTTCAAAACATTTTATGAAAATATGTTTATTTGTATTTTTAGTAGCAAATGTACACATTCTCTTTGGGCCAAATTCCGTACTGTAAGATAAACTAAAATGTCTACGACGTAATATAAACAAATTGTTATAACCAAAGTTTTAATGACGAAAAAGAGATATTTTGAAATGTAACTAGCTTCAACCTATTCACTAGTGTTTTATTACATTTGAGAGTCGATTAGATAACCTACATCTAATGTAGCCAATTTCCTACTGAGCCTTAACAAACTGATTAATAAATTAAGAGAATTTTTAGATTAGATGCTATTTAATTCGCAAAAAAGTAAAAAAAAAGTATAATTTCCAATACTTAAAGTATTTGATGATAACATTTCTTTCTATCGTACAGATAACAGGTGTCCATTTAAATTTGTTTACATTTATACTTCGTTTGCCGAGTATTTTTCATTTAATAGCAATAGAACTTGTTCGTAGGTAATAATATATCAATTTTTAGTCCTCATGCCTGTACATGTCGCTTTATCTGGACATAATGCTCGGTTGATGTAAATTAACAGTATTATCGAGTGGTGTGTGATTTGACAAAAAATAATGACAATTATTTATTGTGTGATGAAATGTATGGAAATATGTCATATTATGATGATGTAATGATCGGTGGTCAAAAACGTTATAGATTTTAATTTTATAAAATTAGTACTTATTAGCTATTATGATATCAATGATGAACTCTAAATTTTTGTTGAGGACATTTTGAATAAAAAATGCGTGCATTAGACAAACTCGATATAATATCCAACGAAATGTATACGCTAACCAATAACAATATTAAATAATGAAAACCCGCTAACGGTGATTCGTGTAAACCATGATTCAGGTGTGTACTGCCGGTGGTAAGCTGCAGGTATAAGCTGATACGGATTAGACGCCACTGAGAGGTTTAATGTTCGGAGTTAGAAACAAAGTATGGCGATGCCAAAATGCATAATTATTTAGCAAAATACAATGAAAATAAGTCTAAGTAACTTATATTATTACCTGATTTGATTAAAATATTATGTGGTTATAATTAAAACTATATTGTATGAGGAAAGCAACTGGACTATAGAGGTAAAATACAATTTATAGAAACGTAAAATTTAAATTAAAATGAATCATTAATTATAGTGTTATTCGGATTGTGTTATTTTTTTATAGAACACTAATTTAGTTTACAATTGAAATTTACAATCACACGATGTTTTTAATTAAAAAAAAATAATCTGCCATTGGAACGTCAAAATTATTACTGAATGATCTAAAACTTTATTTGGCGTCAAACAAACACATTTTCAACTAGGTCATTCAGCGACCAAGCATTCAAAGGAGTGTTAATATCTTCTTGATACTTATTTTTTATTTTGATACTTGGTATTGATTTGAAGTTATTTTAAATTATTTATTATATTTTTTGTTTGAACTCAGGCCATTTTGTTGTTCATTATTGTTGCAATTCGAATTTTACCATTGTGTCATTGCCAAATAGTAATCATAAAAATTTTTCATATCACTGCAAAGAGTTAGATTATTATTCTTTTGATTTTGAAGTTTTATCTCTTTCTTTTTTTCTTTTTTTTTTTTTTTTATCAAGACATTGCTTATTTTGTTGAATCAGATTTGTTGTTATAAGAATGAAATTAATCTACATCGAATAATATTATAAAAATTACAGGGAATTGATTTTTTATGTACTTTTTATCAAAACTCTAATGCTATTTATACTCTTAAACTACGTTAATATTATACATTTTCATTAAAACGTTATTTTCTATTGAATAGCCAAAGCCTATCTATGAAAATATTAGAAATAAGTCATTGTTTTGTTTGGTAGTTTTATAGTTCAATTTAATCAGAATATTTATTAATATTAAAACCGTATTGGAATATTTTTCATATTATAATATTTCTGTGATACCTTAAAATCATGTTTAAGTCAGTTAAAATATGCTAATACATTTTTAGCATCCTTTGTTTAATGACAAACAAATGAATTTATAAGTTGTATTAGATTAATGTATAATTATTTATTAATTGATACACATTTATATTTAAATTTTAATCATGAAAAATTATATATATTCTATCTACTAAGCAATTTGACCAATATCTTTCAACGGTCATCCAGATAATTTCCGTGAAATCTGATAGCGAAAAATGTTTGTTCAAAAGTTAAATTTTATAAAAGTTTTAATATTTCTATAACAATACTAATACATCGATGACGATAAATTCATCACTCTCCAAATTACCTGTTTTGGATGAGTCAGGTTCAATTAATCTTGTCCTTTGAAAATCACATTCGACTGGATTCAAAAGACTTTCAAATCTTAATGGCACTTTATTATCCGTCAATTTCCAAATTTTAAAAGACAAAGTTATTCTCGGACGTTGTGTCAATAATCTTGTCATTCCGAAATAGATCACAAGGCCGATATAAGTTGACGGTCTCAAATCTCAGAAAATGACGAAAAATTAATTTTAAAAGTTTTGAAAATCAATAAGTGCCTACTTGGTATTTAAATCATCAAAATTGCCGTTTGATTATTCTGTTTTTTGAAATTGTTATTATAAAAATGTATCCATGATTGTTAACAATTCCTATGTATTTGTAGTATTAAGGTATATTCTCATTTCTTCATAAGTACCAATTTTTTATTAATGCGCAAAAGCATCAAATCACCAATACTTCATAATATCGAAGGTTATTTAATCAAATGCGTGTACATTTTTTGGTCAATATAGAACTTTTTAGGTTCTGAGCTTCATATTGGACAGTGGTTCCCAACCTTTTTGAAGCTATTACCCATAAATCGTGTTAAATGTTAGCAAATACCTCTTCTTACAAAAAAAAAAAAATGTGTGTTCTAGACCTAACGTAAAAATATCCGTAAATATCCTGTATTACCCCTTGGGGTAATACCTTCAGATTGGGAACCAATGATTTTGCATAACTCTATTTTACTTAATACAAGCTATATAACAATACTCTTACAATTTATTAGATTCTGAACGGAGTGATGGAATCTATTGGTTTTACAATGATGTGTGTTTTTTTTTTTATTTTTGTGTCTGACGACACCTTTTTTGGCAGTAAAAATGCTTCGATTCGCTTATGTAGCAACTTTTCTGAAAGGAAAGTGAATCTAGTTGGTACTTTGGGGGGTCATAAGTAAAAAATTTTCAATATTTTTTAAATGCGACGGGAAAAACGGGAGTTTTTCCGCAAAACCAGTTTTCAACAAAATCAAATTTTTTATTTTGCTATAACTCAAAAACTAATCGATATAAATACTTGAAATGTTCACTAAATGTTTAAGTTAGCGTTCTCTATACACCGTTAAATTTTCAAAGTATTTTGACTTTTATTAAGCTATTTATAGACAGTTAAAATTTTCAATTTTTTTAATTTTTTTTTAAATTGAGCATATCAATTTATTTTCATATAATTTCAAACTCAGCAAACCAATAGCATATTAGAAAATTAAAAGAAACTAAAAAATAAATGTATATAAATTGACCACAAAACTTTATGGCATTAATGATTTTCGAATAAATGCTAATTTAGTTTTCATTGGAACTCGAAAAATAATAATTATAGAGGTTTGAGGTTCGCATAAATGGTATTTAAAAGATTTTTTTATTTTAGATTCTGAACGGAGTGAAGAATGTATTGATTTTACAATGATGTGTGTTTTTTTTTTTTTTTTTTTTTTTTTTTTTGTGTCTGTCGACACGATTTGGGGCAGTAAAAATGCTTCGATTGCCTTATGTAGCAACTTTTCTGAAAGGAAAGTGAATCTATTTGGTACTTTGGGGGGTCAAAAGTAAAAAATTTCCAATATTTTTTAAATGCGACGGGAAAAACCATAAAAAAATTAGGGAAAAACGGGAGTTTTTACGCAAAACCAGTTTTCGACAAAATCAAATTTTTTATTTTGCTATAACTCAAAAACTAATCGATGTAAATACTTGAAATTTTCACTAAATGTTTAAATTAGCGTTCTCTATACACCGTTAAATTTTCAAAGTATTTTGACTTTTATTAAGCTATTTATAGACAGTTAAAATTTTCAATTTTTTTAATTTTTTTTTTTTTTAAATAACGATTAAATTTTTTTGGCCGGCCAGAAAATCTTGAAAATTTAATACAAGGTTTCTTATAAGTTGTTCCTTAACTGATAAAAAAAAATCTAAAATCGTTAGTCACAATTTTTTTTTATCAGTGCTCATTGTTCCAATTTATACGATATATGTAAAAATTGCGAAAATTTGCAAGTTATTTTGTAGATAAAAATTCATAAAATTTTTTCTGTTCATACTTAAGGTTCAAAATTTTAAAAATAGGTTATCTATAAGCTACTCTTCAAAAATCTTTAAAAAAATTTATACTGTTCTTAGAGGAAAAAATTGTATGACTGTTTGAAATTTTAATATTTACGAAATTTGCATAAAATAGCGATTTATTCTCAAACGATTTTTATTATTTGTTATAATTCAAAAAGTATAAGTCGCAGATTTTTTAAATTTCTACCAGCTGTTAAGATTGGTATTTCCTTTATGTCATATTTTTTTCATAATATAATATTGATTTTTAAGCCACTTATAGGCATTTAAAATATTCGATTATTTTATATTTTATTTTTATAATCAGTGATAAAAAAAATTTGGCTCCTACAAAATACTTGAAAATTTAATAGAAGATTCCACAGAAGTAGTTCTGAATATCATTTAAAAATTATTAAAATCTATAGGCACAATTTTTTTTTATAAGCGTTTGAACAGCGAATATTGACAAAAAATTACATGTAAAATATAATATAATGTATAATATTCTAGACTGACAAAGATATCGGTTTTTTTTTTAAAATGCTCTAACTCAAAAATGAAAAACCGCAACAACTTGAAATATTCACCAAATCTTTATATTGACGTTTTCTATACATGGTTAAGATTTCAAAGTATTTTGACATATTTTGACTTATTTATAGACAATTTAAATTTTCGATTTTTCTAAATTTTTCGTTTCAAAATAAAATATACTTATTACAATATTTATAAATTACATTGTATAATATTCTAGACAAACATATCATCTCCGTTCAGAATCGTTTTTCGTATATAATTATACCTATCATTGAATTCAAATTTAACAAATCCATTATAATGACCTATTCTATGAAGAGTCGCACTTCACCCCCAAGTGTACAGCAGAGTGAGGCCCATCCGGTTCTTTTTTCTTTAGCTTGTATCCTTTTGATATTTAAGACTGTTATTTAGTAGCCATACTTGTGATGCGATGAACTTTTTAATTTTAGGTGTAATAAGTTTTCATTTTCTTAGTTACTAAAATTGATCACATGTCTCATTATAACTTTCTTATCCAAGCTTCCAACTTTTGTCTTCTACAGAATTGATACTGATTGTCCCTTTATCTACTCTTTACTTAATGGTTGTAGTTATTTCTTTGTTGCTTTTTTTCAGTATTTTTAATAATTTTTATTATTCTACTATAATCTAGTGAGTAATTTTCTTAACCTACTATACCATATCCTTTCTCATCGTTTTCTCTAAAGACATCAACAATTTGACCATGAAAATTGCTATCACATAAATTATGTTTAAATTTAAATTTTAAAATATTCATTTTATAAATGTATTACTTACCTTGTAATTTTTATATTTTTTTAGTTACTTATAGTATTATAACATTGTATAGTTAAAATTCTACAAAGTGTATACAAATTAAATTAAGTAAATGATTACATTTTTAGAAAACAGTTCAGTATGAAATTTAAAATTTCTTATTTAATGACGAAAAATATCTAAAGAAAATGGGAGTGATATTTGATAAAATCATTTAAAGAATGTGATAAAATCATTAGAGGTCCTAAATAGACTATTTGAATTCTGAAAACAAGAAGAATAAGTTGTTTATGTTACAAGTCAAAAAAAGTTAAAAAAAATAATAATAATAATAAAAATAGTATGTTTTAAACTAAAGCAACAATATAAAATATTTAAGTTATATTTAATATTTCAATGAAAATTTGTAATGAAATGGAACACATTGTGTAATCATGTAAGTAAGGTATATTTTATACTTGACATAATATTTATAAATATATATTTTTTAGAGGGTTATTTGTTTGATCAAAAATTCAATATTATCAACAATGTTCACATATTAACATTTCAAGTTTAGATATGAAGTGTTATATACACTTTTTGTATAGTACCTTATATTTGATGAGTGGAGTGTACTCAATAAAATTGTGTGCTTTGGCATATTGTAAGTATAAGACAACATTGTTATTATTATTATTATTATTATTATTATTATTATTATTATATTATGAATCATAACTTCTTATAATACTTTCATAATTGAAGTAAAATTATGGTAATTATCTTTGATGGTTTAACAATTATCAAACTAAAAATTTTAACTATAAACCGTTTATTTTTTCAATTTTATTTTGAATCAACGAGGTGAAAATTATACAGTATAATCATTTTGATAAAGCAATATTAATCGTTTTATTAATTTTGAAGTAAAAAATGTAATTGTAATATGTTGTTAAACATTAAACATGAAATTCTAAAACGACCAAAAATAAATACATGAATAACAATGTTTTTTTTTTTTTTTTGGATGAGCTATTTAAATTATTTTATAAAATTATTCTTTATAAATGTACATCAGTATCGCTGTTATGGACGAAAAATGTCTGAAGAATGTTAAAAAAAAGTCTTGACAAATATTTAACTTTTATTGCCTGGTTTGTTAATCAATTTTAAATCAATTTTAGTATCGGCGAGATGGAGTATATAATGTAAGTTACGATACTTTACTTGAAAGGAAAAACTTTGTAATTTTTTTGTCTCCATAAGAATACTCTTTTTATTTCAATAGTTTGAATTTGTAAACGTATGAACAAATTTACAATTTAACCATGCGAGTTATGATTATAAGTAACATATTTTTGTGTACACATTAATCATTTTATATGCTACCAATTTGTTTCATAATGACGTTGGAAATAATGTCGTATAAACAATAATGTCACTCAAATCTCTATAACGTCATACGTATACCAAGAAGGGTAAGACTTTAAACATGAGTGATGTGTTCGAAGGGCGTATTATTATGCAGTAGTATCTTTTGAGTTGTGTAACTTTATAACGAGTTTGATATTAAACGCAAGGAAAACCATGTATTCAAACCGGAATTATGTACAAAAAATACTTGCGGGTCACAAGTGCTCATCGAGTAAAAGGTAATAAATTCATTTTTTTCTTTTTTAATACGATTCAAGGGTTTTAAACGTTAGCACAGTAATGTTTTTGTGCAGCATTTTCCTACCTCTTGTAAGCGTCACACAAATGGCACGCGGAAAACTCGTAGGTGAAACGCGAGAATTTTTTTTTTTAAAGAAATTGTTTTAGTTACATACGATATTAGTCGATTTTATGAATATCTACAACATGAACGAAGAAGACAACTTGAGACTTATAGTTACTAATATAGAGCCTGGTATTGACGTCCTTATTCATTCAACACAACATAAACCGTATCATTAAAACACTCATTCATACTGATCATAATTAATAATAACTGTAAATGTATTACGTTCATTTGTGTGCATTAAAAGCTAATGTGTTTATGTGGTTAACATCATTATAATCGATTTTTTAAAAAAAAAAAAAACCTAATTTATGTAAAATAACGTATTTGTGTTGACAGGTAAAAAAAAATAAAAAAATAAATAAAAAGGATAAAGTTTATCAAGTCAAGTGGTACGTGAAAATTGTTCGAAATGTGTTAGCGGTACGCGGATACAAAAAGGTTGGGAACCGCTGTTTTAGTGCAATAAGTTTTGACGTGTAGCAAATATTATGCACGGTGAGCACACACGACGTGCGCAAATATTTGTACACCGCGGGAGATAGTATCGCGCAAAGTGGCCTCGATATTAAACTCCGGGGCACCGTGAGAGTAATACGTAAGTGTTATATTTTACAAACCGTGAGCGAGGGGCGGTTAGGCGGATGGAAAGTGTTGTGAGAGGTGGAGGTGAAATCAAAAGTTTTAATAGTAACACGACTAAGACAACAGGTGCGAAACGTGCGCGTTTCCAAATTAATTGAAAACGGCGACGGGTTACAATAATAATAATAGTAGTAGTAGTAGTAGTAGTAGTAATAACAATAATAATAAAATAATATCGTAACGGTTTTCCGCCAACAGTGACCGCCGCGAAAGAAACAACACCGACTCCCTCTGGTTCCATGTCCGTACCGGGCCGTGTTCCGAGTTTAGTTCGTGTTGACATTGCGTTTTATTTTATTACGTGACACGAAACCTAGCGAGCGGAGCCGTCGTCGTCGTCGGCGGTTCGTTCTTTAATATCGCGGTCACAGCGACGTCCCCGATCGCCACTGACACGCCCCGGCGCGCTCGCCAATACGCCCTTACGCTCAGGATCGAGATCCCTCGTTCCCGCGTCCCACCGGTAATGGACACGAGTACTTTCCCGTTCGATCCCCGCATCGCGATCACCGCGTCCGAACCGAAACAATGTCGCACACGCGTAGCTTTGAAAATTCGATTTTCGCACGACCGCGACCGAAACGGTTTTGATTGGGTTGTATGTTTTTTATTTTTTTATTCCTTATCGTCGATTGACGAATTCCTTCGCAATCGCTGTGCACCGATATTGCCAGTGGCGCGCTTTTCAAGACGAGTTTTTCCGTGTCCGTGCGGCCTCGTGCATTTTATCGAACCGAGGGGCAGGATGCTTTATTTAACCGTGTAGTATATAGTTCACCGGGTCGGCCCTGTTGTTCAGAACTCGTCTAGCCGTCTGGTTCCGGCGTTCGGGCCGGATCGCGGAAAGCGCACAGCGATTTCGGAAACTTTTTATCGCATACGTGTGCGTCACAATTCATTTCTGAACACGTTTTCGTCACGATGTCCCGCCAATAATCACGTGTTTCGGAAGGTATGCGTACGACAACAAAATTAGGATATTATAAAAATAATACCGGCAACAGACACGTTTGACGTGCAATTGTTTATACTTATACTTTGAGTCACAAGTTTGAGGTACGAGATCGTTAAACAGATGCATCACGTTATTTTCATTACGTGACAGTTAAGCGTTTTGGAATATTTCCAATATTCCGTGAAAAGAACTTTAATTTGGTTATCAAATTAAATGTATTAGTTATATTATTGAAAATACAATTAATCGAGAAAACGCCGAATTAACAGATTTATTATATTACAGAAAATTGCCTTAATATATCCTTTTAACTATCAAAAATCAGTTAGGTACTTTTAAATATTTACAAAGAAAACTAATTAAAAAAAAATAAACAAATATTTTCTCAGCTATTCATATCTGATTGAATGTAATAATAATAGTATAATAATAATTGTAATTAAATGTAATAATAATAATTCGAGTACATCTATACTACGTACATCAAAATCAACAGGGAAAATATATTTTGAATAGACACTTATACAGACTGCAAACATTTAAAATATTCATACAATTCTATCTAGTTGTTCAAACAGAACTTTGAAAATAATTTATTCTGGATATAACTGTTCCTGTTGTTAATATTTTGAAATTAAAAAAATTATAATGCATTTCCATAGCTTTCTAAAATTTTAGAAACGAATTATAGAAGGTAAGACTAATACATAATCAGAAGCAATTAATTATTTAGGTGGGCCTAAAATTTAACTAATAAATAATGTAATAAGTAATAAATCATTAAAACTTTAAGGTTTCTTTAGAACAAACAAAACACCTATTTGGACATTTCTGTTTTGTATTGTTGTCTACTTCGGTTACTATTTGAACTCAATTGTTCGAAAATTCTCAAAACTAGTCGAAATAGAAACTTTAAAAAGTTTTAAATGAAATATATTAGTTTTTATAACCAGAATTCTCTGAAATTAGTAGTAATTTAAAAAAAAACACATGCAAATCATTTGTACGTCTGTAACTACGCAAAATTTAACCATACAAATATATATTAATTACAATATTATAAGTAATATATTTTGATTAGAAATATTATTGTCTGAGCAAATATTTATGATGGATTCCAATAAAGAATATTATCATTATGTATATACAAATCTTAAGTATAATAAGTTAATAGATTTTTTGGTTTTTTTTCTTTTATTTTTTTTTTAGAAACAATATTTTGACCTATTTTATTCACTTCGTATCTTATTTATTAATTTGGTTTTGGTTAATATTATGATTATTTGTGGTGCGTGTGTTTGTATAAGAGTGTTTAAGGTTATGAAATGTGAGTTACTTTTTTACGCTACAGGTGTAATACCCCTATTTGTAAAATTTTATTTTTCATTTTATTATTGCGTGAAGCACGTTTGGGTGCATTACATTATTTTTACCTGTAAATGTAGAACATGTTTGGGTACACAAACTCATAGAACGTTTGGGTGCACCCAGCTAATTGACAATTGCGATAAGTTATCGCGAAAAATAGGTTATTTATGAAACTAACTAAATGTTTCAACGTTTTAATGTTCAGTTCCGATTTGGATTTTCTATAGGCATGATTATTTTATTCTTTGTATTTATGGCTTTGAGCATTTCCGATGTTTTTGAAACCCGACGTGTAAAAAGTGTGTTGTGATAAACAGTTATAAATGTTGTGAGTTTAGCCAAACGTGTTACGGCTTTATTGTTTCTTAAAATATTTAAACTAGTTGATGCAATTTTTTTTTTTAATTATTATAATAAAATAAATATATTTAAAATTATTTTTATAATTATTATTTTGAATTCATAGTAGAATCTTGGTTATCTGAACTAAATAGGATCGTATCTAATTCGGATATTGGAAACTGTTTTAATGAACATATAATGTACAATTTACATCTTGATAAATATTTAATAATACTATAATCATGTATTTTCAATCTAATTTTAAATTTAAATTTAAAACCATGAAGATCAGCGATTTGTTTTTCAGTACATTTATAAGCCTACATTAACTAATTTACAACGGTACGATTTATATGGTTTACAGTGTTTTGCATTTAGCTTTAATTTCAACTTCATCTTTTTTTTTTTGTGTGTATATACATATTTACATAAAAATTGGTTTTTGTTGGTAAATATGTTTTTGTTCTTTGGAAAACCAGTAAATTATTGCTCATCCATGTGCAGTTAAGTACACCAAATGTTTATGTAGTAGTTAGTAAAAAATAAAAGAACATTAAATAGCTGAACAAAAAAAATTAAAAATGTATAATTTATAAAATTCAACATTACCAATATCAAGAACGTTGGCTAGTAAACTTCTTGACGATCTTTCCCGTAACTCCATGCCCCTTCGATCTGTGTACCTACTTTTGATGGCTTTAAACGATATGTCTTTACCGGGTCTTTGCATACACAAAATCCACGGTAACCACAGCAAGAAAAAGCACTTGACCTAAAATAAAATAATAATAATTCAATATCTGCGGTTAATCATGTCATATCTAAAACAGTGTAAAATGATTAATGCTGCGGTTTAACAAATAATTAAGATACAATTGGATGCAATATTTACTTATCTAAAGTATTTTTATAATTTTCATTTCAGTGAATAATATAAAAATATATAATATTTTATTAAAATAAATTATTATTCTTATGCATATATGTATATAAATATTACTGGGAAATACGAAGATTAAGGAATTAACGTAAATGCCCAATCAATAATGACATATCCGGTTTAATTTGACAATATACAATATAGACTAGAAAGTAACATCATTGTCCATTATTTTCAGGCAACAATGCATTTAGAAATATTTCCTAGGTAATGGCGAAAATTTCAGGCGATTTCAGACATATTTGCTAAAAATATTAAATCAATTATTTGTTTGTTAAATAAGAAACTGTCAAGCGTTTTAAAATCGATGTATTAAATTAAAATATATTACCATTCGTGATGCTGCTGTCTGTGGAATCGCATGAACATAACGACATACCTACTTGATGTATTTGAAGAACAGAATATAAAACTAATAGATGTGCATGTAAAAAAATTAATTCTTAATGTAATTTAAAGTGTCACGGTACACTAAATTCTGAAAATGAATAGTTATGTTTAATTTATCTTATATTTATAAATTTCTAATTTTAATATTTCGCTAAATAAAATTGTTTACATTGTCTGTAAGTATGAGATATCAACGTGTTAACGAAATTTTTTGATTTTTAGAACAATACCTGTTATCAGTTAATGCTTAGGCATTGACGATATCGTCTATTAATGTTAACCATTTATGATACTGGTCTAGGCATTTACTTTGTTACTTAAATCATTGATAGTAATATATTTACATGCATATTATAATAAGTAGAAAAACGATAGTTATAATATTATATAACATATTAAATACATAAGTGCGAGCAATTAACTGTAACGAAATACCACACATAATTTACCCAGGGTCCCATAGTGTGTATGTCAGCTGTTCGGTGATGATAGTTGAGTACCACCAACGTGAGTACTACCGACGATGCCACCATAAACATGATGCAATTGAAGTAAGTACCTATGGAAAAATGTATGATTATTATATTTTTTTTTAATGTGTACATTTTATAATAAGGATCAGAGCATTCCTTAACGAAATATATTTTAGGTGATTCATTAAAGTGCTCTAAAGAATTGTTTTCAATAACAACTTTATATATGTATATATATATTAAATTTTATTTTAAACAAAGAAAATACTGTAAAGCATGATAGTTGTTAAAACGTAAATAAAATAATATAAATAAAAAATAAGGCATGCTTAATATCTATAATTTGTGTATACACGCATAATAATGAAGAAAATAAAACTAATTCCTACAAAGAGATATTAATGATTGTAAAATGTAGTATCAGTCAGTAGTATAAGGTAAGACTAATAATTAATAATTCTTAATTTATAAAAATCATTGTGGACTCAGTGTATTTACCAGTAATTTCATTCGACTTCGATCAATCGAAAAATCAATAGCATAGTTAAGAATTATTAGATTTATTAATTATCAATAGAAAAAAATATAAGCGTGTGTAATTTACCGTTTTTAACAAGTTATGTTTTAATTTACCGTGATATATATATATATATATACAGATACATACAATCAACCAGCAATAGTTATATTCAATATTTATTTAAAATATGTGTGCACTGTAATTATTTTTTGAAAAACAAGTAAATATTTTTTCAATTATTATTTTTAGGTAAAATAATATAATTTCAATAAAATAATTTAGGTATAAATATTAATTTAATGCAGTGGTTTTGGCTTAATGAATTAACTGAATGTTAAATTCGTCAACATAAAACTATTGTAAAAATATTTTAATAAAAGTGTTATAAATTAAGTTCTGCTTTACATAACTAAGTTTTTTTTACTACAAATGTTTGATTGATGATATTTTAACAAAAACAGTAGCATACATAAAAACAAATATATCACCAGAGTTATTAAGAGAATAATTTGATTATTGTTTCTAATAATATAACACACTAAAAGTAATGCTTTTATGAATGTTTTAATGAGTATAAATGTTTTATTATTTTGATTTATACGATTTAAATTCTAAAAATTTTCTTTTTATAATTTAATTTGATTTTAATTGATTAAGTTTATTACGTAATATAAAACAATTTGCATCTATGAATAAGTAATTACCAACATTTCTAAAGCTATTGTGTATTTACTTTATACTTAAAAAGCAAATACAAATTTAACATTTTTACAATTATATCAAAATTTTCTAATATTCACTAAAATTAATTTAAAAATTATATAAATACTGTTAACTAAGCACATACCTACTTAAAATATTAAGAAATAAATCTATTGTTGTTTTAATGTCTACGAAATTATATATATATATATTAATAATTAGATCAATATAATGTTTTTAACATAAAATTTTAGTAATATTATTACTTTTGTACCTATTAATACCTAATAATTACCTATAAATATGAGTAAAAATATACTATTTTACTAAATAATAAAAAATTAAATATACACAAAATAAAACAAAAACATAATCATATATCCTACTAAAAACATTATATTAGTTTTAATTTATATATATATATATATTTATTTAATACTCAGTTATTATTTCCTCGTAGTCAGATCAGTTGATACTTGGAGTGAGGTAGTTATATATATATATCAACTACAGAATATCATTATTTAATGTTTCAGTTGAAACTCATTTTAGCAACAGTGTTATTTAAATTTTAGTTAAAACATTTTTTTATTTAAATGCATATTTTATGTTATTTAAATATTAATTAAAATAAATCAAATATATTTTATACAGCCTGTGTTAGACGTTAGTCTTAAATGACAATACGAAAACGTACACACATACAGTATTATAATAAAAAAAGAAAATGAAACATCAAATAATTATTAGTGTTATGTAGGAAAAATGATAGGTTATATATTGAATAGAAAATGGAGGAATGTAGTTGAGTTTATGTCACATAATGGAAATCGACTAAGCCAAATTCACTTTGGTTGTTTATTTGCTCTTATTTCATACAGAAATAAATAAGTAAATATATAAATAAATATTTATAGTATATATTTATATACATAAATATATCTGTATGAGGTTTTAAGAGAAGATAAAACTGCGTGACATGTGTGCCAGATTCCATAATAAAACGTAACTGGTAACTCAAGTCACGTTTTATTTTACGGTTTTCCACAGAAAAGAAGCCCAAAAATATCATGAAAAAAATCGTTTAAATATTCATAAAAGTTATTGAATTATGTGTATAAGAGTAGTTGGACTACTTCCGATAGTATGAATAAAATTTATAAAAAATATAAAAATATATATTGTGTAATGCTGATATCGTAAAATACCAATATGTATAAATTATCAAAAATATTTGATTTTGTTTTTCGTGGTAGTGAAAATATTTGAATAAATTATCCATCAATATAGAAATTTAGCAATACATTTTGCGACGTTTATATGTATATTAAAACCATTCTGCGGTGAAATGTATTGTTAAAATATTCCAACTTTCGTAACTATTCGTAATTTAGAAATTTAGCTTAAGCATGTATTTTAAATAAAATTTTTGTATTAATTTAATCGCTATTCAGAAATATATCTCATTGTTTAAAAAATAGTTTTAGGATCCATTTTTTTCAATCAATCACACAAAATTTACATTATCTTATGATCGAATTATTGCGTTATTGAAGCAAAAGAAATTTAGAGTGTAATATGAATCAACCTCCTTTAAAATATAATATGTGTGAATCTAAAGTTCTAGACCAGCGGTTCTTAACCTGTGGTCCGCGGCCCCCTGGGGGTCCGCAATACTCATGTCGGGGGTCCGCGGCAGTTTTTACACCTAACATAAGTCAATATGTGACATGAGTGCATTATTACAATATTTTTGGATTATTATTAATTTTTTTCATATAAAATTATAAAATATATCTTATATTGTTAGAGATAAACCTATATTATCTTTATTACACCGATGGTAATGTGGAATTGGATACAATTAAGTATCTAAATCTAATAATTGTATTATTAATATATATATATATATATTATACAATATAATAATATATTTATAATAAAATAGTTATTATAATTTTGGTTATGATAAAATGAGATGTTTTGTAAAAAAAAAAAAAAGGTATTCGACGAAAAATTGGTAGGGGGTCCGCGACTTCTAAAAATCTTTCATCGGGGGTCCGTGTTCTACAAAAGGTTAAAAACCGCTGTTCTAGACTCAACTACTACTCTCACTATTCTTACATTTGATGTATTATAATTTTTCGAGAATAATCAATTAAGAACAAGCGACAATAAATCGTAGTACCTAACATTAAAACTCATGCTATAAAATCTTGCTTTAATTTCTTCAAACATTTTACTATAATTATTGGGTTAATATTATATATTATAGTATATTAATAATATTAAATACATATAGGCAGATAATCATGTTTTGAAAAAAAGTTTTTTTTTCAACAGAAGTGTGAAATTGTCCATACAATATCTTATTACAGCGATAGATTGTTAAATATTCCGCAAGGTAATTTTTTTAAAATTATTTATTTTATATTTTTCCATGAGCCTCTTTTATTTTGTACATTTTTTTTTTAATCATGATATTTTCTACGTGGTTTCATTGGGCTTTTTTTTGTAACCTTTTCGCTACAAAATATGTGTACTAAAATCATAAAAGAAAAATACTAAAAATTTATGTTCAAAATAGTATAAAAAAAAAAATTGTCCCTTAAAGTAGTATAAATGTATTGATCACCATGTCCGTGAACAACAATATTAGTGAGTAGAAATATTTGTAAACAAGATACTATATGAAAACACTACTAATATAAGTAACCATGTATATTATATTGTATGTTTAAAATTAATTTAATCGGTGTTAAACATAGTTATTAAAATGTATTACAATGATAAATTAATTCCACTCGTTACACAACTTTCAAATATTAAGAGATTTTAACGTAACCTTCTATTTTACAACTCATAAAAATGCAACGATTAATAGGAGGTACTACAATACTTTGTTTATGTATTTCTTTACAAAAGATTACAACTTTTGTGGGTCATCACACTAATCTCTTACAGTTTTAAAGTTAAATTATTTTGATTTTTGTTCAGAAAACTTTAAATGAGAATTTCAAAACTCTAAACCCAACGACGTCAATTAAACAAAGAGTAAATTTTAAATTACCAGTCAACTAAATATACGACTATATTGTTTCAATGATGACACTTAGATTCTAAACACTTTTACTAAAGTATAATTCTTATGAAGATAAGTTTTGTTTGACTAAAAAAAAAAAAATAACATAATACATGTATATTTTGTTTCACAATGAATAAACAGTTATTTTATTAGAATAAGTCATTGGTTATCTAAAGAATACCAGAAACACATTATTTTATTATGATGTCTGGCATAAGTTTTATAATATAATAAAAATAATTAAATTTTGTCATAAAATAAATTAAAAATGTATTTTAAGGATTGTATTATATTTTCAACCATCAGAATTGTATTTATTATTTTTTTACTAGGTATTGGTCGAGAATTTTATGAAAATCATGTTTAGGTAATAAGTGTATTTAATTAAAAAAAATATGTTTTAATTAATCATAATATTTATGATATTTCAAACTAATTAGACTTTATCGACAACTGAATCAACATTTATTAGAAATAAGGAAATAAATTGAAGAAATTATTTTCTTCCTTGTTAATTAATTTAAATTTGAATGAATAATTATTCACTTTCTATTAAAATGTAATCATTTCATAAACATAAATAATTCGTAATTAAAAATGTATTACTAACAAATTAAAACCATTATAATATTGCAATGTTTTATAATTACACTTTAAGAATTCAGTTATAGCTTTTTTATTTTTAAATCGTTTATAGGCTCAGAATTCAATTACTATTTTAACTATGAACTTATAAATCAATAAAATACTATGAATTTAAGAAAAATTAACTTTTACCTTTACGTACCAACAATAATTTTATCGAATACGTAATGCGAAAACCAATCTATATATTTGAAGTACTAATACAGTTATGTATAACGAATGTTCAATATGTGTTTCTCTAACAAGCGCTGTAGTAAATAACGATTCATTTTGGTTATGATACTGTATGATATCCACGTCACTAGTCTTATAATTAATTTAACACAGCAAATGTTGAATTCATACTAAATTTTACTTAACGTTATATTGTAATATATTTGTATTAAAATCATGTTTGCTTAATTTAAATACCTTCACTATAGTGTATACCCTCTATAGATAGTGAGTATTTCATGTATTTGGTATGTATACAGTGTAAACAGTATACTGTATATTGTGCACTGTATAAAATATGTGCAGTGGATAAAGAACACCTGTTTTATTAATGGATAGGATAGGTTAGACCTTTATCAACCCATATTTTAGCAAACCATAAGGTTCTGAATAAGAAATCTACTGACTGTAAATTTATGATTTCTCATACGAATTTGGATATTCTCTTTTTGTAATAATTATAAAAATCGATATAATTTTAATGATTGTGTTAATAAATTATACATTTTAACCACTGGTTTTGAACCGTCCGACGGAAGAAAAATAAACAATAAAAATAATTTAATGTAAACCTTGTGGACTGTGAAAATAATTATACATAATTTTTTTTTTTTTTTAAAAAAAAATGTTAAATTGCAGTGCATCGAGATAAAAGAGAAATTAACAGCAACTAGAATTGAAGATATCTGTACTAACATTTTGATAGTGATATTATTTTTATTATTATTGGGACGATGGTTAAAATAATTTATAACATCCTATCACAGGTACATTAAATTTAATTAAAAGGGAAAATTTAAATTGAAAAAAATAACGAAATGTATAAATAAAATAAAATTATAAACTTGTTTAAGAATAAAAGTACTTAAACTTCATATCACCAAGTATTCAACATTTAATTTAATAATTAACGCATTTTACGAGAAAAGTAAAACAATTTTAATAACACATCATCACTCATGTTAGTATGTTTCATATATTCAAGAAGTTTTTGTATATTTATTTATGATGATGGAAGTGTAAATTATGGTAAATGAACACTACCGTTAAATAAGCAATAAAAAATCATCGTTTTTTCTTTTATCATTTATATGCTAGTAAAAATGAAAAATAAATAACGCGTGATATATTATAAATATTTTATGTGTGGTTTTCACAATCAGAATACATCTAGGCTCTTATTTATACTTTTTATAAGGAAAAATATAACTTCAAATGCAGTTTTTTTCATCCCAAGAGGCTTAATATTGACACAGAGTATGAATTATTGCAAAATATATATTATAAGGTGAAAAAATGAATGTTGTTCACGATGGACAAGCAAATCTCAACTTAAAAACAAATGTTACATTCTATGTGTTTTACTTATTTTTATTGGCATGCAAAAAATGTACAATTCTGTAGTAGAGAAAATAGCGAAAACCAGAGAAGACAAAAAAAAAAATATGTATATATTAATAATAATAAAAAAAATGTATTTTGTAAGAGAAGCTGACTGAAAGTTTAATATAAAAGTGTATAATATATGGTATAAAACAATAATATATGTATTTCAATAACTGATTGAAACAGGGTGTGACAAAGATGTGATATATGGTATACAATACATCATTTGAAATTTTTTATAAAATGTTTTTAACCGTTGAAGTTGTTCAAGAGTACACTTTATTGATATTAAATTATTTTTTTAATTATAATCCAAAAATAAATATAATAATAAAATACCTAAGTAGTGATATATTTTAGAGAAAAATGCTAAACATCATGTATTCTATATTATTAAGAAATAGAAAATATTGAATTAAACACTTTAGATTTTTTACTAGGTACTTTGTATAAATAAACCATTGAAAAGTTCTACAAACATTTAAATATTATAATATCTATGAATTATTTTGTTAGAATCAATAATTTTAAAAATGTTCTTTGTTCACGTATTTGGTAAACTTTACTAAAAATTTATTTTTAATTCAATGATTTATTTTAAATTTATTATTTCATTAAGAATGTCTTAAAATATTTTTATATTAAATAATCGTACACGTTTTATAAAATCAATTGTTTTTCTTTCATCAACTTAATTTGATCATAAAACATTTTATTCAATAATTGTTTAATTTTTAAAGAAGTTTAATATGAAGTTTGGTTTTTATTTAAAGGATATTGTATTTTTAAACTTATAGGAATATAATTTATTTCATTGCATAAATTAAAATCTTAAGATTTATTTATTTTATTAAAACAATATTTATTACATTTTGATAAGTTAATGTAAGAAATATTTAATATAATATATATATATATAGATTTGATAGTTGAAAAAAAATCCTTATAAATCAAAATTAAAATACATATCCATTATTTTAGTAAAAATGAATTAAGTTTATATTTTATAAAACATACAGGGCTTTGTATAAAAACTATAGTTGTTCTTGGTATTAAAAACCAATTCTTTTAAATGTTTTATTACTTGTCACACCCGATGCGAAATAAAGTGATTAGATTGCAGACCAAAAATATAGGAAGATTGTTAGAACACAGAGAATTAAGAAAAATTAGTGAGTTGTTAAAAGAAATGTGTCTGTCGATATGGTAAGCTCTAACCTAACAAGGGCACCGCGTCAGAGGATTCTGGCAACACTTCTGCCAACCGCAATAGGTAAACTACTTGTGAAAGCAGTATTGCCACACCTGTAACACAAATAACGTTAAAAGTAACCTATATTTGGTACTATATAAACTTATGACGAGTGTAAATGCATAAATTATTATACTTAAATGTTTGACAATTCTCAATTTATATTTGGCTTCATCACTTTTATAATCTATTTAATGATAGTTGAAAATGTATTATAAGTGGACGAGAAGGATTGTAAAATGTATCTCATAACCCTTCATTGTTATCATAACACTAATAAGTACTGTGAATGTTTTATTTTTATTTTATTGATATTTTAAATACTTATGTTTAAAATGTAAAATAATTATTTCTTTTAACGTTTAAATTTCATAGAGAATTCAAAACTTTAAAGAAACAATTTATTTTTCACTCGTTTTTTATATACGTATTGCCGGTTTAAATACATGTATTTTTAAATCACGATAATAATCGAATATCAAAACGTATCTCTAAACTCATTATTTAAATATATAGTCATAGTTAATAGACATCTCGTCTGGTATCACAAGCTGTATTAATTGGTTATATTATGTTTTACACCTAATTTTTAATGGATCAGAAAAGGCAAACAAATACAATCACAAACTGCAAATCCACGTCGGTATCAATATGCAAAAAGACACACAATTATTATTGTTGAAAGAATAAAACAAACATAAATATGTAAAAAACGTCTAAAACAATAAAAAAAGAGATAAAAGTGAAGTGAGAAAAAGCACTCGAGCGAAAGAATCAAATGGAGTATAATAGGTACACTGAGGCAAAGCCGTACCTATTAAAGTGTTTTATTATTGAACTATATATAATTTATTATTTTGATAGTAGTATATAAAGCTTTTTCTAAGTATACGGCTTGGCCTCTAGTGTTTTTTGTTATAAAATAGAAATCGTACAAAATCAATTAAAATGAGAAGTTCTTTTTTCTAAATGTTGTTAATTATGAGGTTTTAATTAATTTACTTTGGTTATCTTAAGTAATCACTCACATAAATAAATCTTGTTAATCTAATTTGTTATCAAGTTTTAATAAATTTATTTAATTTCTTGATGAAAAGTAGATTTCTATTACAGAAGATATTTAAAAGGAATAAAATAATAAAATATCAAAAATTAATTAAGAGTAAATAAATATAAATATATAATTAAATACAAATAAATATGTTATTATATGAATTAGTAACAATGTTATTTTTTGTAAATGCATTTGAAGTCGTCTTTGACTATTTAAACAATATATTTATGTGATTTATATGTAATATATTTATTTAGTGGTTTTGAAATTATTTACAAGTTATTATTATTTGTTTTATTACACTGAATCGTCCATCACCAAGAATATTTCCTTGTATTGATAGACGTGAGCCTCTAAAAGAAAAAAAAATGTTGACTGGTTATTTTAGCAACTTATATAATTAATAAGCTGTAATAATATGTTTTGTACGATTTCTAATTATTATTCAATCAAATGGTAAAAAATATAAATTCTATTCAAAATATAAATAGAAATATAAAAATTAAAAATTGTAAACATCACTAACTGTCACAAGAATTGGTTTATATTTTGGGAGGAACAGGGTAATTTAATGGTACCTAGCAAGGGTATCGCGTCGGAGACTTGTGGAAGCGTTTCCGCCACCAAATTCAGGAACACTGTCAGTGATAGCAAGATGGTCACTCCTGTAACAACCAATTTATTTTTATGACCTAGAAAAATACACCTGGGAACAAGTTTTTGATATAACAATGTTTTATTTAAAATTTAATAAAATGTTGTTCCTATTACTATTAATAACAATTATATATTTTATAATATTTTGGAATGTACATATATATATGTGTATAAATATATATATATATATATATATATATATATATATATATATATATATATATATATATATATATATATATATATGTAGTTTGTCCAACGAAGTGGTTCCTCCAAGTACCAAATGACAATGACATTTGTCATCATGCAAGTTGATATTTTTTCTTAGTCCTACCTATTAGGGGAACCGCTTCGGACGTAGTTGGCATTGACTCGGCGACCAGATTCAGAAACACTGTTAGTGACAGTAGTATAGTTATTTCTGAAATGAACACTTTTATGAACACATTACTTATTCCTAATCTGATTTAATGGGCTTCTACATGATCCATATGAATACATTTGAAGTCGAAGACTTAAAAATAAATGGTAATTTAATACTTCAAGTAAAAGTGACTTTCATGAATTATTTAAATGTTTTCATAGATTTTTTTCTTTTTATTAAAGATAATTTTTTATGAATACATAATGCATCATGTATAACATAGATTTATGAAATTTTATTTAATTCGCTTGATATATAATTATGATGGAATTAATTAAATTGATAAGTACGTAATTATTTATGCGAATTCATGGATACGATATAATTGGATGGACTGAAGTTGTTGGCTCCCTTGACATTTGCTCAGCTAATTAAAATGTATTTAGACGCATACGTCTTGTGTAAGAAGATTAAAATTAATGCTTTGGAATGATGATCTTTCGAAATGGCATTATAGTCCACTGTTGTAGTCAGGTAGTGGAGCTTGTTGTAGAAGTAGAAATAGTAGTAGTAGTGGTCGTTAAAGAACTAATTCGAAAACCTAAACAAATATATTAATGTACATCACAAGGATTTCCCAGGAACGACGTACATCATTGTGTATACATAATCATATTATCTCTTGATCCTTGTTTGTAAAAAGCTCGAAAAATACGTATCGGATAATTATCGCGAAAATAAATCCATTACTCTTGACGGCTACAAAAGGCTTTCTCGAACATGACATGCATACGCGACCGTGGAATACACATATTATTATCAACGGCGTCTGAAAATCCTCGCATTCCTTGTCTGTGTTCATTCAGGTGCTGACAAAGAATAAATTTTCTATCTCATTTATTTATATTTTTTTCCTCGAACAACATTGTTTTTTTTTTATCTGTATATTTCGTGAACATAAGCACACATTGACAAATACTCACACACACACACACACACACACACACACACACACACTCATACCCACGCTCGCGTTATTATATACAGTATCCAGTCCGCTGTAAATAAATGTTATTTTTTGATATCACTAGATGTGGTATCGTGTCCTTACCCAGCGTGAGCTTCTCCCCACAGTCCGGAGGCAGCGTGAAGCCTAGGAGTGCCATAGACGAGATTAGTACGCACGGCACGATCAGGTTGAAGAAATAGTACAGCGTCCTCCGCCTGATCTTTATTGTAAATGTAATGTCCACGTATGGTTCGGGGCAACAGACATACGAAATCACGTTCTTTTGTCCGGGCATTCCTGTAACGTAATGTATTTTAACAGATATATTTAATAAAATAACAACGCAAACAATTAGGTGTTTCGTGAAAAAAATAAAAATTATAATAATGAAAACTTAACATGGTTGCTGTGTGGTTGGTTTGTCTAAAAGACATTGCGTATTGTATTAAAAATCAATGTTGATTCTGTCACATAGAATCGTAAACAGTTTATTTGATTTGTATAATACGCTCTTTTTACTGAGACGATATGCAATTTTAACGATATTATGCAGTGTTCATTGAAAGAAAAAAAAAATTCATGAAACGAACCAGAAATGGCAAATCCGAAACGATCCTGATGAGTTTTGACAACAACCATTTAAATAATGCACTTTTCCTCTCGGTTTATTATTAGAATGAGTGGTTTTTGAGTATTCACATCTAGCATACATGATGAATTAATGAAACCTATAAACTGATACCTTAGATTGTTCGTTCCGTTTCATTTCGCATAATTTGAGGTTTTAATTTTCAATTTTTTTACTATACACTCTACTACTTTGATTAATATGATATAGTTAAAATAATTAAATCTATTTCATATCAATAATGCGATATAAATACGTTCATCCAACTATAACCAAGTTTTTATTTTTATAAAAGTGATTATATATCTAATCATTACAATTATAATAATACTTACGTTATGTTTGTTATAAATTATATATATATATACTACGATCATCTCAGTTATTACAATGGATATTTTACTTACATTATGAAAACTAAATCATCATTTTTTGTGGATACAAATACAATATAAAATTAAAAACGCATAATAAGAATTAACTTAAAAAAAAAAAAAATTAACGGAAAACGAATTCTTTTTTTTACCAAAGAAAAATTAATTATAATAAATATATTAAATAAAACATTTATTCATAAAAATATTCTTGTTATTTAATTCACATTCGTATAAAATTAAATGTTTTGACTAGAAAAATATAACGGAAATAATAAAAATAATAGTTATTATTTTATTACTATAAAAATATGAAAAATTTTAACTAGTCAATATTTTCTATTACAAAAACTCAAAATTGAAATTAGTTGAAATTTAAAAACTTCAAGATATTGCATTCAAAAAATATTGACAAAAATATTAACAAAATAAAAAATAAAAAAAACAACAATAAAATATTTATTTTAATGTAGTTTCATTATTTTATTTTCAGATGGGAGAACGTAAATCGGTAATTTAGGTAAAAAAAAAAGACGTGAACACTCAATATAATCCTAGATTTAAGAATTACATAATATGCATATAATCATTATAGTAGGTATCACTTTTGTTATAAATAAGCAGTATTGTAGTAGTATTGGACAATTTTCTCAACTTTTCTTAATTCTTAATTTTAATTAAAGTAGTATGATGAGTATGTTTTTTTTTTTTTACTTGACCATATTTTTTTAAGACAAAACAGTTAATGTGTATTAATACTTTAATATACTTATGACCAAAAGATTTTAATTTTATATGTCAAATACTATATTTTTATTGATAATACTACTTGTAATATATAAAAGTTTTAATAAATTACTTTTGCATTTATCAATTCTTTATTGTACATTTTCATCGATTTATCAAATATATTCCAATTCAGTTCCAAAATATATTTATTTTAAACCTTTTGAATCAACTGATGTGTCACAAAAACTAATCAACTTGATAAAAATGAGAACCATACGCACGGAAATTAAATTGAAAAAAGGTCATTCAATATCAAATACAGTGGGTACAAGTTACGATAGAATATTGCAAACGACGCATTCGTGAAAACAAAAGTGAAAAGAAAGAAAAAATTGAAAGAAATAACCCAAAAATGACAAAACCGTTTTCAGTGCGATTTTTTTTTCTTTATTGATAAGTAAGGCTTCAACAGCTAAGGTTATAAGCCGACATAGCAAGAACTGTTACTACAGATTTGGCACTATAAGGACTCTGCGATCAAGATAAATATATACAGTAAAAGGGATGTTCAGAAAGTCTCAGAATCGGATTCAAAATTAAATTATGTATCTTAATTGACATAATTGTTAATATTAATATTATTATAATGAAGCAAAAAAAAGGTACATTTTCGATGAAGTATTATAGTTGTATCAACACATCAATTATAAACATAATTTTCGTAAAAATATATTTTTACACGTTTATATTTCTTAAAAATATAGACTTACAGGTTTATATAATATGATATAGATTTTTGTATATTTTACTAATAAATTAATTTAAAATTTAAAAACCATGCTCACTAAACATTTTAAGTTATACCTAATATAAAAATGTATACAATATATTTAGTTCAATATGCTACTTCAACGCAGAATAATAATTCTTACGATCAAATAATATTATGAGCAAAATATTGGACTATCCAATCTATGCAGATATTTTAAATTATTTTAATAAAACAATATTAGTAGAAAACAATGAAGCATTAAATAATAGGAATATTTTTTAATGATGAAATAAATTATAACGATACATTTTAATTTTTTATAGATTCTCTTAGAAATCGTTTTTAATTGTATAAACTTGATGCTTTTTGCGTGCGATCTTAGAATATTTTTCATAAATAATAAAAGTTAAATAAATTGTAGATACATAAGGTAATAATATAACATATGAAGAAACTAGCAATAAGTTTTCTAGTAATAACTTTGGAACCCACTGATCTTAATTAGTGCAATATATTGATTGTAGTGAAATCTGTGTATCTTTTAAATTTACAATATTTTAATTGATAGATTTATTTGGGTACGTTACGGTTGCGTATGGAATTTTTACGTTATTACAATTGCGCACAATTTATCTACCCAAATTTAGTGCAACGTTGCCATTGTTAACTTCCATGGAAATTTGTAGTATAAATTATTGTATGAAATTATTGCTTATATTAAATACAAATAATAATTTTTTATCATTGTGATATAAGTGATTTTGATTTTTTTTTTTTGTTGTTTTGAATAATATTGTTTGAATAATCTGCTCATTAATTATATTGTAGTCATATTTAAAGATTTTTTTCAGTTACATTACCATTGTTATTATAATAATACTTAAAATTATATGTTTACGTTATGTGTGATTCAATTAGTCCGATCGCGGTCATACTTTTTTAGATCTATCATAAATAAACAATAAATATAATATAGTAATATAATAATAATATAATTAATTTATTAACTAATTAATCCAAAAATATTTCTGATTAGTTTCAGAAGAAAAGCAGAAAAATTGTTAGTGGCCAACATTCAAGTTTAAATATGTTCATGAAGTGATTTATTTTTTGGTTAATATTACTAAAAGTAGAATATATTTTAATGTAATTGGTGACAACTAATAAAATGACATTTTTTTAAAGTTATCTTTATAAATTGATGTAATAATACTTGTGGAGATTATAAATGATAAAATAACTATTTGTAATATTAAAAATAAAGGTAAATTTAAATCATGTATATTACAAAATGCAAATTTTTTTTTTTTTTTTTTTTAGGGGCGGGGGAGAATACAGAGAATAATTTTAATTTTAATTAAAGACTGATTTCATTGGTGATAAAATAATAAATAAATAAGCAATGAAGAATGATAATAATACATTAAATGTATGTAAGCTTAAAGTATATATTTGATAATTTAGTTTAATTAATAATATTAAATTTGATTTATTATTATGCACTATAACTGTAGAGTTATTAATATCTAAATTGTTTTTATGATTTATGGTTTCATCTGTTTTTGTTTTTAAATTATTTATAAGATATAATCTAATTTTATAATTATGAAAATGTTTTTATCACAGCACATTATTTCAGTGTTTTAAAAAAAATTCTAAATATTTAGATACAGTGAATTATATAATTTATTGGATATGTAAATCCAAGTAGGATTTGGTCTTCACAACATGGTAGCAAATTAATGCGTAAAATGTATTTTCAACTAAAAAAAAAAAAAAAGAATTCACTTATGATCACAGGACGATCGAAACCTTATGATTTTTAAAATTATAACTTTACAATACATCAACAATTTTTATGAAAATAATGACATTTTCAGAAGGTTATAAATTTATAACTCTTCATTTTCTGGAATGAGAATGTTTTGTTTTTGTATTATAACGGTAGAGAAATGTATCAAAAAAAATCCTAACCAAAACTATATAAGAGTGATTCCATGATTAAATGTAATTATGCACTATAAATAATTTGTTGATTTAGATCTATTTACAAATATAAAGAAAAAAATAATTAAATCAAGTAATATTTACCTAGCAAATACCATTCACCGTTCGTCGTAAAGTCTGATAGATCTCCACCATCCGATTTGAGCACTAAATCCAACTGAAAATATTAATTAATAAAGTAGTGTTAGACTTTCATACTATAAATAATGTGTTTAAGTGAACAACTACACGGTGCTAAATCGTTTTAAAATGTTTGCACTATTTCTACATTATTTAGTTTGTATAAAGGCAATATGTACCAGACGTAAACACAGAGGGCTTCCAACCCTTATTAGAAAAAATTAAAAAAAATTACCCCACCTACAAATATAATAGATATTTTAAGGTTTTTCGTAATATTTTTCATAAATACTTCTCACTTTTTTTTTTTCTACAAACGCTGTGTTGCAACGCAAATATCATTATATTATTAGATACGTAAAAACAATTATAATATTTAATATTTGTTATATTTGAAAATTTATTTATTTTAAAATAACTGAGAAACTATTTTTATAAAATAAATTTAAATAAAGCTTTCTTTAACTGTAAGTGTAATTTATAGTACAATTATTTGACATGGTCCAAAAAAATTGTAAATTAATTATAATACGTAAATATATATTATATGAATAAATATAACGGAATAAATATTTTCATAAATGTTTTTTTTTACTATATTATAATCTATAAAGCAAATATGGTTGTCCTTAGGTAGAAGCTTAGTGAAATCGTATGTCGTAAATTCATTTCAACGATGAAAAGATCAATACTTTCTTATAATTTAATGATCTGATAGAAGCGACAAGATATTTTCTCAAGCAGCATATTACATGAAGAATTATATATTGACAAACTGTTGAACTTAATGAGAACCGCACCACTTAATCAATTTAAACTTGATATTCGGAAGCCCCAAGAACTTGAATACAATTAAATGTTATTCATAACATATGATAACAATTTAAACTTTTGTAAATAGTATTTAATAGGTTAAGTGGACGTTAAAGTTCTATTAATTAAGTTTGTGTAAATTTTAGTAAGCCTTTTTATGAAGAATCCTAAATTTGCGTTTAGATTAATTAAATGTGGTTTAACATTTGAAAGGTGCTTATTACCTCATGTATATTTACATTATTATATATTTTTAATTATTTTTTTTTTATTTTTGGATTTTACATTTGTTTCTTTTTACTCATAAAAACCATTTGTTGTATAAATAATTTTTCACTCTACGCTGATCAAAGTTAATGCTACATCCATCATACATACATACATCTTATTGCTAACATTTTACATTTTAAATATTGTTGTTCAACTGAAACTATGTTTGTTTAAAAATGTAATTTATTAAACGGTCGTATAAACCTATATTATAACAATAATATACGCATGGTTGAATTTTTTTTTATATTAATCTCATCAGAAATAAAAAAAAAAAAAAAAAACTATATGCCGTAATTAAAATTCCCTGATTACTACAAAAATTATATCATATATTTCTCATTACAGTTTTAAACATTTAAATAAAAGGTTGGAAATCTAGAGCTCCTTGATATGTTAAATATTACGTTAAATTTGCATACATCGATTTTTCGATATTAATTAAACGAGACTACAAAATAATTTAGAAAATAGTTTAAAAATAATAATAAAAAATAATTTGATCAACATTTTTTTTACGGATGGTACTCAGTTTTTTTTATGTCAATTGATTGAACTTTTTCAACTCATTACATCTAAGGAATAAAATAATTTGGTATACTTTTAATTTATGAAAAAAAACTATAAAAGTTTAAAACAAAAGGAGTTTTACAATAAAGACAATTAACCATTTTGGTGCCTGTATTTTATTCTTATAATTTAACAATTGAAAACATACAATTATTTAATTCATTGAATCTAATTCCACTTGTATGGTGATTAATTTAATTATTCTTGGGGATTTTTTTTTTTTTTTTTTTTATTAGTAGTTTAATTTTTGTAAAAAAAAAAAAAATGTTGACACGTTATATTTTATTTTTTATTTAATTAATTTATTTTATAGACAGTATATTTCAATGTAGTATAAAAGGAAATAATGCAATAAGCATTCTATCCAATAAATTATAAAAAAAATGTTAATACATTTATGATTTCTATTAAATCTCAAGTTTCATGAAAATCTTAAGTTTATTGTTTTGAATGTTACAATAGTTGAGATAGCATTCTTTATATTAATTTCTCATAATAGCATAGAAAATGAATATTATTAATTTTCTTTTTCTAATTTTAACATAATTTTACCATTTTATTATGTAGATTGTGATACTCAAATGACGAGTAAATAATGTGTCCATATATTGTGTGTCCAATATTTAATATCACGAAAAATCAGCTCATGTGATATTTTATGTTTCAAAATTGGGAGTAATATTATTTTTTATAATATAATATATAAATTTACGATACTACAAAAATATTTACTACTATTCAATAAATATTTAATTGGTTACGGATGGATTTAAAAAAATATAGTAAATTAATTAGTTTGTTTATTAATATTTGAAAAATCAAATCCCATATTTATAACAAAACAAATTCGAAACTCGAAACTGATGTTTAATTTTCATAATAGTAATATATTGTAAACAATTCTCTGTAATATTAGTTGATTCATAATCATAATCTATTCATTAAATTTTAATATAATTTATTTTAAACGGTTTTTAATGTAATTATAATTTAAGAAAGGTACATTTAACGAAAGCGTAAAAAATAAAATGTATAATATGGAACATGAACGTGTAATAAAAATGCAAATTAATTGATGATAAAAGAAATTTAAAATATAATAATTTGTAACAAGTTATGAAGAATTTTTCTCATAAAAGTTCAACAGTATTTTTAATAAATGAAAACAATTTTATTTTAGCATGCTACATATTTTTAAGGTACTTAATGCAGAGCACGTTCATTTTAATTAAACTATATCATAGGCATCACGTATGTGATACAATATATTACGTATCCCTAAACAGTAGGAACAATGAAATAACCATAATATCATATACATTTATATTTATGTGTGTGTATTATATATATAATACTGTTCATTTATTTATTCCATTTGGAAATAGAATAAGGAGAATACTGAAAGCGTGCTCGAGATTATACCATCGTACACTTTAGTCTTATCAGGATTATATTAATTAATAAACATCAATATCACTACGAGGAACTAAAATTCAGCAAAATGAGTCTGAATGTATCATATATAATTCTATTCTTAGGTTCAAAAAATCAAACAAAACATTAATATTATTTGTTTTTTATTCTGTAAGATTATACATATAATTATTAACATAATATATTACATAATAACTAAAAAATAAATATATTTACCTGAAAACCGTTGTAAGTCCAGCTACCGAATTTCATATCGCAATTCTGGTCATCGAACGGGAACCACGTGATGTCAATTTTACACGTACTTTTGAAAATACCAGGTGGAATATATAGACATGTACCATTATGCCTGACTACTACATTTGTTTGATAAGTACCATCGAATTTCTCGTCAGCACTGTAAGCATTAAAATGCACACATATTAAATTTAATAACTGGACGTTCCTAGTCGGAACAATAAATACATTATTATTTTGTACCAATCAGGAAATAAGCATACACATGACATGTTTGTTTTCTTAAAAATGTACTAAAAATACTTTGTATTCAATCATCAATAACATTTTCTTTTCTACTACCAAAATGTTATGCACTAGCTACAAAACTAATATTTAAAATGTATTAACAATTACTTTAATGATCCAACCAATAACATTTTTAATTCGTAAATATCAACTATCTATACTCAAATGGGTGTATATATAGATCATTAGAATTGTTATTTTTGAAATCGATTGAATGTTTTTCCGATTAATAACAAAGTAAAGTAAATATATTTTTTTCAACTAATGATTTAGTTTAAAATAGTACGTATATATTTTGCATAATATGAGCGATTTAAAATTCATGATCATTTTCTTGATATATTATTATTATTATATGTTATAATAACATGCTTTTATGTCTTTCCATAAATGTATTCGTGAAAGTTGAACATTAATCTTTAAAACGAAATTCAGTTATACCACAAAAACTAAACTTTGCTAATCAATATTATAATATTCACAATGTTGTAGATAACCACGTAGTTATTGCGAATCAAAATTTACGTGATTGAACAAACAATAAAGAAAATATATGCGGTAGAAAATAATTATTATTTTCTAAAAATATTTTTTCTACAATTATTTTAGTTCTAAATTAACCCACTTCAATAAACACCGTGTTTTAAAATCAACAAAATTTATTATTTTGACTATGAATCATTACTTTATAAACAGAGATTCATAAATTTGAAATATCATAAGTTAGTAAATATAGTTATACACCATAGTTCATTTATGTTATCAGTTTTGTATGTATCAAAAACAATTCTCTCTGCATACAATGTATTATTTTTATCCTAGTAACATAATACGACGTATTCTACCTATAGACGTACTATTGTTTTACTCTGCCGGTGGCCCACGAAGATTTAAAAACGATTGCACAATAAATTAACTGCTTCGAATTATATTAAAAATCGATCACGCTTCAATTAAAATAATTTAAACGAAATTGTCCGAATGACAGTTATTACGTTTTATTGTGAAATCATTGAATATCTTTATTCGTCAGTTATATCTTCTTCTTCTTCTTCTTCTTTTGCCTCGCCTTACTTCCAACTATTTGGGGTCAGCCCTCCTTGTCCTACACCTCCACTTTACTCGGTCAATCACATCTCCTCTGCACACACCGACAGCCCTCATGTCATTCTCCAAAGTCTCCAACCATCTCTTTTTTGGTCTTCCTCTTCCTCTTTTCCCTTTAACGTCCATCTTCATAACCACTCTTACTGCATTCGTTTCCTCTCGCCTCATCACATGCCCAAACCATCTCAGCCTATTTTCTCTCATCTTGTCCACAGTTGGCGCTACACCAACACTACCTCTCACGTATTCATTCCTTATTCTATCTTCTTTTGTCACTCCACTCAACCATCTAAGCATTCTCATTTCCGCGACACTCATTTTTTGTTCTATTCTCCTGTTAACCACCCAACACTCTGAACCATACAGCATAGTTGGTCTCACTACACTTTTATAAAATTTACCTTTCAGCCTCATTGGAATTCTCTTATCGCATAACACGCCCGATGTTATTCGTCAGTTATATAATTACTGTATTGCAATGGTTCACGTTTCGCATCCATAATATATAACTGGTCGTTGAATAGAGGGTGGATTTTGATTTATATAGATAATAATTTTGATTTAAATAATTTTCCCAGTGTGAAGTAAGCTTTGTTAAAGCAATGCTTAACTATATCTCGTTATGCATATTATTTGTATTGTTTATGTTAGTTCCTAAATATTTAAATCGGTTATAACCTGAAAAGTGTAAGTCCCAACTATTAAGTCCTGCGTATTTTTAACCTATCTATCTATGATCATATAATTGGTCTTAACTTGGTTAATTTCCAGCCCCATAAGCTTAACCGCCGCTATAAGGTCGGTCGTTTTTACAGTAGTTTTTTCACGTGAACACCCAATCACCATGAATCATCCGCATATGCAAGAATCATTATGTTTCCAAGTAAATCTATTCTTTGATAATCTGGCAAATATTTTATTAGTTTTTCTGAAGCAACGTTGAACAAAGTTTGAGTCAGTGCATCTTATCTATGCTCCATACTTACTTCAAAACTAGCTGATATTTTCTTTCAACATTTGATTTTGCAAAAGCAATTATAATTACATTACATTAGTTGAATTAGTTTAATCGGGAAACAAAATTCCTCTAAGGCCTTCCATAACTCTTCTCTTATCATACTATCATATGCTTGTTTGAAGTCTGCGAAACATATGTGTATCTCTTTCTCGAATTCGTAATATTTTTCCAATATCTGTCTAAATGTAAATATGTAGTCTGTGGTCGATTTACCTCTTATGAACCCGGTATGATAGTTTCCTATTATATCGTTTGTTTATTTCTATAGTCTATGTAGAATAGAGAGTTGAATTCGTAGGTCTGGAACGGCATCCAATTTATTTCTGTATTTACTTTTAGTATAGGCATAAGAGGAAAAACCAGCCTTACAATGGTAGGTTGTTACAAAAAGTAGTTTAGTTAAAATAGCTTTTACAACTAGAGATGAGTATTCGCCCTTAAGTCCAATCCAAAACTTGTTTAAAGATACTGATTCAAATTTATGTTTTAGGATGACATGCTTTTAATTTCAATAACACTTTTATATTCTATAGCGGATAATTTGTCAGGTTTTTTTTGGTTCGCAAAATGATTTTGTGTCCAATCAATGTCAATATAAGTATAAGGAAAGTACTGAGACAACGATTTTTCGATACTGTTTTTTTTTTTTTTTTTATAGTCGTTCTTAGTCGCAATTCGTTTTCCTTTAAAAATGCCATCAAGAGCGGTAAGCATGTAAAATCATTGTCACACAATTCAAAAGTTAAGTTTGGTTCTTAATGTTATGATTTTGTCCCCGACTACGAATGTAGTTATTGTTTCTCTTTGCAAAGACTTGGTAACTTCATTCAGTTTACTGAATATGTTTGCGAGATAAGCTAATTTTATAAGACTTTGGTCATCATACCATAACTTGTAGAAATAATAATAATTCGTGAATTTAGATAGATTTTGTCCCGAATCAAAAGCTTTAAATTGTTGTGCAGTTCAAACAACTTACTTAAAACCTCTCCTCTCGAAAATCATCTGACTTCAGTTTGAAGAAGAAATGGATTATACTGAATATTTATACTATTTATGTTAAGTAGCCATACTGAAATTAGAATGTTTTTCACGATTTTTTTTTAAATTGTCCATTTTCTGGTCCATCGAATTTGAATGGTTGATTTCGAGGTATCGTTTAAGAATTACAGGTGCAAATGAATTGTTCAGTAGATTTGTATTACGAACAAAACAATTTACATCAGATCTTTTAACTGAACCATTAGGAATAAACCAAATTAAAGGAAAGACTCAGCGTATTTTCTTTTTCAGAGGTTTTGACTTAATAACTTCAGATATAACTATATTTTTTTCAAAACTAAATAATTGTATTGTTAATAAAGAAGCCATAGTCTCGTTAATATTTTTATTATTAGTGCTTGAACTTGTTGTTTTGTACAACAATTGTCCTGTTTTAAGGCAATTATGCATTTTATATTTTGTGCATATGCAGTTTTTATAATAACACAGTCGTGTACACTAGGTATGACTACAATATGCCAACTGAATCATAATCTCATACATTTAACTTATTACGTTTACGAATATAATGAATCGAGTATCGAATGCGAACGTGTGCACATAAGTTTCTTTTATAAGTTTTCTTACAATTTATCGGCAATCGCGTTGACACACTTATCTGCAATCTGCATTCTACAAATATACATTATTAACGTAACAATATTATCTTCGTGTGTACTATATGAGTTATGTAGTTTTATTTTGTTAAATTTCAAGTACATCAAATAATTAATTGCGATATTATAACTATTATTTAGGTTAACTTATTTTTAAATAATATAAAACATTAATTTTAAATATTTTTCTCAATTTTAATATACAATAATTTTCTCAATAATCATTTGAGATTATCACACAGAGATCAAAGGTTCCGCAGAACACACTTTAGGAAACACTGTTGTATTTTATACGTATACAGATTTGCAATAAATTATTGTTTCTTTTTGTGCCTATATCAAAGTTTCTCCACATTAATTTTATTTATGAATTGTATTAATTATGCTAATGAAGTATAATGAACATTGTATAATCTATTAGATTATTCATTAAAAAAAAAATCACATTGATGCCCTTCAAAATTACTATTATTTAATTGATCTCAAAAATTAGCAAAACCAAATTTTTCTATTTCATAGTTTTAAACCATCATATTATTACTGTGTAAATGACAAATAACCTACTCATGATATCATTAATTTCAGAAAAATTATTATTAATTTGTATTTTTATCTTTTGTAAAAATTATAGAGTATGACTGCATAGTGTTAATTGCTATTGTTCTGGGTTAAAAACTCTAGCATTCAATATTCCAGTAAATTGTTTTATGGACAAAAGCTACATCATTAAAGTAACGCCTAGAGGACAATGTAAGTAAATTAAAGCACTTAGCTTCATGTTCTATTGATTTTTCTACTATACTTAACTTAAAAGACATCATCCTTAGGAACTTCCATGGAATATTTTCTATCTCTCATATAAATCATTGATTTAAAAAAGATACAAATATATCATACAGATGTAAAATAAAAATAAAAAATCCTAAAGCAATATAACTTATACATTTTGTAGTCATTATCATAATATTCTAAAGATATCGTAAAATATTAAATTTATATGAATATATTTGTCAAAAAAAAAATTAAGTTTAAATTATGTATACTTTAATATATTATTGGTTTAATTTAATAGTTGGTAAATAGTAAATTAATATATATATATATATATATATATATATATATATATATATATATATATATATATATATATATATATACATAATAATATATATTATTGATACTCTTACGTACTCTTTACAAAACATAGCATATTTATATTATACTGCACAGATTTTCCTGATTATCCTTCACATTTCTTCTAAAACTCAACCACATTTTAAGAATTGATCGTTGTCAAAATAACTATTAATATAAAGCAAAAATCATTAACACGATAGGGACAGAGGGAAAATTTTAAACGATGTTAGATAAAATAATTTTTATTCAACTATCCAAAATAATTACCATTAATATTTTTTTTAATTTTTTTTTTAATTATAACGAATAATTGTTAAAAATTGATTTATGAAATATTCGTTTGTAAGGTTAAATTTACAAATAACATATGTATTATTCGATGTATGAACTCGTGGATAAAAATTACAAATTCGTTTTTACATATTTTCAACGTTCGTAGATGCAATATACGATACAACAATATAACTATTGCTATAATATATACTAACGTATCGATTCTACTATTAGTATTATGCAAAGATTATTGAAAAGATATTAGAAACTAAACACACATTACTTGTTATTTGATGGTAAATAAATCAATATTTCAGTATAAATATAATATAACACATAATTGTAAAATGCTTACCTGTTGTACATAAGTATGTCCGGTTTCCACAGTCGGTTGGGATTGAGCCTGACGTCCTTGACGCCTCCATATTCCGAAATGTTCCACCTCATATTGTAATCCACCCATTCCTATTAAGAGATAATGATGTATTACAAATATAACAGACTGACCTATTTAGTCTCGTCTAATCCTTAATATTTAATATGCATATACCCGAAACTACCTATGGTTGAAAAATAACTCCACCTAAACAAAATATTACCGTAACTTTGTTGATCCTTAAAAGCTTTGTAGATATAAATATCTATATTGTGATACTTCTAATGACAAAGTCAGATTACATCGAGGCTTTTGTGGGCTATTTCAAAACATAGAAATTAATTTTTCAATTAACTTTTAATCAATAGGTCATGGCCGTAGATTATGTTAGTTAACTAGTTGTAACAATGTCTTTTTATTTAAGTCGAATACATTTTCTGAACATTTTCTAATGCAATGGATTTAAAAAATGTTAAGGACTGTATTTTGAGTTGCTCAAACTACATTCAAAGCATTAGTATATTTATTTGATTGCAAGTCAATCTATCAAAACAAACTGAAAACTCCTTATCTGTATAATATTATGAATATCGGTAGATTTTGTCTGCGTATGCATTTTAACGAACTCAAACATTAATATAATAACAGTCATAATATAGTTCATAGTCGTTTATTATTGTAAAGAGCCCACAAAAAGTAAGCATATCACTCAAATTATCTGTTATTTATCTGGTCAGTTTCTCATGATCGGGTAGTTAAATCACCATTGATTATTCTTGTGTACCATTAGGGAACTGTACGTTGCATTCGTGTAAGTCAATGCTCGTTACTAGTTGCTCTACACATGACATATCAGTTTAGATGCATTTTTCACGTGGCCAGACTTATTTAGATGAATTTAACAATATTCAAATTTTTTTAACGGGTACCAATATAGGTTTAAATTGCATTTATTTTAACAACCACCTACGCTTTCCGAATACGTACAATTTAGAAGTATTTAAGTGTGTTTGTTCTGACATTTATTCTTAGACCTTATTTTACCTTCGAATATCAGTACGGTTTGATAATTAACCGAGAAATATAGGTAAAGAATCAAAGTAAATCTTGAATGTAATTTAATAATTTCTAATAATAATGTGTTATTATTCAAATAATGTTATAAGTAAAATATCTAAGAATCATAATCAATAAATAGTATGAAGCCCACACCTAAAATCCAAACGAAAATCATTAAACAATTTCCTAATACTAAAATCCAAACTTTCCATATAATCAATTTCAACATTATATGCATTTCTATAAAGATTTATTCAGACTTATGATACACAACTTTGAAGAAGCACAAATCATCACAAACACGAACCTACAGTAATTTCAGTTCATAACCCTTCATCACAAAGCCTCTCTCCCATCCTACGTCACTAATAACATAGATCACAACAAATTAAAAATCCATACTGTTGAACATCTAATCAAACAATAATACATTACATTTCACAATAAACTGCAACAACACTAAATTCCTCTTGTATCCCGAATATCCTCGCTCACTACCTAAAACCGTTCCTTGTCTTCTCAAAACTGGTGTCGAACCAGAGATATTTTAAACTAAGTTAAATATAGAAACTAACTAATCAATTCTTTGAACATCTCCACTCATCAAGCCATTTATTCTGTAACCTATGGACAATTGTTGAATTTACATAAATATTAATTAAATACAAACAGTACATTTGTGTACATGATTTGTAAAAATAAAAAAAAAAGTAAAAAATAAGTTTTTGTATGGTAAAAATACAATAGTTTATGCTGTAAAATACAGATATTTAATAATGCTACTAGCTGCTTATTTTAGTATTACAGGTGAAAAACAAAGTTTAATTTTCAAATTCAAAACTTTGAATATACAAAACCACAAATTTTCCTTACCAGGGAAAAAACATTTAAACATAGGCAGCTTATTTTAGTTAGAAAACTATTAAAACAATAATCATCGATTACATTTAAATAAACTACGTCTATTCAAAAACCCATCCATTTTACGATTAAGTTTTGTATTATGTTACATGTTAATGATTTTAAAACACGTACGAGTATCGATTAAATATCGAGATAATCATGAAAAATTATAATAGATTAGATACGAGTAAGTACATTTTAAATCAATTAAAAAATATTATATTAGAACGTAGTTTGTATATTTCCCCTCTATTTAAATGTTTCTTAAATGTTTTGATCGGCTAAGTAATATGTCCAGTTGACATGTTAATTGAACGACCAAAATATTATCATTGTCCACATTGTCGACATTGACCACCACAATTTTTCGCAATGCATATTACGTTCATAGTACCACTGAATTTCTAAACAACGATATTTATTAGCTATAACTATGAAGAAAAAACTTTGCTAAGCATAATAATTTAAAATAATAACTTAAGAAGTAACAGTTAACTATGTACTGCAATTTGTATTGATTATAAACGAATGACTTATTTTAAAACTATAGCATAGGATTTATTTTTAAAACTAAATAATATCATTACTGCTCATTGATTATACATTGCACTATACACGAATTAGCATTTATAACTGTATGCACCAAGTTTCATGTCAGTAATATGGACTGCAAAATGTATTACATGAAATGTTAAATTGACCACTACAGTTTTGTGTTGAGATATAGGTTCGCGTGAGTTTTAGATTTACGACAATGATTAGGTACGCATAACATTTATTCATTTTACATTCATGATTTACTGTTAGGTTCCGTTATTCACTATAACACAAATAATTTTAACCGCAAAATATAAATAATACGAATATACATACGGATATAAATCTGTATTAGCAACGCGATTAAGTTAAATTATAGAATTTATACACATAGTTAGGTCAGACAGTATCGTATATGATCATAATAATACTATGTTCTGATACCAATGTGTTATTAAAATTATTAAAGCGTATCGAGATTAATGACTTATGCGTATTACGATGAAATTGTTAATATTATGAAAACTATTCCATAGTTCCGCTATAATAAACTATTTTAGTTTTGCGAATGATATATTTTAATTAAGACATAAGATCAAATAATTAGGATTCCTAACAATTGTTTTCATTGGAATAGACTTATCCTATATTGAAAAAATTAGTGTTCCAATATTATTCGTTTAATCTTAATTTTGTAATGACACAAAATTGTTTTCAGGAAATAATTTAATTTTTACCGTACTCAAAGTAATATTATATATAAATTTACAATAAATCATGTGTGGGAATACGGAAAAATGTCAACAAAAAATAAACAAATGTTTTCCAAATAACGAATACTGTCGAATTATCAATCATTTTCTTATTCATACCGGAATCTAAATGTTAACATTGTTGTAAATGTACCTACGACGAGAAAATTAAAATAGTCAATGTGACGGAAAGAAAATATTACAATAAATATAAAATGAATATTTAGTAACATGATTGATTCGTTATTTCATATATGCGTTTGATTCGTACATGTTTTTGAATTACTCGCACAATAAGCGAAACATTTCTGAAGAAACTACAAAATCAATATATTTTCAGGATAGTAAACATTTAATTAAAAAAATAAATAAATTACAATACAAAGAATAAAATAATTAAAATAACCTTAGGTGAAATTTATATATTAAATTTAAAACAAACGTAAAATGAAAAAAAATGAAACCCGTATTGAACTTCAAAAATAATGTAGATACTCCAACAAATAATATAAACACCAAGTATTGTCAACATTGGTACACGTAAAAAAAAAAAAATACATATAATGTATGTACACTATCTATAATTATCTTATAGATTTTATATCTAAACAGTGTGTGAAGATAAATAAAATTAATATAATAATGATTTTTATACACTAAGAATATAATTTGAGCAATATGTTAAATCAGATAGTTTTATTTGAAAATTACTAAACAGATATTTTGTTGTCCTTAGATATTTAACTTAAGAGAATGCCACATACGGATGTGTTGTTTACTTATTGCAAATGGACAGCATAGAAAGTCTGAATTCAGTTTTAATATTGAAGTGACTTATCATCAAACCTAAGAGTGAACATTATCTGTAGGACGACATAGGTTTTTTGTGAAATTTTTATTTCAAAGCGAGTTATGACCTTATATCAGTTCTAATATTTCACATGACCATAATTATGTGTTAATATATCACAAAAAAATCTAAACCAACGCGAAGATTATTTTTTTTCCTTCAACATTGATAAGTGGTAAGATTACTCTAATATTAAATTTAACAACGCATAGTTAGTTCCTGTGAACGTAAATTTATTATGTTGTACGTTTGAAACAAGGAGATAATATGTTTGGGTGTGACTTTCTTTTAAAAATAAATATAATTTTATAACGGAACAATTTGTTTTAGTACGTCAAGTAATCGCTAATTCGCTATCAAGAAATACCGAAAAATATGTCTAAATTTATGTTCACTAGCTTTTCGGAAATAATTCTAATTTTATTTTATTACACCCAGTTATATTATTATGCGAATTAAATATTATGGATCTGAATATTGGTCTATATAAACAAATTACTATACAGGTCTCCGACTTTCGCATAACTGAAGGCCGTGACAGTAGTCATAGTGAATTAATATATACTTTTCAGTCATAGAAACAATTATAAGTGCATTTAATCTACTATTAAATGTAATGGACAATATGTGTTAAATTTATTATGCACTGAAAGATTATATTATACATCATATAATATTATTTATTCTGACTCATTTTAAATTGCAAACGATACTCAATGGACAATAATAATATTGTTAAGACAAATATCCGATATAATTTTCGGGATTGATGTATTATGACAAGTGTGTATAATCTCGAATAAATAATATTTTTTTTTTTTCGATACACATAAACTAGCCATTATTTTCATAATATTAATATAATTTATACTGTTAGGTGTATAATAAACAGGGTCTATGTCATTAGGTTAAATACTTATAACTTATGGAATATTTCCTAGATCAAATAACTAGTTTGAGAACAATTAAAAAAAAGTTCTAAACGTAATTATTATTAAACTAGTGTTAGTAAAAGCAGTGTTTTATATACTACTATATACAACCATAATACAGAATATGACTAACACGAATGGCACGATTTGTAAAAGTAAAAATGCATTAAATTAAGATGCATTAGTAGTTATTTGTGTTGAAGTTTAAACGACAAGGAAGGGTGCGAAGCGATCGTGTTTCAGACGTTAATGATATTTTGTACTACTTATATAGTCGTATTCCAGAGTTATAAAGTTGGAAATTAGCATCATTATGAAGATGCGACCTGCAGACAATTGTGTCTCATAGCATATATGTAAAATATAATAAGATGAACGTATTAAAACTAATTGTTAAGCTACATTGTTAAACATTATTGCACCATAGCGTGAGACCGAGAGGAATTTCCCGTTTTCATATTTTAATATATTTATAGTATACATCTTTACGTCTAATCTAATACTAATCATTAAACCAATGTAATCCAACCAATATAGGATTTCATTTTCAGGGATAACATTATGCTTATGTATCATGTATATTTTTGTTTCATCTGATCGTTCTGGTTCCACGGTTTTGTATCGATTTCACTCCTCTCCCCTTCAAGCGGTTATTTGTGTGAAGTGCCCTGCGACTCCGACGCGATCAAATGTTCCAATAGCGGAGTAATCGCCGTAACGGCAGTCGTATAGTAATATACTGTATTGCATTCAATAAATCGGAACACCGTGGATCATCAACCATACATTATTCTGTATACAACACTGTTCAAGTACACAGTAAATACTTAAACTAAGTTTTATCCAAGTTGTTTTCATTTCGTTCCACATTCGAAACGAGTGTCGTTTATGTTTATTTTCTATTTGCTTATAGTTAAACACTTTTCAAGATGTTCAAACGTACGAATGTCTTTATTTTTAACAAAACAAAACTTAACCGACTATATACTGTCATTTCCTTTGTGAAGTATGTTATTTATTCTGATTTATCACATTATTCAAAGAACTTTTTTAATAGAAAATAATCAGAAGCATTTGAGAAAGTTCAAATAATCTTAGCGATGCTCTGTAAAAATAATCATCTACCAAAATCACATTCACGTATAATTAAATGGATTTGTGCCAAAACAAGTAACTAGAAGATGTTCTACACGAATTTTACACATGTTACTCGTTGTAAAATAATGTCAATATGTAGATGTACAATGTCAAAACATTTCAGATTTTAAAAAAAAATAATATTAGACTTTGAAAATTACAGATAAAATATTTGAAAAAAAAATTATGGCCATATGAAATAAATTGTGCTTTACTGTTTCTAGATAATTGTTATAATTTATTTAATTTTATAATTTAAACTATTTTTATACACATAAAAAAAATCATATATTTACAATAAAAGGTGTCGATGGTAATGAAATTGAATACGAAATAAATTGCTATCGTGTGTGGCTTCTAGAAATTTCGAACTGCATATAATATGATAATACATTTCATTTTATCTTAATTTTAACTATCTTAGAAGCATCATCTATCGTTAGTTCGATTTTCTCCGCGGTACAGCAGGTTTGAATTGGGGGTTACACCTATAGACATTTTTAACGTCGTTATAAGATCTAAAGCAAACTATGGTTCTTTCCCTTTTTGCACTGCCTCTCTAACTCACAGAAAAATAAAATCAACTTTTTTCAACTTGCCTTTGTACCATTATCGGCGCCCTGCATTCCTCTTTCCTAGCTAGTCTTGAAATGGAATGGGCTTGCCCACCGATTGAGATCAGAAGTCAGTATTTAGCTAACAAATATCTTATTAAATGTTTATCTTTACTCTCTATGTAATGTTTGATTCCATCAAAACTTCTTAGACTTATGTACCTAAAATTCATTCTATTCTCGCATTAGTCACTCACTAATTTTCTTAATTTTCTTCGATTACAATTATATAACATTTCATACTTAACTTTAACACACATTTCTGAAGTCACTATTTCTCCCAATTTTCTTGGTCACTGTCCTAAAGAACTATTTCGTCTCCCCGGCACTTTCATCAACTCCTTGTTTAACCATTATATTCAGTCTAACGTTCCCAGATCCTTAGGAATCTGTATAGATGGTCTTGTGTCGACCAGCTCGGCCTACTGTTCTTCCTTCCCACCCAAATTCAGTATAGCCTTTTCTTACAATCTAAATGCACTTATATCATATTTTACTGCTGAGTGTTACGCTATTATACACTTTTTATAATTCATCTTTTTTCTTGACTTTAATAACTTCCTCATAATTTTCGACTCGCAATCATGTCTCCTTGATATAACTTCCGATTCATTAAATCCCTTTCTTTCCACCTTGGTTCCCATTATCAAAACCCTAATAATTTGCCTCAGTCTTAACGACAAAGCGATTTAATTCTTTTAGGTTTCCAGTTACAGTGGTATCGTATGTAATGAGTAAGTCAACCATCTAGCCGAGAATTTAGTTGAGAAGGCTGTTCTCAACTAAATTCTCCTTCAAAATACCATCTTTTAGTATTATTTTGGTTCATCGCAAACTATTACGGAATGCTTGGCAACTAACTAAATGGTCTTCTCTATCACCTAATTATGGCACTTGTTATCGAAAAATCACTCTTATTATTTCTTATTATCCATGATTCAATGTTTTAAAGTTTAATAGACAACTAATCGTCACTTTCGTCTGCCTTCGAATAGGTCACAATCTTCTTCCCTACCATGCCTTTAAAATCTATTTTACTCTTCTTCTTTATGTAAATGACAACAAGTCGTTCTTCTCTTTAGCTGACTTCTCCTTTTTCATTCTTATCTCCTTTTGGTTGTATCATATCCAACGCTAATCTCTACCTTAACCCTCGCTCCTTTCCTATCATCCATTCCATTATCAAATTTATTATTTTTTCTGGTTTCAAAATTTAACTAGTTAGTTTTCTTTATATAATTTATAAAATTTAATAATAGTCTTATTTATTTCAATCTAACTGCTTTGCTGCAATGTGTTTAATGAAGGCAAAGAAACAAAAACCTTAAATTTCTGTTGATATATTTGAAAATATCACTTATACTGTAATTATTTAGATACTAAAATGTATAAGATATTTTTAGCACCCTAATTTAAATACTATAAAAATGTATACTTAAGTATTTCTTCGACAGTCGATATATACGTGTAGAATATATCAACTTCAAGGAAAGGTGATAAAATATTTTAATGTTAAGTTTTAATTTTCATTGGTAATTTTAAAAGCATCGAGTAATAAATAAAGTAATAAAGAATGAATAAGCAAAACGGTAAAAAAATCTTTTAATAATAACAAAAAAAGAACAAAATATGCAAATGAAGCAAAGCCAGTTTCATAGAGAATAAACCGTTTTTAACAAAACTAATTCGATTATTTATTTTAAATCAGCAGAAAAGTTTTACACAGAAATAAACAAAACTTTGGTACCTTTTTTATTTGACTAATTATATTATAAAATTATGTGATTCTTTTTTATTCAACCAATTTTACAAGAATAAAAAAAATCTTGAAAACTTTTATTTGTATCTTTTTGAGATTATTCATTTAACAAAAAAAGATATTTTTTAAATCGATCATTTTTAACACTTCGGTCATATTCTAGGAATTTTTTAAAATCCACTGAAAACTTATCACTTTTTGGTTAACACGCCAGGGACCTACATTCGAAGTAACCATTTGAAATATTTAGTTCAAAATTTTTAAATAATCTTTAAAAAATATTTGAACATTTTAAAGATAAGTTATTTTAATATTTTAATTAAACTGGATAAAGTTTAGGGCAGGCGGCTACATAGAGTGACTCACTATCAGCCAATCGAATGGTTAAGTAATTTCTCAGGTCAACCGTATAGTCTTACTTGAAATATAAACATTCGAGTATTTAAAGATTGCTTTCACTCGATATTTAATTGAATCTTTACGAAAATCATTGTCTATAGTTATTATTTCCTTAGATACAGAAATATCTTAACAATCACACAATTTTCAAAATCAAAATACTATATATATATTATATATTATTTTTGAAATCAAAATATTTATATTTATTATTATAAAATTATTTTATCGTATCCTTAAAAAATGTATAGGTATTATTTTATAACAAGTCATTTTCATACAATATTACTTATAACATACTCTTAGTAAATATTATAATATCCATTAAAATCTTTTAAATATTTTTACGAGTTTATTGAATTTTAAAAATATATTCCAAAAGTTGTAGGTAATTTATCTAACTTTTTTCAACGTTATTTTTCATTTATTGTATTTTTGAAATATATAATAACATACATTTATACAAAAAAGCATACGCAAAAATAATGTGAATAATATTTCAATACTTCAATACATTTTCTACGCTGTTAGTTTGAACAAATCAAAAAATTAGATACATCGTGTATTGAATTGATTAGATAATTCGTTCTTAGTTACAATTATTATTATAATAAAAAATGTCGGTACTTACCATATTCAACCAAGCGTTTGTTATGACAATTTGATTTTTTTCATCCTAAAAATATCATATTAAAAATATTAGTAATTATATTAAAATAATATTACTCAATAATAATCAAAATATATTTTTAAAATTGTATTGCATTATTAAGAGAATTATTAAACCAGTGATCATAAACCAAGGAAAAAATAATTAGGTTAGAAATAATGGAAATATAAAAATAAGCTTTGTAAATTTAGTTTCAACACCAACTAGTAGCATTACCTTAATTTTAAAAATTTGACAATAATAATTTAGATTTTATATAGATTATATAGATATTATATATTATATAGATTTTATTCAATTTACATATTTTTCAATAAGTATAAAATGTAGGTAATTCTAATTTCTCTCTAAGAAAGTCAAAATACTTTCATAAATCATAATGAATAGATATACAGAATTAAAAATATTCTTAGATTATACATAGTTGTTTTATAATTGTCGATATAATTATGTTTTGTAACAAGCAATTTAAAATAATATATACCGAAGTATTATGAATTAAAAACAACAAAGGTTGTTATTTTTTTTTATTCAGTGTTTGTATATTCTAATTTTTTTTTTTATAACCACAAATAAAATGTCATGTTTTGTGTAGTATTGAGTATTATAAAAATTTTGAATGAAAAAAAATCATCGATGAATGGTTTGCCAAAAGATCTATCTGGAAATGATTAATTTTTTTATTGATACGCTTCAATTACATTCTTAGAAGATAAAATAATTGTTCTTAACATAAAAACATTGTAGCTTACGATCGGGAGTTATTTGTTGTGAAAAAATTAAAAAAAAAAAAAAAAACAACAACAACAGTTGTACAATGCAACAATTTATCAAGTGAGAAAAAAATATGAACATTATGTCTTGTATTAATATTTATTTTTATTTTTAGCATAATGTTAAGATTCAAGAATTTTCAGGTTTTTGTAAACTATTTAAATATTAAAAAAAAAGTTAAATATTTAATATATTATTTAAATACACTTAAATAATATAGTTCAATAATAATACAAGAACATTATTTTTTTGCAATATTTTCAACTCTTATATTTTTCTGTTGTGTGCAATATTTAATTGATTTTAATGCATATTTTTAATTTTGTTGTGCATATTTAACAATTTTACCAACGATAATTTCTCTGCCTTTGTTATAATTATATTATCTTTTATAAAAGTTTGTTTAATCAACCTGATCACCAAACTATAAGGAACCTACTTTTATCTACATAACTTTATTTTTATTAGATAAATCATTATAATTATAATTATTACTGTAAGATAAATAACAAAATATATTAAGCAATATAAACTTATTCATCTCTCTTCCCATGCTCAGAATCGTTGTTTGAAATCAATGGTATATTGATTTCAAATATATAAGAACATTTTACCTGCATCACTCACCTGTCCTCGTGTCTCACCCATCCTTGTATTTTGTCTGACCTCTGTGTCTCTCTACCTTATTTAATAACTAATCCATGCGGATAATGTATAATAGTAGATAATTGTGTCAAATGTTTCAATATCTTTGATAGAATTTATTTTCATTTATAGGCCAGTATTTTTAATCTATATAATCTAAAAGTTTATCATTAAAATAAACTATATATTTACAGGTAAAATAATAATTATTTAATTATTATTTTACAATTATTGTATTGCTTGAATGTATGATTTTAATGTTACAAATATAGTATATATAGAAATTCTGTTTCCCTATTAGTGTTTTAATTTTGTTTATATTATTAAATGAAAGTTTAAATAATTTTAAATAAATGACTAAAATTAAAATTTAATATTTTCTTTAATTACTCATAATTTCTGATTAAAAACATATTGTTACTAATTTCAATGGAAATAGGTCATTATATTTTTTAATACCTACATAAACATCAAACTAATTTATAATTTTAGACCACATGAAAAATGTAAAGACTTAAAATTTCTCGGTTATTCAATATTTCATTTTGAAAACGTTTTCTAACTTGATTATATTTTAGTATATAACAATAAAATATATTGTAAAAAACACAGATAAGAGACCATAGAATAGTTTCATGAATGTTTACATTTTTTAATGCGAGTTTATTTAAAATACACTTATTAACTACTTGTATATTTTATCGCTTGTTCTCTAGGTACCCGCAAAAAGTATAATTGTTATTTTAAATAAAACAAAAAGCAAGCATTTTTTTTTTTTTTACAAATAATTCAATTTTCATGAGATGTCATCAAATGTACATTTTATGGTAAATTTAATTTAATTTTTAACCGAACATATCTATTTCATTGAGGATTGGACAGAATATAATTAAAAGATCTCAATTTTTTTAGCACTATTAGTGATTTGGGTGAATATTTAAATTTTAAAAATGTCATGGTTGTTTTTCTACATACAATTGTTATTATTTAATATAAAATTACATTTTATAATACGTTACACGTAACTACCATTGCTTTGACAACCCACACTCTTTAACACAATAAGACTTCGAATTTGGAAGTTCTGTAACTCCTCTTCAAATTACAACTATCAGGCGAAAAACCAGTAGTGGCAGAAGGCTCCACGAATCTGGACACGATGTTTTCAAAAGAGAAGCTAAACGGTATAGTTTTCTATAGAATTTAAAATTTCTTTTCAAACTTTATATTAAATTTAACAAGATAATAGCTTAAAAAGTTAAGTATAAAAATAATACTATTATATTTTTTCAATTAGTTTCTTCCAATTGCACAGTCTTGACAAATAAAGTCTATTTTTACTGCTTCTTGTGAATTATATATATATATATATATATATAATATATTATTTTACTAAACATTTTCCTCGTTACACTTTGTGTTATCAGTAATAAGTAACATCACATAAGTTCTTTGACGTTCAAAGATATTTTAACACTGTAAATCGTTTTTCATATGTAACCTTCACCTTACATATTTTATAATACAATATACTACCATCCTAAGAAAACATTTTTTCTCCAACAGAGATATAATTATTGACGCGACTAGTGTTAGAAATTTTCACTTTCAGCATCGATTTAATAATGCACCGCACGAGTATAAACCACAACTGACGACTAGATAAGTAAGATAAAATAAAACGGCATACGGGCATATAATAGTTAACCCTACTAATAAGTATATTTAAACTATATCCTAGGTTTATTTTTATAAATTAGTTGAATTACCCATAGGTCATAATATACTATATGAGCGAAACAATGTATGTAATATTTTGTGATTCTCGAGTCTTTAAGGTCTTAAATATGTTGTACAAATTTACAAATTACTAAAAAAATGCCCTAAAATGAAAAAATGCTATAATATGCAGAAATATGCTAAATCACATTTTGTATACAGTATCGTTTGGTTATGAAACAAATTTTGGTATAAACTAGCTATTTTATGGACCAACCAATAAAAATATGCAAATGCATACAAGTGTTGGCCCTAGTTATTATCAAAGCAATTTCTCTTGTACATAAAATGTATGTGATATTGTCAAATTTTAAGGGTATAAAAATAAGAGTTGTGTTTATAAATTACAAAAAATGTGTCAACAAGTCTTTGTTTGCGTGCTATAAAGCTTTTAGATTTTTTGATCCCGTAATTTGTAAAACTTACTCATTTCATTGTAGCACATTTCAGTCATAAGGCATGATAAGGCGTACTCGTTAGCTAACGAATAGCTAAATACTATGAATATTGATTATTTAAATAATTACTATTTTTTAGTTTTTTTTCATTTATTTGAATTGTCTGTTTTATATCTAACAAATTATTTTATAATAATTTATAATGTAAGTAACTGCAAATTTAAATATGGTAGAAATCTAAAAAACAAATATTTAAAAACTGAACTAAACGAAACTTTCACTGTATGCATCACTTCTTAATTATTCCATTTATGTATTTTTTATGCACCTCAAATAATTGCCTTACTTGTCTATCTACACTTATCAGATATATATTTTATTGAAATCTAGATTATTTTATGTGTAAACAGCAATGCATTGCACTATAATATTGATAATATTGTGTCAACTAGTATTGACTCGTATCAATATTATATTATTTAATTACATTTTTTATTTCTTCTTGTTATACAATTATACTTTTTAAAGGTCTCGAGTATAATTTTTATTCAATAGTTTTCACGCTTTAAAATAATATACAATCTTGTTAATATAAAATTTTTTAGTACTAATTAGATTTTTTTAATCAAGATAAATTTAAAAAAAAGTAATAATTAGTAATAAAATAAAAATAATAAAACAAAAATTAATAAATAGTTAATATTCATAAAAGAGTATACAAATAAATAGTTTATGTTTATGTTTAGAAATAAATAAATAAATAAATTTGTAGCCTGGAGTATTATTATAAGTGTATTTACGAACGGATTCAAATTAAAAATTCATCATCGAGTATAGTATACTTTATTACACAAAGTCAGTAAAATCGTGAACATATGAATAGGTACTCTATATATCAACTTGTAGGCATACCTTTTATTTTAATACTAACGAAGATTAATTTAAAAAGTATTCATATTTGTTAAATATGCCAATTATTATTAAAAATAAATCATAGTATATTAAATATTAATTGGTGACAAAAAAAAAAAAAAAAAAACATTTGAATTCGAGCTTTTTGAAAACTGTAAATATTTTATTTTTTAAACTTATCCCCATAAAACTATGGTCGAATTAGAGTAATTAAAATTAATGATCTACAAATATACGTATTAATAATTTATAAGATAAATTTTAGTTAAATCTAATTTTTTTTTAAAATTATCTTGGATGGGTTTGATGCTCAAATAAAATTATAAACTAACTATAGTATAAGTTGGATGAACGTAACTCTACAAACTCGAATCCTTAATCATTGTCCGTCTTATGCATTTATGATTTCGAATCATTTTATATTTTCTATGTAATTCATAAATATCAAAATATATTTTTATATTGCTTATGAAAATCATATTACGTCAAAAACCTTGCCAAATATTAATTTGGACCATAGATTAATGACTCATGCCCACAATGGCCACTATAGCTTTCTAACCATATAATCTATACTATCTACTACCTTTCTTTACAGGTATAAGATTAACTTTTTGATAGAGAGAAGTTAAAATAAATTAGAAATTCAGTAAATTAATTAATGTTCATAAAAAATTATTTTAATGTACCTTAAATGATCTATAGTATATTTATATATATATAGTTCACCGGCATCTACATTTTAGCATGAAAGTTACAACAAAATAAACCCATTATCATCGTTTTAAAAGTATTTGAATACGCAAAAATAATTATTTTATATAAATTATAAGAAAAAAAAACTATTAATTTAAAATATTATCGTTATAGTATGGTGATTTACTTAAGCTTTATCAAAATAATTCCCCCAAAATATGTAATTAGTTTTCGTGATACATAAATTCGTATTTAAGAATAAAATAAACTTATGTACCGGTATAAATTATTTAACTTGTAAAAATCAATTTTTAATCTCAGATACAACAACTTCAATGTGAATTACTAGAACTGTTTAAATCGAAATTTGATAAGAATGAGAAAATGTTGCCATAAATCTTCTATACTTCTTAAACGATAATAATTATATACGAATATATATAATTAAGATGTACCCCGATATTAATCAATTAAATGTTCTCCACAAATTCGTTTACACTATACAAGCGTAATGCGGTGTTTAATCATTTGCACTATTATGTATGTACACCTATTTTATAAACAGGTTTAGAGCAGGCACCTATTGTTGTTTTTTAATCTTAATCTAAATATCAATTAAACACTAATGAGTACACTGTCGTTAGTGCAAAGGATCATAGCAGCGCGTGCCAATCGTCAATTATTTTAGATATTGTAGTTTTTATGTACGAGTATATTATCACACAAGCTATTTCTCATCGCTAAAAATCATTGCGGACCACGGATCGACAACATAATTTTTTTCATTGCTTTTCAACTGCACGTCGTTGCACCGTTTTCGCACAGTATAACATTTTACGATCGAATAAAGTGTAGCTATAGTATACATACCACGTCTATTATCTGCTGTAGCGTTATGCCGAATGTAACTTCGAGTGGATCGGATTCGTTGGATACGGGTCTCTCCAGAGGGTTGTACTCCATTAAGAGGTCATCCAAAAGCTGCCTTTCAAATTTACCTTGAACGCTTTCTGAAACACAATTGAATAAAAAAAAAAACGTAAGTAACGACATCTCTATGTTACGGTTACACGCGCGCGCGAACGTGTTACGACTTTTTTAGAAACCATTACAATAATAATATCACCATTAGTCGTTGAAGAATTTTTCCATTAAACAACAATTTAAAATTCCACGTTTAACACGAAATGTAAGAACATTTTTACGATCATGACACACTATTGGAGTACGAGTGCAAGTAATTTTATTTATTTATGTTGTTTGTAAAATGAACCCGTGAAAATCTTATGTTTTGATTAACGGTATTCAAATGTATTGGTTATCTATTCTATTTTGATATGATAAATCGCTCGAACCATGCATTATTTTGCCAGGATCGTCAAACGCCGCTGTTTATCCGGAATATATCTACATAAATATTTGCTTGAGAAAATTAACACGATTGAGATTAAATTCGGGACACAATGTTGAACATTACCTGATGAATTATATTATTTGGACAGTGAACCAGTTAACCCGTATGTGCTGACAAGTTCGCAAATAGATGGTCTCTCGACGGTTACGGTGAAATACGTACAAACAATTCGTATCAATAACCGTAAACAATTATAAATATTGTATAGTTTTTAATCAGTTCTCAACGCACACGAAACGAATTACAAATTGTTACCAACGCTGATCGATACGTTCGTTTGAAGCCGTTATGCTCATCGTAAAAGGTCTTTTAGACTCGCGTAAGACTTACAGCTACGAAGCGGACCGCGCGTCAATCGTTATCACAACGGCTGTCAACGGCTGTGGCTATCTTTCCTGATCCACCACCAGACCCCCGCGGGATGCACGGTCAACGCGATCCCCCGTTTCCCATCCATCACGGGGGGGGGGACACACCTAGAACGGTCGCCACGACGTCCGACTCAGACCCCCACCGAACCGGTCCCTTATTCCGTGTATGCAATACGTGGACGCATAAGGGTCACCCGTTTTCCTTTTTACATTATATTTTGTAATTTCGTGTTATTATCTCCTTGCTTCATTTTATATTTATCGAACGTCGTGAACGTAACCAACACGTTGTTGCTATTTGTTTTATTATTATTTTTATTGTTATTCAGTTGTTTTTTTTTTTTCGTACCAATAAATATTTACTATTGTTATGAATCGCATTGTGTTGAGTCATGCGGCCTATTCAGGATGCGCTTTCCAACATGTTTTTTTTTTATTCAAAATTAGTCAGTTGAATCCCAATTACTATTTACGATGTTAATTATGGCTCGGTTATAATTTCGGTAAACGTGTTTTTAGTCGGGCCTTTGTGTGTTTTCGTTCAGTATTTGCGAAATGACTTTTACATTATCTCCAATGTAATTAGTGTAATGACATCCTGGCCGAAGTGACGGAGTTTTGAGCGAACGTCAATATCACTCACAGAGTAAATTTAATTATCATAAATTGTTTTCGTATACAAACGTTCAATCACATGAACTTCGAAGTCACTTCTTTGAGTATATATTGTTGAAATTTTACAGATATTCGCTTTGTTTGTGTATTGGAACTCATTCAGATGTTTATGAATAATATATATATATATATATATATTTGTGTATGTGTGTGTGTGTGTGTGTGTGTGTGTGTGTTACCGACAAATCGTTGAATCCGGCATTCTATAGAAAAGTACAAAATTGGTAGGTTAACCAGATATTCTATAGAATATCAAACTTTCGCAATGCATAAAATTTACATACAGTTATTTTTTAGCGTACCTTAGTATGCACATTTATATTTAGACACATTTTTGTGTTTGATAATCATGTATACGATATTACAGATAAGTTGTTCGTCATGTCAATATTACAAGGTATTTAATAGGATATCTAGGATTTATATTCAATGCCTATATTCAACACATTGCTGGTAACATGCAATGTCACCATTATCATATACTGGGATAAATATCACTCATTTACACACTGGTTATTACAACTCAAAAATGACAAAATAATATTTAGTATTATATATAGTATTATATAATATTTATTTATTTCTTATATTATAAGAACTTTAAATTGAACATAGTATTTACTCGAACAATCTAAATGTGCAAAAATCAGACATTTTTTAAAAAATTGTATTTTTTGGAGTCGAAATAGTTTGGGGCTGGATATATATATATATATATATATATATATATATATATATATATATGTATATTCACTTATAAGTTATTTAATAACTGTTTTACATTGTTTAAAATATTAGTTTTAATAGTTACTGATTGAGATGTATGAAATGAATAAACGGTAGCGGTTTTGCGCTATTTTGAACATGGCAATTTTTTACATCGAAATAGTGATTGTTCTAACCTTTTTTTTCGGGTTTACCTGAAATAACCTGATATAGTAAAATATCACGGGGACAAGACCGAATAATTCAGGTAGTTACTTAATCAGAATAATAATTAAACGAATATTTAAATTTTTGATCAACTAGCACAATTATCACGCTACATCTTATCGAATATGAACAATAATAAAATTGCACTATACAAAACAAAAAATATCTGTTTCCAAAATATGTATTTATATTTATAAATATTATTTATGCACAGTAGACGAGAAATTAAGTGAAAATGCAATCCCATTGATAACACTGTGTTTTTTTTTGTGACAAAGGAGAGTTTTTAACCACAATATCAAAAGGAAATTGCGTTGTTAACAACAGATGTCATCTGACAAAAAGGAGCACCGTGGGACGATTATACTGGACAAGATTTTCGTACTTTTTTTCACAACATTAAGTTGTTATTTATTATCTTGGGGTAACTTTTACTTTTAATAAATTATTCTTATGACACCCTCTCCACTTAGCCCATCAAACTCGCTGGTAAAGTTGGCATTTTCGTTCCCTTTTCAGACCCACTGTTGCCACAGAAAAGCCGGTAAAAGTCGTCGGGACGGCCCATAATTAAACTCGGTTTCTACCGACGAAATCTCGCGTTAGTTCGCCAGATGTCGTATGGGCAACAATCAATAGTCGCACCCGTATTTTCAGGACCACTTTGAACTGATAAAGTTTCTCGCCAACTTCTCCACCCGCGGTTCCTGTTTTTTTTCTTTTTCTTTCTTTCTTTTTTCTTTTTCTACTAAACGTTTTTCCTATGGCCGTTGAATTATGACGACATTGGATGCCTTTCTTGTAACTTATATACAATATATATATATGTGTGTGTGTGTGTGTGTGTGTGTGTGTGTGTGTGTGTGTGTGTGTGTGTGTGTGTGTGTGTGTGTTGTGTGTGTGTGTGTGTGTGTGTGTGTGTGTGTGTGTGTGTGTGTGTATGTGTGTGTGTGTGTGTGTGTGTGTGTGTGTGTGTGTGTGTGTGTGTGTGTGTGTGTTTGTGTGTGTGTATGTGTGGGCGCGTATGAACGTATATAAATACACGTACATTTATAAAATGGGTCATATTTGTCAAATTTTGTGTTTTAAATTTAAAAGTGATAACTACATTTTTTCTTACTCGAAAAAAAGTTTTGAAAAATTATCAATATCGATTGAAATATTTGTCGCATAGTGTAAATTATTTTTGTTTCCTTTCTATTAGGTGCTCAATATTATTTACATTTCTAATTTAAGCACTAAATGTTTTTAATATAAACTTTTATTTAATAAATATTTTATTATTCTCATTTTGTATATATAAAAAAATAAAAAATTGTATTTAAAGTATATATTTCTAAATATTAAAATAATAAAAAAAAAAAATTAAAAATTAGTAAATGATTAAAACTCATTCATCTATTTCAGAAAATCAAATAAAAGGGTAAATTTTCAAAATTTACATTTTTTTCAGTTTACGAATTATTTTAATTTTGAATATAATTTTTTTATTTTAATACAGTATACATTCTTAACAGTCAACTGTGTAGTGATTTATGCAAAAAGCCCATTTGGCTGGTAATACTGGATTTTACGTACACAACTCCGAACCATGATTTTCACTAAAGTTGATGCAGCAATGTTTGTTATGGCAAAAATATTGGTACCATGTTTTACCATAATCCTAACAGATTACACACTGAGAGATTTGTTTACAAATTTTTGGTGCTTCAAATTCTATTGTAGTATTCCATTACGATTTTTGTGTGAAGATACATAAATATTATTTATATGCTGTTCAAAATTAACAATAAACAATGGAACCACTATGCTGGTTAATTTATACATCATATGTTTGTAATTTCCATAACAGAAAAATTATTTTCATACTAATTATATTTTTATAAATCTGATTATTGTAGATAATTTTAAATTCCTTATCTACTTGAAGTTTTAATATTTGAGTTGAAAAGTAAAAAAAATTATATGATTTATTTTTCAGTATATATTCTGTCGCAAATACACGTAAAAGGAATTATTTATTGAAATTGTCGATTATACTTTTGTACAGATATTCGGAATTTAATTTAACTATCATTTTTATGATTTTAATAAATAAGTTGAAATATTTAATATAATCACGACCATTATATAACTTGGTGTTCAAAAGGACACATTTTTTAATTGCATAGTCTTTAGCATTTATTTACATTTTGAATTTATTTTTATTTTTTTGTAATAATCGTGTTCAGAATAATTGATGCGTTAACTTGTCTCTGAAATATTATTTTAGTCTATTCATTATTGAACATCATGTTATCGTAGTTGTGATTGTTTAAAGGTTGAGTTTTCGTATAGGATTTAACTATGGTTTAGTCAATAATTATTTGAGCATAATATTTATTTTGACCTGCAGAATAAAATTATTGGGTGGTTATAGTTTTATTGGATTGATGAGTTCCAATGTTTGCTATACAAATATTATTCATAAATTAATTTATAAAGATAATATTCATTTGATACAATTTAAATGTCGTATACATTAAACAATATGGAATATACATGCATAAAAACTTAGATGGATTTGAAGCTTGAATTTTAAAAAAAAAAGGAAAATATCTGATAAATTTTATATTAATATTTTTATATAGGTATAGTTATAATTTTAAATTAATTAAATAAGAATGTATTTTATTCAGATTTCTTATAGTGGACAAGCTTTTTCAAAATACATTTTACATGTATATAATATACGTTAAAAGTTTAGACTGTATTTATTAAGATTGCGAAAAAATAATAATTAATTTTAAGTTTTAAATTTTAAATTTTCAAAAAGTCTACGTTATGCTCTTTTTTAACAAAAGCGAGTAAATGTAATTGGAAATATTTCAATAGATAATTGTGATCTTAGGAGGAAATGTCGATCTGGTTTAAACAAGTAAATAAATAAGTCATTATCGTTCAAAATTATTAAGTCCTCGTTTTATCATAAATGATGGGAAAAATTAATAATGATTTTTAAAGTTTTATTTTACTTTAAGTCAATCGTGTATTAAATTGTGGGCATATAGACGTATAGTATTAAGTTTGTGCGCTACATGTGTGTGTTTTCACCTTTTATTTTTCGGTCATATAAAATATTGCAATACTTGTTAACGAATTTTTATATATTTCATTTGATATACGCTCACACTTTTTTTAAAACATTTATTCTCTCTATAATATTAAAACACCAAGCATATTTCAAAAATATCCTTAGAAAAACATCGTATATTGAGGACAGATTACCCAACTTCATAATGTTATGAATAAATCAATCATCGAGATGTATGGTACAAAAAAAAACCCATTGTTAATCGAACAATTAAGATGGGTGAGTATGTCTTAACTAATCATTTTATAACAATTATTATCCTTAAATGAGTATTGATAGTTTTCATTTCTGTGGTTAAATGTTTTTGTTGTTAGTAATTACATGGTTTTATTAACAAGTTAATTTATAGAGCAATTCAGTACAAAAAAAAAAAGGTTTTACGTGTTAGTTAAATGACATGTAACAATAAACAATATGCACACTATTTAATTATTTTAATAGTGTTGTCCAGGGACGTAATGTTTTTTCATAAAACTTTTGTTTCATTAAATAATATTTATGAAACCATGTTAGTCATATTGTATTGGATCGAATATTTTTAATGACAATTTGTTTACTACTACGGCATAAAGTTTTTTTTTTTTTTTTTACACAAACATATAACTATATTCGATGAAGACTCTGAGTTCGATCACATGAATGATTAAACTTTTAAAGAAAATGTCTATGTCTTGAAATTTTAAATAGATACAGATAACTTTTTTTATAACAAATGTTTATTAGAGTTGTGATTTTTATTGTTTTATCTAAAATAGTTTTTAAACTTTTAAACTTTTGATAAACTTAACTTAAATTTAAATATAGGTTCGTTAATTTAAGATTTATAAAAGGTTTTGCGATTTAAAAATTTAATTTGAGTTATAGAAAACAAGTTTCATATATATTATGAAAGAATGTTGTTCTAAACTCGAAACTTTTAACGCATAAAGTAAAATACCTTTCGTACATCTCAGCAATAATATTCTATTTTTAATGTATACTGGACACAAGGTGATGATTTACCAAGAGGTAATCCTTTGGTTAAATGTAAAAAGAAAGTATAGAAATAAATCTGTTAGTAAATAATTTCTAATTTCACTAATTATCTCAAGTTCGACTATTGAAATTGTTAAAAAATCATCTAATTGTAGCTTGGTATATGGAACAAATTTTTACGTTTTACATAATACTCCCATGCAATTAATTACACCAAAGTTATGTTGCTATAAATGTGTAGCTTAACGATGAACAACTTCACAGTTGATTAATAATGTAGTACATAGATACCTTCCGACTAAAACTTATGACTAAAATATTAAGTCTTAATTCTGAGAACAGTCTATTTTAAGGCAAAAAGCATCATATATTTTGGAATACCTTTTGAAATATATACATACGAGTACATTTAGAGAAATAAAGAGAAAAGAGCTCTAAAACTATCGAATTTATTTGAACAATTTATGATACTTATGGCGTAATGAAATATATTTGCAGCTCGATTTTCAAGTACATTTTCATTAAAAACATATTTTTGGAGGTTATATAAAACTCATTATGAATTACATAAATTATACGTATTGTACAAACATTATATGCAAAGTAATATTTTATAAACAGTATGAAAATTCATTCCCGTACCGTTAATTAATTATAATGATATTTTGGACGATCAAAAAGAGTTCAATCAAATACAATCCATTATTTCCAGAGAAATATAAGTACATATAATTATACAATAAATTATTTATGTATATGTTCCATCAAATGGAATCTTTAAAAGAAAAAAATAATCCTGCATATTTAATTTAGAGTTTCAAAACTATCAAACAACTTTTAAGTAATCAATGTAATTCATAATTTTTGTAAAAAAAAATTATAACATAGTTTCATATACAAATTACAAATTAATGAGTTTGGAAAAAAAAATAACCTTAATAAAAATGTACTTAAATATATTAAAAAGACATCATGTAACCTAAATAGATGTAATTGCATTACATCAAATTAATTATGTCGTATTTATAATGACTATTGCAGCTTATGGCTCTTATCCTTTTTATTTTCCATATTTGAGTTTATAAATTATTTTTAGCTTTAAAATGTACGCTGTAACGTGATATAATGATTAATTAATATTGGAATGAAGAGTTTATCTTTTAGACGTATTAAATTATGAGGGCTTAATTATCCGTTTGACAAGTAATAAACCATGGTACATAAATTTACCTAGTATCAATGATGTGTTATTTATGCATAAATATATATAGTAAGTTATGCATAAATTGTAAATATTATTTAATATTTTTTAATTTATATCATATGTGTACATTAATGTAAGTATTAAAAAGTTAAAGTTTAATAATAATTATGAAAATTAATAAATAATGTGTCTTATTAATAACCGTAAAGTAAATAGTATATAATATAATTACATTACTGTTTATAAGTCGTACACTTTTGCAATGTAATTTATTTCAAATCTTGAAAATGTTTTTAATTTAATTTAATTTTCCTTCTTGTCGGAAGTAGTAAACTTCTTAACTACTAGGTATTACTGTAGGATACATTTTTAATTGTCAGTGCGTTGTATTATGCCATTTGCACATGCACGAAACGTACGTAATTTAGAAAATCGTTATCGTTACATTAAGCATCAACCAAAGATTATTGCATTTGTCTTTAACACCTCGTCTCAAAAGAATAACTTAACCGATATTATATGAAAACATAACGATTGCACCATAAAAAGACAAAATATCCTAGCATTCCCGACGGCAAATTTAGCGGCTAGAAAATTAAAGCAACATAAAAATACCGAATTAAAATATACCAAAATAGCAACATAAAACATATTAATATGGATTGTGTTGCTACGGACAATTTGGCGTTCGTACAGATTTTGTTGATGGTTTTACAAATAGAAAACGTTCTCAAGTGATCGTAATCATATGATTCGACCATGTTAATATCAAAGGCAATGTTTTAATGTGGTCTGTATTTAAATGTTATAAAATATTTAAAAGATAAGGTATTTCTTTTAAAATCTTACAGACTGGAAAGTGAAAAAAAAGTAATTAACTGCTGTGTTTATTAAAAATGTATGCTTCAATTTTTAAATTTAATTAAAATGAAAGATATACTTCAAAATAACAATATCTTTACAACATACAATATTTAAAAAAAAAAAAAAAAAATCAAATACTGTGGATTGTCATTATACTGTAATATTGTTTATTCGTTTAAAAATTCAATTAATTCAAACAATGTACGTAATTTTATAAATAATTTATCAAATCGTAAATATAAGAAATTAACTACTATAAAATGTATTTTCTTTGCAAATGTTTAATTATAAAATTAAAAAAAAAAACAGAATTGATTTACATTCTATATATTATCATATTATTAATGTATACTTTGTATACAGTGTGTGTACACTAAATGATAATACTCAATATCTCTGCATAGAGCCTTATTATTTGAAATATGCTTTTAAGTTGATTATTATTATTTTAAAATATACATTTGTATGACTTTTCATACCTAGTTGAACCAATATTCAAAGTCTAAATTTGACCAAGTAACAGTAATTTTACAAAAAATGCTATAATGCATGCAATTTCACTTTTTTGAACTCTGAAAATAATTATCTAGGATTGCTCAGCTTGAAATTTACCCCCCTATATATTAAAATTTTATTTAAATATTACTGTAACTTAATTTTTTTTTTTTTTTTTTTGTTAAATAAACGCTGTTACTTGGTCAATTTTGAATCTTAAAAATTTGGCTTAGCTTCCAAAATTCATTAATAGACATGGTACAAAATAGTGACTAAAATAAGTAACTATCTTTAAAGAAAAAAAAAAATTACTGCCATGTACTTATCTAATAAAGTTTGAAATTTATAAAGTGAAATATGTATTTTTATATAGGTAATAAAAGTCAACAAAAAAAAAACCGGATGGGCTTCGCTCTGCTGTACACTTGGGGGTGGAGTGCGACTCTTCATAGGATAGGTCATTATAATGGATTTGTTAAATTTGAATTCAATGATGGGTATCATTGTATACCAAAAACGATTCTGAACGGAGATAATATGTTTGACTAGAATGTAATACATTGTTATTTATAAATATTGTAATAAGTATATTTTATTTTGAAACGAAAAATTTAGAAAAATCGAAAATTTAAATTGTCTATAAATTAGTCAAAATATGTCAAAATACTTTGAAAACTTAACCATGTATAGAAAAGGTCATTATAAAGATTTGGTAAAAATTTCAAGTTGTTGCGGTTTTTCGTTTTTGAGTTAGAGCATTTAAAAAAAAACCGATATAATTTGTCAGTCTAGAATATTATACATTATATTATATTTTACATGTAATTTTATGTCAATATTCGCTGTTCAAACGCTTATAAAAAAAAATTGTGCCTATGGATTTTAATAATTTTTGAATGACAATAAGAACTACTTCTGTGGAATCTTCTATTGAATTTTCAAGTATTTTTTACGAGCCAAATTTTTTTTATCACCGATTATAAAAAAAAAAAATGTAAAAAAATCGAATATTTTAAATGCCTATAAGTGGCTTAAAAATCAATATAATATTTTGAAAAAAATATGTCATAAAGGAAATGCCAATCTTAAAAGCTGGTAGAAATTTAAAAAATCTGCGACTTATACTTTTTTAATAATAACAAATATTAAAAATCGTTTGAGAATAAATCGCTATTTTATGCAATTTCGTAAATATTTAAATTTCAAACAGTCATAAATTTTTTTCCTCTTAGTCCGGTAGAAATTTTTTTAATGATTTTTGAATAGTAGCTTATAGATAACCTAGTATTAAAATTTTGAACCTTAAGCATGAACAGAAAAAATTTTATGAATTTTTATCTACAAAATAACTTGCAAATTATCGTGATTTTTATACATTTTTTACAAATTTGAGCATTAAGGGCTTATAAAAAAAATTTGAGTAAACCGATCACTGTTATTTTTTAGTTACGATAAGTTTAACTTATTAAAAACCTTGTATTAAATTTTCAAGAGTTTTTGGTCAACTTATTAAATTTTATAGATGTTTAAAAACAAACATTTTACAAAAATCGAAAATTTAAATTGTCTATAAATAAGTCAAAATATGTCAAAATACTATGAAAACTTAACCCTGTATAGAGAACGCCAATATAAAGATTTGGTGAATATTTCATGTTGTTGCGGTTTTTCGTTTTTGAGTTAAAGCATTTTAAAATAATGTCCTTCTTCTTCTTCTTCTTCACCTTCCTCCCAACTATTTGGGGTCGGCCACTATTTAAAATAATGTAATTTGTAAAAACGTGATTTTGCGTAAAAATTCCCGTTTTTTCGTAATTTTTTTTATCGTATTTCTACTAATTTTTTTAAAAAATATTGAAAAAGTTGGATTTTTGACTTAGCATAGTACCATCTACATTCACTTTTCTTTCAGAAAAGTTGCTGTTTAAGCAAATCGAAGCATTTTTACTACCAAAAAAGGTGTCGTCAGACTCAAAAAAAAATAAAAAAAAAATAAAAAAAAATAAAAAAAAAAAACACACATCATTGTAAAACCAATAGATTCCATCACTCCGTTCAGAATCTAAAACAAAATTTAAATTGCGGGGTTCTACCCACAGATATCGAACTTTTCAATTAGCTACTACTACAAACTATATTTCAATCGAGCTACTGCAACAAACCGTATTTCAATCTAAGATTATCGGGCTGAAATATTTAGTGGTACATTTAAGATGGGATACAATGTATACATATTAGAATGTAATTATCAATTTTATTATAACGGGACAAAAATAATGTATAGCCAATAATCGGAACACTAGCCAATAAATTTTTTAAATATTTCAGTAATTAAAACATACATTTATATTATATTGAAGTATTATTTTACATAAATTAAAATTGATTATTTACATTGCATAACATATTTCACTAGAGTAGTTAGTTCAAATGTACTTACTATACACATGAAAACAATATGTATTTCGATTAAATTTTTTTTTTTTTTACAATTCTTAGATTGGTTAAATGATTTCGATGGTTTTCCACTTGTTCCTATCCATTACAGCCACGTTTAGTTCCTTGTAATTGGTTTTCCTTATGTCTTCTATGATCTGTTTCATAAAGGGTGTTCTTGGTCTACCTCTTCCAGCTTTTCTTTCTATCATTCCTTCTATTATCGTCATTATCCATTCATTGTTTCTCATAATATGTCCTATCCATTTTTTTCTCTTTTCTCTAATTATCTTCCATATTGTTTTTTGCTATTCATTCTTAGGTATACTTCTTCATTTTTAACTTTATCTGTCCAGGGAATTTTCAGTGCTCTTATCCAACAGCATGTTTCAAATGTATCGATTTTTTTTCTTTCTGTTTTGAATATCGTCCACGTTTCTACTCCGAACAGGACTATACTCCATATAAAACTCTTTATAAATGTTTTTCTGGTGTTAAAGTTAACAGTGTTTGTCGTAAATAGGTGTTTCTTTTTGTAAAATGCCTGTTTTGCTTGTGCTAATCTGCTCTTTATGTCTATTTCGCTTCTTCCATCGTATGTTATTTTGCCTTCCAAATACGTAAAACACTGAACAGTTCCCATCTTCTCATTTTCAATTGTTATGTTCGAAAACAATTTCTGTTTGCTGCATATTAATATCTTTGTTTGCTCTTATTAATTATTTATTTATTTATTTATTATTTTACTTATTTATTTTTGTATTTTTTACATCTATCGTTCATTTTTGTTAATATGTTGCCTAATTCTTCTTCACTTTCAGCTATCAATGCTATGTCGTCTGCAAAACGCAACATTTATACTAGCATACCATTAATTTTTATTTCTCCAATTTTTTCTTCCCTTAATTGATTTAGAGTATTTTCAATGTACAGATTAAATAGTGTTGGTGATATGTTACACCCTTATCGAACTCATTTTTCAATGTTCGCTTTTTTCCATGATTTACCTCCATTTGTGTTTGTCGAAATAAATACTTCAATTACATTATATCATTTTAAATATTGTAAATAATTACAAATGTATCGCATATTTTACAACCATTTAAATATTATTATTTTGTTTATTTTGTGTAGTACGTACACAATGTTTTAATTACAAATTCGGTATCACTACTTATGGAATGTTAACAGCATCTCGGTAAATCGAATCAATAATATAATCAAAATTTGTTATGAAAGGTACATGAATAATTCGATTTACATTTTGTAAATATGACGTATTTATCATAACATTTCTTTAAAGTAACATGAAGGTTTATGTTCGACTTTCAGCAATACAAAATTTAAAGATCAAAATCACAGATGTCACAAGTCAGAAACGCTAGAAAACATTTTAATGCAAGATTTTATCTATTTATTTTCTAAGGCCTTTCCAATATTGTTTTTTATACGCGGGTTGAGATCGTACTGCATTAATAATACTTGGATCTCAATGGAAAAAAGATGTTGACAATACTACTTTTTTGTTTGCTTTATCGTGATCTCGTTAAGAAATGTTTGTATTTTTGGATTAAAAAACTTAAAATATACATTTTTTGAACATTTAATATAACAATATCTTCTCTCACTCCAAAATATAGAATAAATAAATCGTGATTTTTGGAAGTCATCTTCCATCTGAAACACTTATCCGATTGCCTTTCTTATTCCATACAAATCAACTGTAATTTACTGTTCTTTAATTATTTATTTCTCAGTTATCGATAAAATCGAATATTAAAACCTTTGCTCCCCACAAACATTAGAAAATCATAAATAATAATGTTAATCGATAACTTTCGGTAGACTCTTATTGTTGTATTAATCTTTATTGAGTCATAAAAAAGCCAACCTAAATATTTTATTAAAGTATTTAGTTTGTGTATGGGCCTGGACAATTTATAATAGGTAATACCAAATTGATTATAGACTTTTATGGAAAGAAAAACAAGAATATAGACAAATATCGATATCAAGCCAAAATATTAGTAAAACAATTGAACGATCAGATAATTAAAACCATTAAAATAATAATGTACCTATCTTAAAATTATTTCATCAGCTTTGTCTCTTTTTTTTCCAATTGTTATTATCATGTATTTTGTACGAAGGGTTTTTTCCTTAATTATACGTTTTTAAATTGTTTTTACTATCTTTAGAGACTATAATGTATATATTTTTACATTTTTCCAAAATTATAAAAATAATTTTAATTTTTATATACTAGGATAAAATATCCTTTTGAAAATGTCAATGCATTTAAAATCGAATTTCAAACTTTTAGTTAATTATTTGAAAAGTATTTGAAATATAGTTGAATGAACGTGGAGCTAATCAATACAATTTAAGTGTACTTTATTATTTTAACTTAAAGTATTTGTAAATAAAAAAATACTGAGTTATTTTACTTTTGTAAAATACATTTTCTGCAAATAATTTTCTTTTAAAAATATAAGATCTAAGTAAAAATTATTTATATTTTTAAATACTTGTCTAGAAAACTAAAACACAATTATAATATATTGTAAATGTATTAATAGAAATAATTACATAAATTATGTATATAATTGTCTTTGCTTTTTAATATATATAAATGAAATAAATATTCTGATTTAAAAATAGTATGAATTATTTTGGTTTTATAAAAAAAATATGCTCAATATGTACCAAATATATAACATAACATACCTAGCATGACCATAGCCTTAGAAATAATGTAATTTATTTATTTGGAATGATCTCTTAAAGATATAATAATCTAATAAATACGTTAGTAACACTAGTTATAAGTAGTACTCTGCAATGTCCGGTTTATGTAAGCCTGATCTTATTGTACAATAATAGGTGAAAAAATGGGTAGGTCTGACTCCATATTACTATAAAATATTTTGGTCATGTTTTAGTTTAAAGTATAATCATTACAGTTTGGTTCGGTTCGGACCGTCGGTCCCAGTTAGGCGATTACGGTTTGTTTAAAATCCTTTGAACGGTTATTTTAAATTTTAAATACATTATTTATAAAATTAATACACGTATATTATAATGGGAATCAATATTTTACCCTTGTGCCGTTGCTTTATGTACACGCAGGTATATATGTACTCATATATTAGATCGTTCATGATATTATAAACAATTATTATCAAAAATATTTTCAGGTACAATGGTTGCTAATATTCTAGTTATAATGCAGGCGACATGGAAGGGCTTGTATACAGCTGCCATGTCATGCCGTCCAATAGAATTTGTATATATATGTAGTATAGACTTTTCTATATACTACATACCAATTACCAATTATGTGATGTAATTCAAAACACTCACAGTCTGACATTTTTTTTAGTTAAATTTTTTTGTCCCTTCCATCAAAATTATATTATACCCAGATAACAATTTCTCAACTTCAATATTGTTAGAACTTTATAACTAAGTTTCATTAATAATATTATATATTTTATGTTAGCATACATTTTTAGAAATATTTTAAGTATAACATTTAACATACAACATTTTCAAAATGTTTCAAATTTATTATTTTGAATTAAATTGAATGAGAACATTTCAACAACATTTAATTGAGAACGTAGAATAACATTATTTTAAGTATATTCTTACAATATTCACATCAAACTAATTATGTAACTTAAAAAAGTAATACTCGGAAAATGTTTTGAAAATAATAAATCAATAAAGTAGAATAATGTTTTGAATTGTACATACAAAAAATGTTGTTCATTTTTCTATCCCAAAAGTGTTGGTTTTCGAAACTTTGTTCATAGTATGCGCTCTGGAAGTATCTTCTACTCCAGAGGAGTATGCAAGTGCATAAATGCGTATGGACAAACGGAAATTAAAGCTGCAAATGTTATTATGGGGCCGTGCGGGTGTTAAAAGGTACATTATTTAAATTGAGGAAAATATCAACATTTATGTTTAACAACTCAAAGAATATCAATCAGAAATAAACGCATGCAAAAAGTCGGGTGGTGAGGTTTGAAAAAATATCATAACTTTAGTATTGTTGTTTATCAATATTTAATGATAAGTACATTATTGGTAATAATAATATTTCGTGGGGAGGTTCTCTTTGCAGCGAATAGCCCGACAGCAAGTAGTCCGGTGGCGAAATGTCCTAGACCCGTATTTGAAATAATTTTTGAATACAAAAAAAATATATTTTTTAAAAGTATATATAATTATGAAATAATTTATATTTTATTCAAATAAAAGCCCGTCAATTACATTTTATGAACATGATTAGCTCAAAAAATTAATTAATAGACTATTTTAATTTGACATTTCGTATCCCTCACAAGTTGTCGTCGATCATAAGCAATATTTTTGTACAATTATTAATCATTGACATTTTCCTAGTAAATAGCGAGCAATAAGCCATTACCCAATAACAAGAATGCCCCTCTAAACATTACAAGTAGATATTAAGAACTACATTTTCGTCTTTCATAAATTCAATTACGAATCATATAGTATAGTGTATTCTGAACAATCTACACAATCTAATCAGTACTGAAAAACAATGTATAGGCGTATATCTAAACAATCTACATCATGGTCGTCGTCGATGATGAACTGTTTCATGGGAAATATTATATGGGTAAAAATAGACAAAAACCAACATTGATAGTCCAGTTGAATACTGTTATTCATATACTTTTACTCAAATACTTAACAACACTGCTAATAGGTACCAAGAAAGCTCACTCTATACACATATTGAGCTTATAATATAATATATAATCGCAGCGACGTGCGCATAGCATAGACAATTATTAATTTTGGTTCACGCGAGTATTATTCATTATAATAGGTTTTGAAAATCCTTCCAATTCCTAAGAAACATTCAATTAGTTGTTTCCAAATATCTACCTATCAGCTGTTAACATTATTCTGATGAATTATTTTGGACACGGCGACTTTATTACTCATTGTCTTTTTATCACAATTTTGGTTATCCACCGTGTACCACCGTGCAGTTCATTGATACACTCATGCTTAAAGTGTGTGCACTTGTGTACATTTTCGTTCTTGAAACAGAGAAATGATCATTACAGACAACAAAACTACGTAAGTATTAAATTATTCAATAATTTTATTGTATTATTTATTTTCTGTAACCATAATTATTATTTATATTATAAATATGCAGTACCTGAAAATAAGTTTGTAAAAGTAGGTCCGTTACCCCAGTACCACCAAATTATATAATTAACTCCAAAATTATCCTATTGATTGCTATTTCATTTGTACAGATTTGTAATCGAAATTAGAACATTTGTACACCTCCCAAAACTCGGGAAAATCAATTTTTCCGTGGCGGTACTGGTGTAACCGTTACCCCAGTACCGCCATCGGCTTATATTGGTCCTATCGACTCCGGACTTGTACAGACGATTGTTATTTCATTTGTACAAATTTGTAATCGCGATTTGAACATTTGTACACCTACTAAAACTCGGGAAAATCAATTTTTCCGTGGCGGTACTGGTGTAACCGTTACCCCAGTACCGCCATCGGCTTATATTGGTCCTATCGACTCCGGACTTGTACAGACGATTGTTATTTCATTTGTACAAATTTGTAATCGCGATTTGAACATTTGTACACCTACTAAAACTCGGGAAAATCAATTTTTCCGTGGCGGTACTGGTGTAACCGTTACCCCAGTACCGCCATCGGCTTATATTGGTCCTATCGACTCCGGACTTGTACAGACGATTGTTATTTCATTTGTACAAATTTGTAATCGTGATTTGAACATTTGTACACCTCCTATAACTCGGAAAAATCAATTTTTCCCTGGCAGTATAATTTGAATAGTTGTTTTAACTGTAAAGTTCTGAAATGATATGCCAATGATAACGCGACGATATACGATAGGACAGACATTACGACGGCCGTGTCATTACCAATATTGTATTCCAGTAGTCAGAGTGACAGCACACGACAGAGTGATTATACGTTCCAATCATCCTGTATGTCAAGATTATACGGGATTGCCCCGTATTTCAACTTTATGTCCCGTTGTCTCGACATAGGACGCATTTCCTACTGTTTTTTCATGTCCGTCCCGTATTAATCCCTTACTGCTAACGTATAAATTTTTGAAAATTTATTTTTAATAGAAATAATTATATCTATGATATTTATTTATTTTTTTTTTATTAAGAATAAAGGCTTCGACATCTAAGGTCATTAGCTTATACAGTGTTACATTAACTTAATAATTAATAATAATGGTGATTACGTGTGTAAATTTAGCTATGCCTATTATGTATAACGTATATAGTGTTTATGCCAGTGTGTAGATCTAGATATTTTTGATAACGTATAATTTTGATCGTATTTTACGAACTTCATCGGGAAGCCACAGGCTATGACAATAGCGGCCTTCTGGAATTCCCAAATGCTGTCGGATTATACAGCTTGAATACATATTTAATAATATAAATAGTTTATGCTTAAAACTAATATATATTTATAACTGGACTAAGAAAATTATACTGTTCAATATATCGTTTCATCAAGCATTGGATGGTTGTAACGTTTATATATTTTCTATTATTTGACAAAATCAAAGGAGTTTATAGTGCTTATATAGTTTATATAGTAAATAGTGCTATATTAATTGAAAAATTGAAAAATTGATTTTCTCGAGTTTTGGGAGGTGTACAAATGTTCAAGTCACGATTACAAAACTGTACAAATGAAATAACAATCGTCTGTACCAGTCCGGAGTCGATAGGACCAATATAAGCCGATGGCGGTACTGGGGTAACGGTTACACCAGTACCGCCACGGAAAAATTGATTTTCCCGAGTTTTGGTAGGTGTACAAATGTTCAAATCGCGATTACAAATTTGTACAAATGAAATAACAATCGTCTGTACAAGTCCGGAGTCGATAGGACCAATATAAGCCGATGGCGGTACTGGGGTAACGGTTACACCAGTACCGCCACGGAAAAATTGATTTTCCCGAGTTTTGGGAGGTGTACAAATGTTCTAATTTCGATTACAAATCTGTACAAATGAAATAACAATCAATAGGATAATTTTGGAGTTAATTATATAATTTGGTGGTACTGGGGTAACGGACCTTGTAAAAGTCTTAAATTTCATGACTGACTTAAAATGTCACAAATCGAACTATTTAAATAGCAATTATTATTATATAAAAATATATATAATATATTATATAATATATAAATATTATAATTTCTTGAGACTAGTGATTTTAGGTGTTATACATACCTACCTAGGAATTTTCTATATGGTAATAATAAATATATTTAAATGCATTAATTTGTTTCGCAGACATCAAAACTCTGAATGTTGATTGGTATTAAAGATATTGGTGATAGCACAAGGCGTTTAATGTCAAAAATGTTTGTCGATGAAGTTCTTTGTAATTACTCATTGTTAGGATTCAAGAAAAAAAAAGAACTTTTCACAACTATCCACCTACCGTTTATTAATTGGTAAATGGAAATGTATGTTTTCATAATACTGTAATCATAATAATTTATAAATATAACATTTAACTTATTTAGCTCCCGAATGAGATGAAAACTTTAAAGTGGTAACTGCGAATTACATGATGATTATTAATTACATTTAGTGCCGTATACAGGAATTTTTTATGAGGAGGGGATATTATAATAATTACATATTATAGTCAATTTATAAACAATAACACAAGATATTTAAAATATAGAAAATGGGTCATTTAAATCTGTTATTTAATTACTGTATTAAACTCAAAATAACTACAACATTTTACATTTTCCAGTTTCCATCTTAGGGGGGGGGGGGTCGAACCTCCTAAATCCCCTGTGTCTACTTTCCTGATTACATTACATTAGAAAAATGTATCACAATATTCATAAAATAAATTGAGTATTGATTTATATTACATAAACGATTACAGTAACCTGTAACCAAATAAGACTGTTTACAGTATTTTTTGGGCTGTAAATTATAATATTATGTTTTTCTTTTTATTTTATGACTCATATTAATTATTATCATACACTAAACTTATTTATAAATCTTGTCGGCTTGTCCATATATAATAATACAATATATCAAAATTGCAATAATATAATCATTCAGATTTCAGTTAACTAGTATTTTTACTAGGTATCAAGCATTTCCATTATATTATTATACATACTATTGAATATCCTTCACTCAATACAATATTCATTTTATATTACCAATATTTTTCTCTTAGATTGCTAAAAGGCTATATTTCTAAATACTAATTATACTATGTTTCAGACACCATAAAACTTAATCCTAAGTTCCAGAATAAGTCGGACAAAGAAGTTGATGTACCATTGGCCCACATGGTTATCCCATGCGAAGTTTTGCATTCAGTCATGACCTTCAGTTAAAAAATATGTACCAAAATAATATTATATAAATGTATTTTTTTTTATATAATAAATTACATAATATTTAAAATTCAAATGTTTTATTTATCCAGTTAACCTATTCCTTATTATTATTACAGAGCCGAAAAATGTCATATGCATAAATAAATAACCTATTCCTGGTATTTTTAGTTTCGATAAGTATAGGTATCATACATTTATACCTATACAATATACATAACAATGTGTGTAATATCTTTACCATATTGTTTTAGTTTTAACACATAAATAAAATAACTATTTAACATCAATATCAATATATTACTAATTTGTATTTATTGGCATTAGTAAGTAAATAAGGAACATATAACTTATATACATATTTTAGGTAAACTATTTATAAAATGTTGAATTTACAATATTCTTGAAAATAAATAAATATAACATTTCAAAAATAGTTAATTTACTATGTTCTTAAAATATTTAAAATATAACATTTCAAAAATTTTTAATTTATTATGTTCTTAAAACATTTTAAGTATAATATTTTAAACATGTTATATTCATAATATTCTCAAAACGTACAAAAAGCGGACCATAAATAAAGTGAGAACATTTTAAGAACGTTTGAATAATATTGTTGAACTTCAGTTAAAATGTTAATATAAACTTAATATTACAATCAAAATGTTGTATGAAGATTCTTAGAACATAAATTTGTTATCTGGGTATTTTCGATCCGGACCGATAGGAAGAATATTGGAATGGGTTTGATCCATAAACTATTACAGTCCGAAATTTGTTATTTTGGACTAGCAGTTTGGTCTCGGTCCATTCCAACAAATTATTTTCAATTTTTAGTCCAGTAAAGAAAAAAAAAATTTAGTAATCAGTTCGGTCCGACATCGGTCCTTTCTTATAATTTCCAGTCTGGCCAGGTCCTTAAAAATACGGAGCGTGTAGAGGACTAGTTATTAGTTAAAGCTAGTTTATTGATTATTTTATAGAGAATTACAAATTTAATTTTAATATTGGCAATTATATCTGCAGTTATTATATTATTTAAGCAAATCAGCAAAAACAGAAATGTTACACTTTGATTTTCGATGTCTATGCCCTTAATAAGAAACAAATTATTAAATAACAGTTAGCACTTGAATCATAGTGAAAAAAATATGAATTATTTTACTTATTGTTGAATTAAAGTTAGTTTCTTTGAGTTGATTATGCGGTATTGTATTTTTTTTTTCAATAAAAAAAAAGTATGTTTTTTAATTAACGAAAGAAATTAGCATAACAAAACTATAAAATGAACAGAATAAACCCTCCAATTTGTCTAAAACTGAAAGTGAAAGACCTGAATATCTGAAAAAGAAACCGAAATTCCAGAGGTGTATATAAAGGTTTTTTTATATTTCTTTGTTTGATGGTCAAGGTTAAAACATGAAAGTAACTTATTTTTAAGATTTGTGTCAATCATTTAAAAATTAATTGATTATTTAATTATGTAAATAATTGAAAATATTTTTTATAGTAGTTATGATTTGAATATCACAAAAATTGTATAGATTATCATTTAATATGATTTATAAATATTTTGTTATTATTTTACCACTAGCTTGATATGGTGTACGATGAACTTTCTTTCAAACTTTATTATAGCTATAAACTAACCAATTCAAAGTAAATTCGTATATCTAGTAGCGAATCTCAGAAATAAAATACATAATAAAAATTAAATATGAGCAAATAAATAAATAAAAGACACTTCTTTTACATTTTCAATTTTACTTACTAGCTGACCCGGCGAACATCGTACCGCCTAACAGTCAATGGAGTGATACTTTTTAGTTTAACTTAATTTATGAATTTTATCTTTATAAGTAAAACAAAAACTGGTTAGTTACATAATTTAAATCAGAGATCATCAAAATTGATCCAGTTGTTCTTCAATTATAAATGGTGTAACTAACCAGAATTTGTTTTATTTACATAGATAATTAATTTTATAAATACAATCAAATTAAATTTTACAGAAAAAGTACAGTATGACAGAACGGTAGTTCCTCAAATAACGAAAAGAGTTATTTTGTTTTTCTTCCCTTAAGGTACGGTTTCCAAGGTGCCACCGGTAACCGAGACAGTCGCCGTCTGACTGTTAATATGTAATTCCTATTAACTGATTTCCAACGCGCGACTGTTGTCGCGCGACTGAACTTTATCATGGCGACCGGTTCGAGAGCAGTGTAATCGCGCGACCATGGATTTATTTCAATCACAAAACAATTCTTGGGCAGTGAATTTCGATTGACACGTACAACAGTATGGCTAAATTGAATTTTTCGGGGGAAGAAGAAGAACAACTGATTGAAATGGTTCGCAAAAATGTTGAATTGTTTGATCTGTCTCACAACAAATATAAAGATGCAAAACATAAAGATTATATTTGGTTGCATATTGCTAACACCGTTAATAATCATACTAAGTATAAAATTTAACTCGAAAACAATAGCCCTCACTGCACGCAAATTACAATGATACTGAATACAGTTACAAAATTTGGCGGTTTTTTTTTTACGTCATCGGAGACGGGTCGTAGCAACCTTGAAAACCGTACCTTTAAAATGATTATTTTTCACTTAAAATACTAAAAAATATTTCCTTCTAAATTTTAATAACAATTTCGAAGTAAAAAACCCCGTATATGTGTTAATCAGAAATTGTATTAAGCTCAAGTAATTTTTAAATAATATGCATTCAATTTAAAATTTCAGTAGTATCAGTAAATATCAGTAAATTAAAGTAAATTATTTTTTTTGAATTGAAACGTATAAAACAATATTGAAACATAATTTCTAAATAAATAATACATTTGAAGTGTCATTCTTTATGGGATTGAATGGAAATAAAACACAATATCATGTGATTTATTAATCGTTAAAAGAAAATAATATTTATAAATATGTATATATGTACTCGTAAAAGTCAGTTATATAATGTAATTGATATTTTTACGAAAAAAAATACCTATGAAGCATCGAGTGAATCATTTGAATATGTCAAATGCTATGCAGAATTGGTAGTATAATAAAATAATTTCTCACTGTTAAATATTTAAAAAATATTTCAAGACTCACTTAGTATATTGCTACTAAAATTTTATAAATTTTTCTAAGTGTTTTAACTTTTGATTGTATTAGAGAATAAAGTTAATTTATTAATTTATACAAAACACAAATTGTAATAAATTTAAGTAGGTATTATACTTTATAGGGATGTAACTTTGAATGTTTCTGTAAACGATTGTTTTAATTAGTTTTTCTTTTGCATTACGAATATATTTTGTTTGGGTAACAAAAAAAATAAGAAAAAGGAATTTTTCAGTTTTTATAGCATTGGAATATACTCCATTACCATTGAATATGTATCAACAGTAAGATCCATTTCATTGTATAATGTATAAGTAAAAGGATGAATGAAGATTGCAACTCATAAAAATGTTTTTGAAATAGACGTAAAATACGTTACGAAAATATGACATAATAGAATTTTAATAAATACATACCTAAGTAAACAAAGAAAATACATTCCAGATTTATTATATAATTTTTATAGTAAGTATTTTATAAAAAACATCCTATGAATATCGGGACCACAACAATGGTTAAAATGAGAAAATGTTGAAATAATTTGTTTACAAATTTTCTTCACAAATCTACATTATTTACATATTAAGTTGACGAACGATAAAATGTATTTACATTTTTAAATATTCCCAAACATTATAATAAAATCAATTGTTTGCCTATGCCTAACCTATTCCATAATTTATATTAAATAGGTATTCAATTATTTCAACTATTACTTCTTTTATATTATATAGAAGTATATAAATCTGTAAAACTATACTTAGTGATTCATTTAGATAATTCATATATTCTCATTCATTTGGGTATAAATATTGCTAAAAATCTATACACAGTATAACCAGATTAATTCATTGCATATTTTTCTTTTCGAAGTATAGTTATTCATAATTTTACAAATTAATCAAATCATGGACAAAAAAGAAAATTAATCGTTAGCCAACGAATGTTGGGTTATATAACATTAAGTTGTTTATTTACACAAACAGCCGCTCCACGTACGACAATTATATATATATGGCATATTACTAGGTAATGAAACTCATGTCACGTAGTTTCCAATGCTTTTTATCTTAGCATTGTATGAACTGAATTGATTCACAAAGCACGTTACGTGTTGAATGCAAACCGAATAAATATATGTTCTACAGAAATAAAAGCACACATTTTACATTGTAATTAGGTGTTAATTTTCCAAAAAAAATTGTACTATATATTTGTAAGACTAAAAATTTAAAAAAATTAAATTTTAGTGCAAATTATAAGCGTTTCTAAGAAAATTAAAAGAACCAAATTATTTTTTTACCATAAAATAATGTAACAAAATTATGGAGATAATATACTTATTATAATTTGTTTAACTTTCTAGAATATAGCATCGGAAGGACACTCAAAGACCATTACTCTAAGCCCTCGGGGGTTACCAACAATCTTTTTAGAATTACCAATTTATAAAATAACTGGTATGATGTGTTCGTAATCATCATCATAATAATCATGGTTGAGCATTACAATTGAGAAAAGTTTAGGATTACCATTAAAAAGGTTATATAAATTATATTAATTTATTGCCGCTTTTTAATGCTATGGTAGTAAAAGGGTAACTGAAAACAGAAGTGACATTTTAGAGGATCATGATCTTAAAAACATTGAGAATTGCTGCTCTAAGTAACTCTTTATGCATTACAAAAAACATTCAAAATCAATTAGATTCCGGAAACATTGCAACCAAGATTAAAAACGAACGAAATATAGTTACTGAACAAATCAAATAAATATTATATTTGTACGTTATGTGGATACTCTGTCATTTAGAAATAAAAGGTAACGAAATAGCAGACAATCATGCCCCGTTTATTAAAAAAAAAAACAAATCTTCAATAATCAAAATAACGAAATAATATTTAATAAAAACTTGTCAGAAAAATTATTAATTTTTAACTATAAGTGAACAATATGTAAGGAAAACAATGTACGAGATAAAATGAGACACAATTCAATAAATAAACTCAAATGTGGATAGGAGAGGAATCAGTAATAAATATGTTACATAAAGGACACATGAACATCTTCCACGGTTACACGGTGTTCGGAACGTTTACTTAAAAATAGAACCTGTTCAGGTTCAGTGCATATAAAAGGAACTCTTTTACGTTCAAGTTTATTTTTTTTTTTTTTAAATTAACACGTTTATGGTCAAATTTTATAAAAAATTAATATATTGATTTAATTTAATTTTAATTTTATATTTATGATCGGTGGTTCATAAATCTACCTGCATTCTGTATAAATGGGCCTTTTAAAAAATGTGTTAGGTATATTTTGCTTTATGTTTAAAAACTATACTTAAACATATTAAAATTAATATTTATTATTTAGACGTATATTCTTAAAATGCTTAATAAACTTAAACGCCCCGAAAATCGTTTAAAATCAATAAAAATATAAATGTCGTTCACGTTCACATTTTATTTGAAAAAATCGAATGACATTCGTGTGCCGTTCACGAAATATGAACGTGAATGCGTGAACGTGCGTTCACGAACGATATACTTTTCAAAACCCTGCAGTTACATGATTTCCAGAGAAGACCTCCCATTTGTTAAACCTGTGGAATCGTTACCTCCATCTAACACGTAATATACGAATGTTTATTATCAAGTTCTCATAAGATTCCACATAACCTTGGACCAGTACTCGAACCTAATCACCAACAGAAAAAAAAATTAATATTGATTCATTAAAAAACTAAATCATTCAACAATATATAAAGATTAATAAAAAAATTTAAATTAACAGTTATTTTACTTGAATTTATTTTTAAGCTTAAAAAAAAATTAAAATAAATATAAGTTCATCTATTTAAGCACTATCTATATCAATATGTGAACTTTGATCTTCTTCATATTCTAAGTTTACTTAACAGTTATTCTTAACGAAAAAATTCAATGTTTCACGTTTTTGTGAAATATTGCAAATTAAATATTTCACATGAAATATTTCCTACTTCAAACACTATAAATATATGTTAACATATTTTAATATGATAAAAATACAATAATTTGTTTAATTAAATTAATATGAAATTAAACAAGTAGCATATTAGTATATCTGTTTCTAATTCATATAAATAAATTAATCAAAACTAACAAAGAACTGTAATACTTCTATTTTTATTTTAGGTGATTTTAGATTTTGAACGGAGTGAAGAATGTATTGATTTTACAATGATGTGTGTTTTTTTTTTTTTTTTTTTTTTTTTTTTTGTGTCTGTCGACACGATTTGGGGCAGTAAAAATGCTTCGATTGCCTTATGTAGCAACTTTTCTGAAAGGAAAGTGAATCTATTTAGTACTTTGGGGGGTCAAAAGTAAAAAATTTCTAATATTTTTTAAATGCGACGGGAAAAACCATAAAAAAATTTAGGAAAAACGGGAGTTTTTACGCAAAACCAGTTTTCGACATAGTCAAATTTTTTATTTTGCTATAACTCAAAAACTAATCAATGTAAATACTTGAAATTTTCACCAAATGTTTAGATTAGCGTTCTCTATACACCATTAAATTTTCAAAGTATTTTGACTTTTATTAAGCTATTTATAGACAATTGAAATTTTCAATTTTTTTAAGTATTTTTTTTTTAAATAACGATAACATTTTTTTGGCTGCCCAGAAAATCTTGAAAATTTAATACAAGGTTTCTTATAAGTTGTTTCTTAACTGATAAAAAAAAATCTTAAATCGTAGGTCACAATTTTTTTTTATAAGTGCTCAAAGTTCCAATTTATACGAAATATGTAAAAATCACGATAATTTGCAAGTTATTTTGTAGATAAAAATTCATAAAATTTTTTCTGTTCATACTTAAGGTTCAAAATTTTAACACTAGATTATCTATAAGCTACTCTTCAAAAATCTTTAAAAAAATTTCTACCGGAATTAGAGGAAAAAATTTTGTGACTGTTTGAAATTTAAATATTTACGAAATTGCATAAAATAGCGATTTATTCTCAAACGATTTTAAATATTTTTTATAATTCAAAAAGTATAAGTCGCAGATTTTTGAAATTTCTACCAGCTGTTAAGATTGGTATTTCCTTTATGTCATATTTTTTTCAAAATATTATATTGATTTTTAAGCCACTTATAGGCATTTAAAATATTCGATTTTTTTACATTTTTTTTTTATAATCGGTGATAAAAAAAATTTGGCTCGTACAAAATACTTGAAAATTTAATAGAAGATTCCACAGAAGTATTTCTTAAAGTCATTCAAAAATTATTAAAATCCATAGGCACAATTTTTTTTTATAAGCGTTTGAACAGCGAATATTGACATAAAATTACATGTAAAATATAATATAATGTATAATATTCTAGACTGACAAAAATATCGGTTTTTTTTAAAATGCTTTAACTCAAAAACAAAAAACCACGACAACTTGAAATTTTCACCAAATCTTTATATTGACGTTTTCTATACATGGTTGAGTTTTCAAAGTATTTTGACATATTTTAACTTATTTATAGACAATTTAAATTTTCGATTTTTCTAAATTTTTCGTTTTTAAACATCTATAAAATTTAATTGGCAGACCGAAAACTCTTGAAAATTTAATACAAGGTTTATAATAAGTTAAACTTATTGTAACTAAAAAATATCGGTGATCGGTTTACTCAAATTTTTTTATATACCCTTAAAGCTCAAATTTGTATAAAATGTGTAAAAATCACGATAATTTGCAAGTTATTTTGTAGATAAAAATTCATAGAATTTTTTCTGTTCATACTTAAGGTTCTAAATTTTAACACTAGTTTATCTATAAGCTACTCTACAAAAATCTTTAAAAAAATTACTTCCGGACTTAGAGGAAAAAGTTGTATGACTGTTTGAAATTTAAATATTTACGAAATTGCATAAAATAGCGATTTATTCTCAGACGATTTTAAATATTTGTTATAATTCAAAAAGTATAAGTCGCAGATTTTTGAAATTTCTACCAGCTGTTAAGATTGGTATTTTTTTTCTGCAATATTTTTTTCAAAATATTATATTGATTTTTAAGCCACTTATAGGCATTTAAAATATTCGATATTTTTACATTTTATTTTTATAATCAATGATAAAAAAAATTTAGCTTCTACAAAATACTTGAAAATTTAATCGAAGATTCCACAGAAGTAGTTCTTATTGTCATTCAAAAATTATTAAAATCCATAGGCACAATTTTTTTTTATAAGCGTTTGAACAGCGAATATTGACATAAAATTACATGTAAAATATAATATACTGTATAATATTCTAGACTGACAAATGATATCGGTTTTTTTAAAATGCCCTAACTCAAAAACGAAAACCGCAACAACTTGAAATTATCATTAAATCTTTATATTGATGTTTTATATACATGGTTAAAATTTCAAAGTATTTTGACATATTTTGACTTATTTATAGACAATTTAAATTTTCGGTTTTTCTAAATTTTTCGTTTAAAAATAAAATATACTTATATAATATTTATAAATAACATTGTATTATATTCTAGACTAACATATCATCTCCGTTCAGAATCGTTTTTCGTATACAATGATACCTATCATTGAATTCAAATTTAACAAATCCATTATAATGACCTATCCTATGAAGAGTCGCACTCCACCCCCAAGTGCACAGCAGAGCGAGGCCCATCCAGTTCTTTTTTTTATATTTAATTTCAATGGTATTACCATCACTAAAATGTATATTAATAATAATGAAAACACAACTTTTAATTAATTTCTAATAAAAAACTAGTTTTATTGAAGTATAAAAGTAAACTTTTTTTTTTAATTAAAACATTTTCATTATTATATTTTCTTCCGAATAAAAATATTTGCTTAAAATATGTTTTTATACTTATTTAAATAGAAAAAATAATCTTAAAATACAATTTAAATAGGAAAAGCTATTTTTAAGAGCTAAAATAACTACCATATGTGTAAGTGTATATCATTAACTGGATTATACACTTAGTAGATAATTTATTTTATTTTCGGAGAACCTGTACAATACCAGTTGCTTGATGAAACGCAACACTAATCTCCTTTAAAACGCACATTTAATGTTCATAATATAAACATTTTGATTCATTCAGTTGAAAACAACATTTTTTTGAACATAAATCAGCTTTTTTTTTTTTGAATACATTTTAATTGTGAATATCACCTAACATTTGAAAATGTATGTAAAAAGTATCAGTTTCTTTAGAATAATTTCAATATTTTACTTTAGAGAATATTTCTTATTTTTAAAAGAAAATTATTGTTTTATATTTTAAATTTATAAAATTATTATATTTGCATAGGCATAATACAATAATCATAAGTTATTAATAAAGTATAACAAATAGTTTTAGTAATAATAAGCACTAACAAAGATTTAATACTTATAAAAATATAAGTTTAATACTAATATTATTTTGCATGAAAGCTTTAATTTAAAAAGCTATCCAAGGACAATACTTCAGTGGGAGTAGAATGGTTTTTAATTTTTTTTTTTTTTTTAGTACATCATATCGACATAATGAAAAGGTTAAACATTTATGAAGACAATAAAAGGCAAAAACAGTTAATTATCATAGCTTGAAAAAAAATTGAAAAATCAGTTTGAATTCAACGTCCTGTGGGTATATTTTTTATTACTAAAAAATTGTTATTTATTTATATCGATAAAAAAATAAATACAATTGCACGCAGCGCTTCATTATAGACGACGATAAAAAACATTAAATTAAAGATCGATCAAATAATTATGATTCCTAGATTTATACTATGAAAACATACGACTATATACCACACATTATAACTGGAAAGGGAAGCACTTAAATCTCGTAGATCAACGACTGTCATTATAAGAAGAAGCCTGAAAACATTTTATAATACCCGTAAATCAAACTTAAGAATAGAATATCTAAATATAGTGCAATGGTTGAATACATGAATCAAAAATAATCATGCGGATTCTATGTTTATCCTCATCGTAATATCGCTTTTGATCAGTAGAATATATTATTATTGGTTTCTCAAATAAATCATCTTTAAATTCAATTTTCTTTTTTTTTTATTATTATAAAAGAACTTGTTTTATAAAATATTGATATTTTTTTTTTTTTTTATTGTGTGTATGCAACTAAAACTAATTTTATTAATTTTTTTTTTGTTGTTCATTCGTAAGCGTGAATTTGATTACAATTTAAAACAATTTTCATGACGCATGTTGTCAATGTAATTTTCAACTTTAATTTTTAATTTATACCCTTTACTTATATGTAATTTTTAACTTATAAGTAAAGGGTATAAGAGTATACCAAGTGGATTAAAAAACTTAATATTTCTATGAATAACACAGTTTGTTGAAAATACAATACAGCGTAAAGAATTATTAACAAATAGGGAAACGAACTTTGAACTGAACTAAAAACTTAAATAAAAATAATTGTATCATTATTTATTGTAAACAATTTTTTGTAAGATAAGTTCTCTACAAATAGCAAAAATTCATATATTTTTGTTTTATCGTTTGAAATATTAATATTTAGTATAATATGTTATATACTACACATTATGTTATATTTATTTGTATTTTATAATATGCATTTTAAAAACAATATCAGTAACGAAATTACCTATTGAAGCAAGCCATTTAATTTTCCAGTTTTAATGGAACTTATACTGAGTAATAACTAATGATCTAGATAAGACAAATTAAAAAATTATAATTTAAATTTATTTATAAGATAATAAAAAACCAATCAATATTTGTAAATACTTAATATTAGGAAATTAATGTATTAATAAATAGTTTATACATAGAAATAAATGAATAAATAAACAAAAAAAGCTTAAATAAATACGATTTCGACTTTAATAATTTTAAATATACCTGATGATTATATTTTAATTCGAAAACAGTCATACTTTATAAATATAATAATATTTCAGGCTAAGCTTTTATTTATTTATTTAATTATAATGATACTTTAATTTAAATTTAAACAAAAGCTTTTTGATAGGTATACATTTAACAGTATTACATTTTAGTTTTTCATTAAAAAGAATTAGTACCTATATAGTTAACCTTACCAAGCATATTTTGATTGTAAAATTCGTTAAGTTGAGATCTAATCTATGTAAAAATCTAAATATCGCTTAGATTTTCAAAAAGTAATGAACATCATATTTTCTTTTTTACTTTTTTTTTTTTTTAGCTACATTATCTACATTTAATCAAATTTATTAAAAAACTTAACTCTCCACGACTCTTCATATTTACTTATGTTTAATTTACAAATATTCGCTTACTTCTTGTCATCTTACTTGGCGATTGTTCTATTCCCGAGTTGTATGGTACTAGTGTATCACAAAATAAATGCAAATACATTTCTTAGTTGAAGCAAAAGCACATGTTATTCAATAGCAAAAGTTTTGCTGTAACAATCTTACGTAGGGTTTTTTTTCATGCGAGCATTTACCCGTCAGCTCTTGTCTCTCTAGGGATGACAGGTGGAGGTTGTCGAAAATCTCCTGGGAATAATACTGCAATCCCATAAGCACATCATTGCTTTTGAGATCCCTTAACGTCCTGTTCGGAGTTTCGGCGAAAGTACTATTTGACTTTATATCCTTGTGCCATATGACGAAAATAAATATTTAAAACAATTTTGCAACCATTCATTAATGATATGCATTTTTTTTAAATTTAAAAATATATTTCATTCAATAATAATTATTTAGAAAACAAAAAAACAGAAAGTATTCACATTCAAAAGGTATGGTCCCTTTAGTTCATAAACTATTAAATATCTATATTAATATAAATTTTAAATAATCTGCATTTATTCCAAAAATCGCATTAGAAGGTCATTAAATATGATAAATAATTTATTTTACTTACCTACATATTACGTAGGTAAGTAAAATAAAATATTTGTGTATCTCATAAAAATAAGTTATTAAGATTATTATAACAATTGTATAAACAATTATAATTTATGAGAGTTATATTACATTAAAACGGACCATAAAACAATGTATTCAAATTTTATTTGTATCAATTAAGTACTCATAATAAATCCATACGTAAAATATTAAATGGCTTACTAAGTCAATGTCCGATTTATAAAAAATGTACATTTTTTTAAATAAAAAATTATCACGAAAAAATTGTGAATAATTAATAGTTGATTATGTTAAAAGAAGTGTTTAAGAAAGTAGATATTTATGTATATTTTTTCTTATGTAATATTTTATTATTTTTTTCCAGAAACCCATAAATTGACCGGAAAAATGAAGGGAAAAAATAGTTCTGTATACGTAATATGTATAAAATGGTAAAATAATGTGTAGCGGGAGGAAAAGAAACGGAGAACCGTCCAGGTGCGAATGAAATAAAAACAAAAGCGTTTATGTGTTTCCGAGAACGGATCAAAACGATAAATATATATGTATATACATATAAGATATTTTATACACATAATGTATACCTGGTAGACTGAAAAAAGGTTCAAAAGTGTGTTATCCCCAGGAACGGTAATAGAATGTGGGTTTTCGGTGACCGCACATAAAGCACACCGTCGTCGACGCCGTCGTTGTTTTTGAACGTACGTACGCGTACGCAATAACGATACATGGTAGTAGTAACGTCACATAGTGGTATATTATAGCTGGTACGGTAGACATGGGTAATGATTTTCTCGTGACTGAAAATGATAAGTATTAGTGACGAAAAATGGCGTTGGGGGCAGGGGGAAGTCGAAAGAAATAGAAAATTTGCGAAAAAGAAAAATACATTGTCTTGGTTTCGAAATGTATTGCGGTGAAAGCAAGCGTGAATTCCGATGGGTTTACATTTACGGTTTAGACGTGTACATGCAGAACCTATAAATATTGGTGAGCGGCGCTGCGAAGGCCCAAGAAAAAAGAAAAAAAAAAAACAAAAGAAGAAAGACGTTTCGCAAATGTTTCGGGAATCGTTATAATAATGGTAATCGGTTTTAGCGTTAGTCGGTACAACTGCAACGGTGGTTCGACTGAAAGTTTTTCTAATGCACACGGATTATTAACCGTGTAGTTTAGTGTTGTTTTCGCAGACGTGTTAAACGAGCGTTAGATTGGTTCGGTGAAAGTCATTAAATTCATAATATTCCAATTCCACAAGTTTTCCTAAGTCTTGCTTCATATCATAATACTATGATATACTATATAAACTGCGTACGCTGTTTCCGTTTTAAATAAAATGATATTTTAGCAAACGTAACGATTCGTGTACAGTATTGTATACACGCTCATACACACATATACATTTACATACACAGTATGTCTGAAAAGTTCCCGAACTAATTTTGTTAGAGAATATAAATAACGTTATTGCTCACGTGACTAATGTTTCATATATATATATATATATATATTTATACATTATAATGTTTATTGAGTATGCGTACAAAATATTGACATGTTCAATCACATCAATTTCTAGTTATATTCGGCTGTATTCGGCTGTATCACGAGTTTGCAAAATGGAACAAAGAAACATAATAAAATGTTGTGTTCGACTTAAAAAAAATATTTACAGAAACATATTATGTGATACAGCATGCATTCAGTGATGAAGCTACGTATTGTACTTCTACGTAATACGTTATATATGTACATGGTGGAAACGATTTAAAAACGGTCGAGAGTCTTTGGGTGACGATAAACGAAGTGGAAATCCATCGACGATTGTTCACGATGAAAATTTTTCGAAATTGCTTAAGCTACTGTTCAGACCATCTCATCTTACCCAACAAATCGTAGCAGAAAACCTACACATCGGTAAAAACGCAGTACGTAAAAAATTGAACCGTCGAAAAATGTGTCCTTAATTTGTTACATATTTTTTAACCTATGAACAAAAACAAACGCGTCTTTCATGCAGCCAAGACTTCATCGACACTGTCGATAGCTATTAAAATTTTTTAAAAACAATTGTAACGGGCGATACAAGTTGGCGTTTTATTTATGATTCTTAATCTAAATGGTAATCATCAGCGTGATTCTGTCCGAGAGCACAAAGATCAACGAAGGTAAAGCAGCAAAAATCAAAATAATTTTATCGCATTTTTTGATTCAAAGAATCTAATTCACCGTGAATTTGTGTCAAGTGGACAAACGGTGAATGTTACGTTTTATTGGAAGTTTTGAATCGCCTAATGCATCGTATTCGTCTAATCCAACCAGAATACCACTATCCGGGCAATTTGACTTCCTTGCATGACAATGCTCCAGCTTATACAGCAACACCCTTTACGCGTATTTACGCTGAAAATCAGATAACTGTCTATCTCATCTACCCTATTCACCTGATTTGGCTCCTGCAGATTAATTTTTATTTCCAAAGTGTAAGCTGAAGATAAAAGGGCACATTTTTGAAAATATTCTAGCAATCCAAAGAGTTTTTACAGAGCAGTTAATGCAGTTCCACAAAACGAGTTCTGCAGAGCGTTTGAACAGCTTTACTACCGATGTAACGAGTTGACAAGGACTTTACGTAGAGGGTCAATGTAAATTAATTAATTTATCTTTAAATCTGTGTTCTTATTAAATTTAGTTCGGAAACTTTTCAAATATAATGTATATATATATATACATAACTACCACGTGTTTACTAATTTAGGTAACACTGAATACTTGTTACACATCAGACGGATTACATTAGAGTAAATTGAATTTTTTGTTTTACAAGCTAGTGGTATATGAATACACATTTATAGTTACGTTTTAAAATTTTTATCGTTTCGGTATGCGTATGTACAATGTATTTTAAATTTTATTTTAAACACCATTTTTGAATAAGCCAATTTTTTAATTAATATCGATGAATTAACCGTGGTTTTAAATTCAAAATTGACTGAATAAAAGTAAATTAAATAAAAAAAAAAATACAATTTTATGATTTACTAATTCAAAAAAAACATTTATAACTATTATTATTAGTTATTCTTTTGAATATTTTTAGATATTTTTTTTTTTTTTTTTTTTTTTTTAGTACTATAATCAAGATTATTATAATATTGATACAAAATTATTTAATAAAAAAAGTATGTGTGATGGATAGTATCGACGAATATGTTATCAGTATGTTAATCTTAGATACTTTTTAAAAAAATATCTAAAATATATTCAAAAAGGAACCAATAATAAATAATTAAAAATGGTTCTATATATTTAATGAATTATAAAAATTTATATATATATATATATATATATATATTTAAATTTAAATGGCTCTTATTAAATCAAATTTAAATTTAGATCCACAGTTGATAGATCTATAAACAAATTGGCCTGTCTGAAAATATTGCTCAAAATAGATTTTGCTATCAAAAAAAATTACATAATGTACTTTATGTACGTACACCAAAATAATGAAAATGTTAAAATCTGTCTATAAATGTGTGTTTATATACCACTAGCTTGTAAAAAAAAAATTCGATTTATGTAATCCGTCTGAAAAACTCAGAGTTCCCTAAATTAATAAACGCATGGTGAATATGTACAATGTATATTATACATACATACATATGTATTCTGTATATACGTTTACCTATAGGTATTATTATTATGTTTGGATTTATTTTCCAAGTCAAATCAAAATCATCGTTCAAAGAATTGTCTTTTATTTACGAGTTGTACCCATCGATTGTGAGAAATTACTTTTTGTACCGGTTTGATAACTCTCTTCTTCTGTTCTTGTATTCAAGCTTATGGTTACTTTCGTAATCGGACACGCGCTCTTCACTCTTCCTTGTTACCAACAAACCTTTTTAGTTCCATGTAGTTGAACAGTCCAGTACCGGAGTTAATTTGCTCGACAATTGAAGGTTTTCGGATGTCCTCAGTCTCTCTTCCCTTTAATTTTACTTTCTATTATTCTATAAACTAGTTTATTTTCGTGCCTCATGTTCCGTCACCTTGCATTGATAATTTTGAATATCTCTCTGCGTTCATTTATTTTACTGAATATGCTCACGTTGGTTCGATGTCTTGCCTAATTGAGTATCCAAGTTTCGCAGTCGTATTGTGACACACTCCATACGTATAAATTTACGAAACATTTCTTCATCCAAATACGCACACTCTTGGAGCATAAAATTTGTTTTATATTCATGAAAGTAGACTTTGTCTGTATGGTAACTTTATAGTTTAATAACTATCGAGCGATTCATCATTCAGTATTTATCAATTACTAACGTTTAAGCGATTAAAATATTTAAGGTATTAATATTCATGGTAGTTTTCATGCCTATAACTTTTGTAAGTGGTGTTAACTTTACATGGTCTTATACGTTTCCTTCGAGTATTTGAGTTCGCATCTTACAATTTCATGTAATAAACATTGTATGCAATTTACATTTAGTTACATTTTAACAAACGTAATATAAATTTTACTGAACTAATTAGAATTTTAATTTAATTATCTGTTAAATTTTTACTATCGTTTAATAAAAATAGCACATAAATTATTCCATAGGTGTAACATTTATTATTAAATAAGATATACGAGTAACTAATATAATAATGACAATAAATAGTTAATAATAAAAATAAATTAAGATTCGTTCGTCTTGATAGTGTTTACAAAAGTATCTCCAATCACTTTTATTATAATTGATTATTATCTATAGGAAAAAATATCAGTCAAATAGTTTGACCGATTTGACTGATATTTTTTCCTATTGTATTTGCAATTGTCTGTAAAAAGTTTGTGTGAAAGACAATTTTTAGAAAGTTTACTGAACATTTGTTGCAGTTAATATAATATATAACGTATTCGACTGTTTATGTTCGATGGACTTTGAAATTATTTAACCGATTTTAATGAAATTTGATACATGAATAGATAATATCTTGGAAAATGACAGGCTACCTTATGTCGCGAAAAATAGTAGAGGCACCTGATAAGGTTCGAACAGGCACTTGTTGTTTTGTTGTTGGTATAACAACTGAAAAAACGGAAATGAACCCCATTGTCACTCACCTCAGTGTGCACCTAGAAAATGGTGAACGTGTCTATTTTACTGAAAATAATTTCCAAGAGCGACAAAAAATTCTTCTCCACAAACGACATTCACCGATTTTTTCGATCTCTGTAAAAGAGAATCATTTGCAATGTATTTTCTGTATGGTGAGTTACCGATGTTTTACACTTGTTACACAAATGGAAGATGATAGAAACCACGAATTAAAAAAAACCAGATAGTGTTGAAGTAAGAATATTGACATTATTATTATTACCTTGGTAACAATAAACTCTACTATTAAAAACGAAGCGTAGATTTAAGTATTATTTGCTTGCTTTTCATTTTATGATTACTGTTTAATTTTAATGCCGCTAATAAACTTTAAAATCTTCAGAGTTACCAGAATGGCACGACGCAAACGTGTTGAAAGAAAATTTCAATCAAATCACGGCAAGAAACATATCTCAAATATTCAGGACAAAAAAGAGTCGTGCACAAATATCTCGAGAACGTCTGTGACAAATAATATCGAGAACAAGTGTAACGCATAATCAGCACATAGCCACATTTTGAGTACGATATCGAGAGAGAATGCCGCGCATTTTGCGTTATTTGTTCGTATTGCGTTTAAATATGCACCAGTTATTAATTACTCTGCGCATTCTAAAATTGCTATCGGTCCAGCAGACAAAATATGCCGATTTTATCAGGCGTTAAAATTCAATATTAAAACACCCGATATGTGTTGCGCATCAGAAAAACATTTTATTAAATAATAATATAATTTGTTTATTTGTAATTAAGAATAAATAAAAATAATATTTTATAAACAACATTTCTTAAAGCTCAAATAAAAAAATATGGATAAGATCAGTTGTACGTCATACTTATAATAACATGAACTATTCATGAGAAATGTTTATAAATAAATAAATACTTATATTTATATTTTTTTTTAAAAAAATAACTATTTCCAAAATGATAAGTCAAGCATATTACTCAACTATAGGTCGGAAGTACCCTTCAAAAAACTAAAATTTTGTTTAAGATTTAATTTAAGAAAACCGCTTATAGCACCCTTCAATTTATGATATAATTAAGATTTTAAAATTAGTTACGATAAACAATGCGATAACAAAAATTATAAAATTAGGTGAACTTTTTTCTATTCCCCTTATCACGATATTATTGTATAAGATAAATTTTACAGTTCGAATACGTCCCAACATTGCACCGTAATGGTCAGTATAAACGTAGTAATTACAAACATATATCACAATTATTAACGAGATAATTCTTTATTTTTAATGAAAATAAATTAACGATATACATTTTTCGAAAAAAAGCATACGAACACTTGATATTACAACATAAAAAATGATAAAAATGAATTGTATAGTTAAAAACAAGAACAATTTTTATTTTTACTATTGCATTTATTTGAACCGCTCTAAACTCGGATTAAAACGGAGAAGTAATTAATATACAACAATGGTTATTATTATTTTTTTTTTAACTGCTATTAAGCAACGTTTCCATACCCCAGTCATTACATAAGTATAGTTAATCTATGGGGAGTTACTTGTGGATTGTTTAGATTTGGTATAACTGAAAATTCACATTTTTAAAATTAAAATAAAAAATTCTTTAACTACCAACTTTAATTACATTTTTTGAATAAAATAATTTATTTTACCGTTTTAGTTTTTTATGAATTTTTTTTTATGTTGTTTACGATCTATCCAATATATAAAATCCGCAGATTACTTATTTTGTTTTTGCATATAATTTAACTTAAGTAATAATCTTAAGTTGTATAATACATATGAAGCTATAACGATATTATATTAATATGAATACAGTAAAATTAACTACTGTTTAACCCAACATGTATTTTCGGAACAATTAATGAACTACATTAAGGGCTATAGATAAATTGTTCGTGTTATTTTTTTAAAAATTATACTAAGTTATACATTACCCAATTTTAAATACCACTACAAAATATAATAACAGAAAATCACTAATCTTTTACCAACAATTAATATTAAACTCGAACATACAGGTACGTTTTATTTTACTGCGTCGAGTCGACTACAATAAAAAAAACTATTTTTAAAACTATTGTAAAACACTTATCGACATTACATAACTAACTTTAGAATGAATTCAATGAAATCATTCATTAAAAAAAGTATGTTATAAAAAAAAAAACTTTTTTGTATAAAATACTAGCTATTTATACTAGCTATTACTAGCTATTAATATACGTATCACGAATTACACGGGTCACATTAAATACGTGTTTATCCAATGTACGAGTATATGTCCGTTTTTATAACGATAAAATAAGGATTTTTATGTTTAGTACTCGAATTTTTAATAAAATATTATTTGTACAGAATTAAGATAAGGTTATACCATTATAATTTGGATTTTACACGTTATACGAGATACGTGAATTCCGTGAACTAACGTGTATCAAGAACTTTTTAAAAGTCTGTACTACAATAAAATGTATAGGTGACAAAAATTACAGCAACCATATGCACAGATTATGAATGTAAAAAATATCCAAAATGCAATTGTAATTTAACGGTGAATTTATATTCTATTGATTCTATTTAAAGTATATAGTAAAAGTGTACAGTAAAATTCATTTTAATACTTATAATTAATTTTTGAATTTAAATTAATATTCTGGTTTACAGTTATACGTTTACTTTGAAAATAAAAATATTTTTTTATAAGTGAATAAATAAATGAAATAAAACTGAAAATAATTTTTATGATGTCTTTACGATTTGACATGAAAACAAGTAAACAAGTACTAGTTAAATTTATTTTATTGTTTTAAGTAATGTAATTTGCTATGTTAATTTGTTTATTGAACAAGTATATTTCTAATATCATTATGTATTTAGAAACTGTACATCCATAATTAAACAAATTTTAAATTCACTTATCGTACTCGTTAAAAAGTATTGACAAAACACTTTAGAGAGGGAAACCCTTTTTAATACAACTTGGGTGACTTTACATTCACATTTTTTTATTTTTAATAAGTAATGTCGGAGATGACAATGACGGAAAAGCTGACATTCATTAGTTGTTTGGCGAGGGAAAAAAAAACATAAATTGGTCCTTAGAGAAAAGTGTCGATGTAAGCAATGGTTTCCAAGCATGGGTATGGCATTAAGATATGGCTGTAGGCTGAACAAAATTTCGCTTTCGAAGTGTAAAGAACAGGCGTATATTACAAGTGATTGATTGGTTAGGTTAGGTCATTTTTCACTTTCTGTTACTGTATTGGCCTTTTTGTTTTCTTGAAGTCCAATAACACTGCTGTAATAATATCTTTAATGATTGAAAATATAATATAATATCAAAAAATTACCTTTTAATCAAAATTTATTAAGATAATTATAACATAATATTATCACATTATCACATGTATTCAAAAATACATTTTTGAAATTTCATAAATAGCTTAAAATATTATTTTTTCAATGACCTATTATTATTTTTTTTTTTTTTTATACACAGTATTTACTGAATATACTGAATATTTCTAAAAGAAATGGTCAATTGTTGTGTATAAATATTAAATTGTCATTTATTCATCAGTTTTAAGGTGTAGTTATCATATGAAAAATGTACGCATGTGTGTATTTATGTTTGTATGATTGTTTATGTATGTGTATCTCTCTACAAATCGGCTGTATTATAAGTTTCGTTCGATGCACACTGATTGACATTCATTTACTTCGTTTCCAAAAGCTTTGGGATAATTAGGATGTGAGTTTCTACTCTATGATCTACGATTAGTGGATTAAAATTTAGCTTACTACTTATCGTTTTATCTTTTTTATAATTTCTATCTATTGTATAAATTGCCTATATTATAATATTGTTTAACTAAGCTTATAAAAGTTTGAACCAGAAATATGCGTTGTACTTATCTGCAATCATTGTATACAGATTTATATGGCTTTTAGAAAAGAATTTTCCTTACGAAAGTCAATTATTATTTTAAATATTACAGGTGCAAGTTGAAAGTTGACTAATTTGACAGCACTTTTTCTTTTTTTTTTTATATATTAAGCGTTTTTTATGAATAATATTTATTTTAAGTATTTTATTTTATATTCATTTTTAAAAATGTGCAATATAAATTAAGATCGTGTAATGTATTATAATGTATAATAGTAATTTATGTAAAATATAAAAAGGATAAATTTTTTTTTTTGTTATAAATTTATAAATAATGTAAAGAAAAAAAGCTAAAATTTAATTATGAAACATTATAAGTAAATAGTACGTTTCATGTATTGATTTTTTAATTAATTTTAAGCTTCTTTATTTTACAATTTAAATTATAAATAAATTAAGGCATTGTATGTATTTCAATATTAAATAATTTTAGTTCAATATTGAAATACATACTTAATTTTGTTATTATGTTTACTAAATTAATAGATATCCAGAACAATAAGAATTAAATTTACAAATAAACATAATTAATCACAGAAATATTGAATTATAACAGTATTTTAATAACATTCGTACATCAAAAGTTCACAAATTGAAGATAAATAATTTCAAACCTATTCTGTGTTTTCTACAATTTATTTGTTTAATTATAATTAATAATAATAATTTTATATCTCATAAATTATATAACATACTTTTTTCGGATGTTATAAATATTTTTAAAAACTTATACTTTCTTGAGATATTTTTAAATCCTCCAATTGTCAGGACTTGGAATCGTACAAGCATCGTTGTAAAAAATCAAAATTATGCCAATAGGAAATATCATGCTATTATTAATGCAAAATACTTTTCTTTCTTTCATTTCAATAAAACCTTGTATATTTAAGTATATGAATTTGAAATATTTTTTAATTCTATAAAATAGTTCAAAAAAAAAAAAATTAAAATAAATATTAAATTACCATTAAAAAAAAATTAATACGTTGATAATTTATTATTCTTGTAAAATTATAAATCAATAACCATTTTATATGTACAGCATTGTTTAATTTTATTAAATTATAATTATGATTTTTTTTTTTTTTTTTAATTGGCTTTATACATTTTTCATAATATTGCGTTCGTAGTTTAAAATTTAAAAATACATTAGCCTTACGTTGTCCAAAGTGCACACCTTGCATATATATATTATTATTGACAGGCCACCAATTCACTGAAGTAGAGACACTTGACAAGGCGAAAGTGAACCCAAATATACGGGTTCTCTCAAAGCCAACGGTGTCGACTCAAAACTTAAAATTTATTCTTGATTAATTATAAGATGTAATATTTTATTTCATTACTTAACATCTTGTAAATGTTCAAACAAATTATCCGAAAACGGATTATACTTAGCTGTTAAATCTTTTTTTAACAAAACAATAACCATAAAAATAATTGTATGTTTTTCTATTTTTATTTCAATAATTTTAAATGAATAAATTAAATTAAAATTAAAAATAATAAATCCATAACTTTATTTGATAACAGAAAATATGAAAATGGTTAACATTTAATATCATTTTTCCATTATTTGGGTTTTTCTTTTATGATGGTCTGAATAATATAATACCGATAATGGGAGATGCCAGCTGGTGGCCTTTTTGGGTTGCAGCCAGCCATTATAATAATTCGTATGGACCACATAGACATAATCACAGTGATATTATAATATAAATTTGCAAGGGAGTTTACGGCTAAAGGGTAACTGACACTGTAAACAATAATAATAATAATAATAATAATAATAATAATAATAATAATAATAATAATAATAGCAATATTAACTGAATCATAGTAGCTGTTACGGGCACCTGTGCGATAGACCTTATAGTTTTCGTGTGTCTTCTTGTCGATGACAACGAACATGCCTTGGAAGACCCCGTAAAATATCACATACTCGACGATTTAACTGTTTGTATGTTGAATGCATATATTTAATATTCCGATGATGTATGATGGGGAAAAATAATTCAAGTATTAATATAAAAACTGCAGTCATATTGATTTCCCAAGGCAGTTTTTGTTCTGACTTTTGGCGACCATATCGGGCTTGATGAAAACGGTCTCCAGCCAAATGTCCGGGGAACGTTCAAAGAACAGGGAAAACATGATAGATGACCTTTTTTTGTATGAATTTCTATTTTTATTATTTTATTTCATTTTAAATTGAGTTTGGCAACTTTACAAGTTAACAGCATATTTTTGCACCTTTTTTGATGTATTCACCTATTCGTTCATATATCCAAAACTTATATAATAAACTTACCGGAAAATTATTCATTTTAAATCTGAGCATACATCAACCCTATTCTAGAATAGACATTATTGTATATTAAACGTATTTATGTTATACAATATGTAGAGTAAATCTGTATTGTAACGTACAAGTTAGTGCATTATGGTAATTTATTATCCTATATGAGAAAATGTAGCGTGTGAAATTATATTTGTTTGTAAAAGTATTTAATTTCATCCATAAAAAAAAACTCCACCTTCGTGTATACGTTTTTAGAGTAATATATATATAATCTTCTCGCAGTGTAATCGTAGGTCCGTGTTTAGTCGCCAATATTTTTTTCAAGATGTACCAGAAGTATTCAACTAGTATTTCCTGTTGATGTTGTAACATATTTACAACCAAATTTTGTGTTCTCAAAAGATATAATTCTTCCAATTATTTTTACGAGTCTTTCCCCTCAAACATTATATTTTGTGTATTATTAAATTAATGAAATCGCATAACCATAATGTTTTTTTTTTCTAACGAAATAGTTTAGAGTATGATAATTTATCGCAACGATAATAAAATTTATACGACGAATGGACATAGAATATTTATTCTATAAACAATTCAAACATCTGAGTATTTTTCTACAGAATTTAAAAATAGGATTATCTTAATTATTTTTATAGTTTAGAGGAAAAATATTATGGCTTAAAAATTTGTATACAAGTAACTACTGTATGAAATACGATTTTAAATTAAAATAACAATAATACTAAAAGAAGACAAAAAGACAATATTTGGTCTAATTTCATATTTTTCCTATGCAACACCAAAATAAATGAATAATACCATTGATCATTTTAGATATATATATATATATATATATATATATATATATATGGTTAACTATTATAATTTGAATTTAATAATGAAAAAGAAAAATATACCTTTTAGAAATATAATATTTAACCATAATTTATAAATATATATTTTAGAAATAGATTAACAACTTCGACTTATCTTTTTTCTTCAATGGGTATGACTAAAGTACAATTTAATTTTCAATTTAAGAGTGCAGTACGAATTTACAATTTTTTTTTTATGAATGTTGAATTTTAAAGTTAATTTCATTCAATTTAAATTACTTGTTTTAATTTATTCTGTGTTATATATAATATGTGTTATTAGATATTTTAAGTAAATAAAACTTCACATTTTTACTTTATTTCTCATGCTTATATTTATGTATTTATATTATTATATAATATTTATTCGTAAATGTATACCACATAATGGCTATCACTACTAAGAGTTCAATTATATTAATAAAAAAATATATAATATGTATTACTCTATTTATCAGTTATGTTTTTATTTTAATGTATATACTCATAAATCTTAAACATAACATTTTGATTAACTTATTACTCTATACTATGGTCCTCAACTTAATCATTCGTTTTATTAAAAAAATTGAAGTGTAATAATTTATAAAAATTTAAAATACTTAGTACATTTTTTTTTAGAAATTTCTATAGGCTATGAATGAATTTCAAACACCATATGTAAAAATGTTATGTTATTATTTTATGAGTTATTTTTCTTAAAAATAGTCATCTGTATGAAAAATGTATATTTAAATAATTTAATCTTTATTTAATTTTAACAGTTTTATAATGTTTATTTACTAGTATTTTTGAATAAGAAATTAGTCAAATTTGTTAGTACAACTATTTCGTTAAAGAAACTTTGATCAAAAGTTTAAAACATAGGAAATAATTCTGTGAAATAATGATTCTGTTATTATTTAAAATTAAATGGTTATAAACATCTGGCTATTAGAATATCGTTATAATTTTTAAGACTGACGATGTACAAATTGTTTCTTCTTCTTTTTTTTCTGTTACAATTAGATATAACTGTACATTTTACCCCATTGAGATGATAACAATTTAAATATAAATAAACAATGTAATGAGATAAGCAAAAAATATTTGACTGATCTCGTTCAACATATCAGAAAGAAAAATATACTGTTAAATAAACTAACATTATGCTTTATGGCATTTTATCATTAAGAAATACATAAATAATGATAAGTTTTAACGATAACTACAGTAAATAAATGCAATTTTTTGGATTTTTTGAATTCTAGAATCTCACAAACGTATATTTTTTTACCATGTGGCATAGAATACATATTTTATTTTTTATCCGTGATTTATGCTTTGAGGGGTGTATAATAATAATAAAAATTCAACATTAGTTTCAAATAGTTTTATCAACCCAATTTTCACTTTGCTTTTCATTTTCGGTTATAATTTATGATTCTAAAATTCTTGTTTTAAAACTATTTTCCGTATATAAAACCAGAAGCATTTGCCAATCTTTTATAAACACTTATAACACAATTTTATTATTGTTATTGATAAAACATTATACGTTATCCAAAAAAGACAATTTTGTTAAGTACATAATTAGTTATCTATATAAATAACTAGTTTATTTTTAAAAACTGAATACATATCCTAGGGTTATTGATTTGTATATAATATTTTAATTAGCTGTAGTATAGCTAGTTATCGATACATGAAAAAATATTAATTTTCCAACTATTTAGTTAATAATATTTGAAATAAAGAAGATGGTAGAATATTGAAATTTAATGCTAATGTCTATCAACTGTAAAATCAATTTTTCATTCAAACATATTACATTGTTTTGATATTTTTATCTAATTAATATAATCTATAACAAAATAATAAAAATTTATTTTAACTATATTAATGTATTTTAATATTTTACGTATTTATGTGCAAAATAAATATTAAAACCTAATAAAAATATAACTTAGAAATAATATAATATTTAAAATAAAAGACAAATGCAACATTTTAGTAAGTACAGTGGTTTTTTAAATATTAAAATAATATACTTTATTTTTAAAAATTTCAAAACATGGGTAAGCTACGACTTACCAAAATCACAGGACATCTTTTTTTATTATTAAGGTGTAATTGACTGATTTCAATATATAATATATAAAGATAATTTTTTTATCATAACTATTTTGTTATCTAGTGTACGATATATAGTTATAAAATAATAAATACAGTTCATAGCATAATAACAAATTGTTATCATATATAATTATTATTCTGATAGTAAGTATAGAACACTGTTTATATAAAATGTTATTTTATATTGTTTTTGTTATTCAAATCTAGAATTTGATTTTAATTGACAAGAAACTCGTATTGTTTAATATCATATGTATTGAACATTTTTATTAGTTTTTAAATTAAAATATTATAATATTTTATGTATATATAAAGTAATTATATATAACTATTAAGTATATTTGAATATATAGAATAATAATAAATAATATTTGAATTATTTATATAATAATTTGCAACCCCTATGTTTTTATTTGATACAAAAGGCTCATTGTATATGCTTGTGAAACTAAAAAAAAGCACACACTTCTTTAAATTTTAATATTAAATTTTAATTAAATTAACAATAATATTAAGAATAATAATAATAATGTAATTGCAATTTATATAGTAATTCAAATGATTAATACATCTAAAATAATGAATATATCATAATATCAAAATATTATATATATATATATATATATATATATATATATATATATATATATATATAAATAAATAATAAAGTTACAAGATTTCAAAGATTTATATTTATTATAATGTCATATTTAATTTTATTATTATATTGAAGAAAATATAAAATTTATAAAATAATTTTAAATTATATTTTACTATACTTAAATATACATAAGCTATTTTTGTATAATAAAAAACTCATTTTTAAATTATTGAAATAATTATAAAAATAATGCACAAATTAAATAATAATAACGTTTGTTTAAACGAATAATCAACGAGTGTTTAAGTGTTCAAAATGTATAATTAAAACGAAACTTTTTAATTTTTTTTTTTTTATAAATAGAAAATATTATTGAGAAATTCTTTACATACAAAAGTTTTTATTGTATTATATATTTTAATCAATGATGAATAAAAAGTGAACATATATTTGTTAAGAATACTTAAAACATAAAATATTTCGAATGTACTTTGTTTTATACAAATATTTTTATACTTTAATTCCAGAATAAAATCAAGCATTTGTTTTCAATTTTATAATCGTATAATATTTTGTTTTGGTTAATTTTAACATAAACGGTCCTTTAGATATATTATATATGCCCATAGGCGTAACTAGACCAATAATTTTGGGGGTGCACTAATAGTGAAGAACTCACAGACCCGTTGGGGCAATACATGGCGTTGGAACCCGATTCCGGTCCTTATTTTGAATAGTGTTATACTTTAACTCTAAAAACTAATTTTTTTGAACACTTTCAAATGATGAAACCAAGGAAAATTCTTATGTTACCATTCTTTCATACCTATATTTAGAGGAAAAAAATGACCTTATCCCATAACAACACATGCTATTCTCTAAAAGTGATTATCGTGTTGGTCATTCTGCATTATAATTACTTATCTTGATGATCATTAGAACATAATTGAGTATACAATGCATAACGTGTAGATTGCAGTGGTTAGGTATATGTGTTGAATTTAAGTACTGAGTCACTTATTTTTAGTATGGACATTTATAGACTTGATTTAAAATGGAGTTGGCATAATTGAGGATGTGTTCTAGGAAGATAATTGTTATAGACTTCAGATGCAACTCGACCATGTACAAATTCTTTTTTAGTTTCTTTAAATGATGAATCTAATTGTATTATGTAATCGTAAAAGTATGTATTATGTGTTTATAAAATATTTAGACTTCAATCACTAACTTGTATACGAAGGAATTTTAAATATATGCTACTTTTTGGAGTACTGAAAGTGGTTTAGAACTTAACTATTCTGCTTATTATAAAAATATATTAGCGGGATAACATTTAAATTCGTTATTAGAAAAAAATCAAAACGGAATTAATATTTGTGTGTTGTATTGTATGATATAATTAATAATGTATGAGATTCAACGATGATATTGCATTAGAAAAAAGTATTTTACTTTGTATTTAAAACAATAATTCATTATAAACACATGTCTGTATAGATAAGAAAATAATCACATCGAGGTTAATATATGCACACACATATTCATATATGATTGATTATGAGTTAGTTAAAAATAATGGTATAAATAAAGTAAATATTTTATTTTTCATCTCATTATGCAAAAAAAAATAAAAAATAATAGAATTATTCTAATGGATATGTCACAAAATGTTAAAAAATAAAATGTTTAATTTCATAAAAATATTTAATTAACTAAAATAATATTTACTCATTAGTGTTATTTCATGTTACATAAAATATGTCAGTTCATATTTTGTAAATTTAAAATTACAAACAGAAAAATATATATTTTCTGAATAAGTTAACGACTATATTATATGATGAAATCAAAAAAAAAAAAAAAAAAAATAGTTAAGTGATTATATTTATTAATAAATTACATTAAATAGATTTTACTTTAAAGCTAATTTTTTAATTACACTGAATTTGTCTATTACGCTAATTTGACGCTCATATACTTAGCGAGTGTAATGAAATACTATGTATAACCTAATTAATCTAACCTAGATATACAATGAAACATTTTCATTACATTTTATATTCTAAAAAAACTTAAGAGTAAATGTATTGCATTATTTCAAAACGACATTGGGTAGAAAATTAAATTAACTAGTTGTTCTCATGTGGTTGAAAATAACATGAAATAGGTAATCATATTTTCATCCCTGAAATATACTTTAAAAGGTTGTAACTTTCAAGAAAGGTGGCACACTTGAATGTTTTTCTTATATTTTTCACCTAAATACATTTTTCTGGTGACCAGAAATTTCTTATTCTTCTCGTATATCACTTACGCCGTTAGCAGCTTCCAAAGTGAATTAGAAATTATATTAAAAATACGTTGAATCAAAATAAATGGGTATTTAGTGTAATAACATATATTAAACATTTTTATTAAATTTTATATCACTGAATGTCGAGATAAATATTCGACCAATACAATATTAATGAAGATGTAAATTACGTGTTATAATATTATTTTATCTACTATCGGAGGATACAATTAATATATGACATACATGATAATCCATATGCTCGCAGAAAATAAACATCAAATATGATAGTTAACAGTTAATCTGACAAAATGGAAACTAAACATAGTAGACTTGCATTCGAATCCACGTTAAAAATGATCGCGAATCAGATAAGAATAATTCAGAAAATTACAATACCACTATCACCTCGTCGCAAATTATAATATGGTATAATAAAACAACTGATGGCTTGAGTTATATTCGAAATGTTTATAACATTCTTGCTCATCATTTTTTTTTTTTTTCGGAAATATTGTAAATAAGTTCCATAATAAATGAAAAGCGCATTATGTTCTCACGTGTATTTATATTAAATTATACTGTATTCTACATCTCTCAGTCCCTTTCGCCGCGTATGTAAGTAAATATTTCGTGGACTCAATACCTCTGATCGTCTAATAATGGATATATTATACGTTTGTAGATGTACATATTATACTGGTTCGTACACGTATTCAAATGGTACATTCAAATTCCTACGCTTTTACTGGGTCAGAGAAAACCCTTCGTACCATATATTTGGATCGATAAAATCCCTACTTCACCAAACTTTTCCTTTTTATTATTGCCTGTCGGTTGTCTAGTGCATTTTATATGTAACCCCCTCGTATAGTTTTAAATCCTTTTTCTGTGTCTAATACCTTTTATAAGTAAATTGTTTGTAATATTTCCTATACTTGTGCTTACGAAATACCTAAGAAAAAAAATGCGAACTCTCAATTTACAATTTTGGTTTTATCTGAAAAAAAAAAAAAAAAAAAAAAACTTGTCATAAGATATTTAAATAAAAATGAACAGTTGTTCACGTTAATTTTGTTTATGTACGTATGTTCCGGTTTCAATAAATGGATTTACAAAACAATACTGAAAGCCAAATATTAAACTGAAATTATATTTTTGTACAGATTGCAGTTAATTTACATACATATTTTTATTTATGATCCAAACAAAACTACTTAATGCAAAAGGTATCATATCAAAAGGTTTGACTATTTTTTCTAATAATTGATTAAATTATAATTTAAATTATGTTTGATAAAATTATAATATTATAAAACCTCCAAAAAAATAATGACGAAAAACTAATATTTATTTTTGCATTACCAAAATAATAATACAAGAGGTACAATAACGGATTAATAATGGAAATTGGTTATATAATAACAAAATTTCTTAATTAATAATTTTATAATTTATTATTAACTCACTCGTAATGATTTTCTAACTGGAAAATTTCATACTGTACTTTTTTTTTTTTTTATGAATAGCCCGCTTTATTTTTAAATCTCAATTACTAACAGTGTATTGCATAAACGAGGAAAAAAGTAATACAACAATTCATTCAAATAAGTATATCAATATTTGCTTGGTAAAAATCGGTACATGAATTATTTATATTAATAATTAAAGGTTTCTTGTATAGGTTAATAATTTGGTAAATGTTTAAACAGGTAAACAAATCATTAACAATTATTTTAAATTAAAAAATGAAATTGTAATCAAACAAAGTAAATGTTTAATATCTCATCAGACCAATTATCTAGTCGTTTAGCACATATATAAGCCATTTCGAACATTGTCTAATTTATCATTTAACTAGTTAACATCGTCATAAGTAACCGTAATTTCTATAATATTGCAATTTCATCACAACCATGATCATAAAAATAATTATTTTTATCTTTACAATCATTTTAAGCGTAAGTTTATCGATGGCTATGTATACTACATTTTATAAATTATTATTTTTGGAAATAATTTTAATGCTATTCTAAAAAATAAAAAATAAAATGTAAAATATTATAGTTTTTAGAATAAATGCAAAAATAAAAAGTGTATAACGAATATTTACTTTCATATTGTATACCATATAAATATGAAATTAAAAAATTAACTTCATATAAATGTTAATTTGTACGATTATCATTTTGTATCACTTATTGTATCATTTTTTTATGATTTTCATATTTATTATTTTCTTCAGTTTACATTTTAATATTATTTTATGAATATTTAAAACTGATTTACAATATTATTAAAATCATTGTAATAAATTGATAAAACACTCTTTAAAATATTATTTAATGTTTCTGACATATAAATACCACAAAATACAAATAAACCTATTACCAATTCCCATATTTCACCAATAATAAACAAAATTATACATTTTTATACTTAAATTAACTGTTTTTTTACTAAATAAAAAAGAGAAAAATTATTAATCTTTTAGAAATTGTCTACCTTATCTAATAAAATATAAAGTAATTCTAAAATAAAAATAATATTAATTACATATAATATATAAAACAATTATATAATTACTAAAAACGTGTATCAAACAGCATGTATAACACATACAGCCACACATAGGCTAATCCCAAAATTATTGAATTTTTCCTTTACATAAATTTGAATTATATTCTTCAGAGGTTAATCATTTAGGTTCATTATAATTATTTAACCAAACGTAGTTTATTTTTAGAATCTTTGAATTCTTTTTTTCGTTTTCAATGTAATATTAGATTTATTATTTCAGAAATAAAGTACACAGCAAAATATTTAAAATAATTATTTTCCTACATAATAAATAAATGTATAGAATTAATAAAATTTAAAAAAAATACTTAAATCTTTTTCAAGTTACATAAATTTCAATACATAACAGCATAGTTATCCTATCAGAAAATTTAATAACAATTCATCATAATCAAATAAAATATAATATAGTAATTAAATTATATGTAACTTTATCCAAGGGTTTTACATTATACTAAGATTATTGTTACACGTAGTTTTTTTTTTTATGTGATAATTGTTCATATTATTGCATTTATTCTATTGTATTATAGGTGGTTCTGTGCTTAGACTTGACCAGAAGTAATGTGAATGATGGACAATTATTTAAAGGAAATGATTTTCTTACATCATCAGATCATATAACTAAAAATGTAATCAATAAAAACAATTTAATAAAGCGTAATTTGATTGACTCATATAATACAGCAGAAAATCTATTAGCTTCTGAAGAAGAAAATGATCCAACTGATTATGTTGATTATTTAAGAAAACGTGGAAATGTATTCCATAATGCAGCTGAAACAGCAGCTGAAGTAGCATCTGAAGGAGTAAATTGTGCAAATAAAGTTGGTAGTAATGCGGTGGATAGCGCTGGAGCAGTGAATACTGCTGCAACAAAAAGTGCTTCGAAAATGATTGATGGTGCTAAGAATACAGCTAGTTTGATGAAACGAAATGAAATGATACATGGAGGAAAAGCTACTGCCTTTGGGTTAGCTTCTAGTGTAACTAGAAATGTGGGCTTGATGAAACGAGACGTAAATGGTCGACCATCATTAGTTAAACGATGCAAGATTGTAAGTAGCCTGTCATTTATAAGGTATTTATATCACTAGTAGAATAATTATTGTACTTGTTTATTTATTTTTTTCTCTATCAGTTCTCATAAACATTTCCATTGATAGTATGATAATTCTAACTAACTAACGTCTTACTACATAATTTTAACATTCATGTAAGCACTTTGCTTTGCATAATGTTTGATTATCAAACAATTATATATATATTTAAAGTATTTAATAAATGTACTATACTATTTCTATATGATATTCACCACCATCTTGTTTTAACAAGAATTAACTTGTACAATTCGTAAAAAAATCTAAGCTTATTCTAAAAAATTATTTTAGTTTATTATTTATTAGAATAATATTTTTATTCATAAAGATTACGGAATAAAATAATAAACTATAGTTTATTGTATTTTAATCATCTTATTGTAATTTTATAGAGTGATAAACTTGGTTCTTCTGAGTCAGAGTCAGATTCAAGTGAAGTAAGCGGAAAAATTAATTTATTTAATTTTTATTCGTATATATTACCGAATAAAAAAATAAACTATTGTTTATTGTATTTTAATTATACTTTTGTAATTTTATAGAGTGGTGAACTTGGTTCTTCTCGGTCAAAGTCAGATTCAAGTGAAGTAAGCGGAAAAATGAATTTATTTTATGTTAATTCACATTGATTGCTATTGATATTCATTGTATTAATTTATTATACTTTCTTCTTTATAAGTATCTTACTTATATTTGTAGATATTACTGAATATAACAAAAAACTACTGTTTATTATACAGTATATTTATTAATTAATAAATTAATTTTTTATAATTTTATAGAGTGAGAAACTTTGTTCTTGTGATTCAGAGTCTGATTCAAGTGAAGTAAGAAAAAAAATTAATTTATTTTATTTTTATTCGTATATATTACCGAATAAAAAAAAAACTATTGTTTATTGTATTTTAATTATATTTTTGTAATTTTATAGAGTGGTGAACTTGGTTCTTCTGGGTCAGAGTCAGATTCAAGTAGAGTAAGCGGAAAAATAAATTTATTTTATGTTAATTCACATTAATGACTAATGATAACATGATATTTATTTACTATAGTTTCTTATTTATTAGTATCATATTTTTATTTGTAGATATTACTGAATAAAATAATTAACTACCATTGATTGTATTTTAATCATTTTTTAGAAAGAAGAACTTGGTGCTTCTGGGTCTAAGTGTGATTTAAGTGAAGTAAGCAGAAAAATAAATTTATTTTATTTGTATTCGTAAATACATCGCATAAAATAATAAAATACCTATTAATTGTATTTTAATCATCTTTTGTAATATTATAGAGTGGTGAACTTGGTTCTTCTGGGTCAAAGTCTGATATAAGTGAAGTAAGCGGAAAAATGAATTTATTTTCTTTTTATTCGTTTATATTACCGAATAAAAAAATAAACTATTATTTATTGTATTTTAATTAAATTGTTGTAATTTTATAGAGCGGTGAACTTGGAACTTCTCGGTCAAAGTCTGATATAAGTGAAGTAAGCAGAAAAATAAATGTATTTAATTTTTGTTCGTATATATTACCGAATAAAAAAATAAACTATTGTTTATTGTATTTTAATTATATTTTTGTAATTTCATAGAGTGGTAAACTTGATTCTTCTGAGTCAAAGTCAGATTCAAGTGAAGTAAGTGGATAAATGAATTTATTTTATTGTAATTCACATTAATTGCTATTAATATTTGCTGTATCTATTTATTATAATTTTTTATTTATGAGTATCATATTTTTATTTTTAAATATTACTGAATAAAATAATAAACTACTATTGATTTTATTTTAATTATTTTTTTGTAATTTTATAGAGTGAGGAACTTTGTTCTTGTGAATCAGAGTTAGGTTCAAGTAAAGTAAGTGGAAAAATGAATTAATTTTATTTAATTTACATTAATTACTATTGATAATTTTTGCATTACCTAACTTATTAGTTTCTTATTTATTGGTATCATATTTTTATTTGTGTATAGAACTGAATAAAATAATATAAAAACATAGAAAACATAGACAGACAAGTGATGATAATTTCTATTTTAAACACTTTGATCAAGCGAATTAGCCTAAAACAAATATGGTTACTTATTCATAAATTGTTTTTTTCATAAAATATTTCATAATAATGTTATGGTTTTAAATTTAATTTTACTTTTTAAATTTTCATAAACACTTAATAAATTGAATACAGTTTTATTATTATTCCATATATTTAAGATTAAGCGATTTTTTTTATAGTGACTCAAAACAATAACAAAAATAATGAAAAAGTTATTTGAAATAATCAAAATTAACATTTTTATATAAACATTAAATCATAACACACCAATAAATAAATACATGATATAATATGTTCTATGTGGTAGCTTTGCAGACGTATTCTTCTATCTAGTTTCGTTTCATGTGTTCAGAATCATAGAACAAAAATGTAAGACATTATTTTGTTGTTTAAATAAAATCATTTTTTTCATTTGCTTAGACTGAAGAAAAGGACGGATCGTCTATTTCTGCGTCAGTACATGATTCTTCTAACAACGAAGTTGACGAATCGGTAAATGCTTTAATTTTTTATGATTCTACGTTTTATTATATAATATAATGTACGTCAAATAAACAATGTTCTTATTTCACTACAGTATAGTTTTATTTATTTAGGTAAATGAAAATGGCGAATCTACGTCTTCACTATCTGATTGCGGATGTGTGCCTAACGGTGAATCGGTATAAAGTAATGTCGAATGATTAGTATTTGAAATTCACCATTTTGGATCGATTGTATCAAAAGACAAAAGGCGAAAATAATTATCAGTTTTAAGTTTATATTAAAATAGAAAGCAAATGTATTTAATTTTTAAAGTAAAATATTTATTTATTTTATCAAGTGTCGTATTATAAATTATAAGATGTATTACTACAATATTTAATATACGTACATTGATTGTTGAAAATATCTTTTATATTATTGACCATTAAAACATCCATCACATATTTAACATATTATTAACACATAATTTCATTTATTAATTTAGTTTATGTTCCGAACAGTATTAGTCAAGAAAAAGACTCAGCTTCTGAGCTTTAGGAGGGCAAACAAAAAAAGTAATGGTAAATATTCATTTTATTAATCAAAATGATAACGATAGAAACATTATTTATCGATAAACATCGTAGGTATATCAAATTGTAATATAATAGTGCATTTTTTTATTCAATTAGGAAAAAGAGCAGTCCTTGTCAATTTCAATGTGTGTTGAAGTAGGTTATAATATTATAGAAAAAACAATAAATAATAATATTTGCTGGCCATAATATAATTTTATTAACTTTACTTAAACATATACTTTTTAAATTAAAAAAAAAAAATACATTTATAAAACAATTATTATGCCAAACACTGGTGAGAAAATAATTTATATTTTATTTTAATTTATGAACTTGAATCAAAAAATCTTTGGATATACAGTTGTCTTAAAATAATCAATAGATCAATAACAATCACTAAGTATATTTATTTTAAAAATCTGTAATAAAATCAACTGTTCTAAAATATTTAAGAACATATATACACAAAATTAAGATAGTTGTGAGAATAAAGAATGATTAATAATGTTATCAATGGGGTAACTTTAAATGTATTATAAATAATTATTTGCTTAATAGTATGATCTATAGCAGTAATTCAAATATAATGTACTACAATAATAAAATAATTGATCATTTTTTCATATTAAATTAGTCCTTTCCTAAAATCACACACTTGAGATAAAATACAAAACAAAACCGCACACTTTTGTTGGGTTAAAACCGCACACATTTGAATAAGTTAAAACCGCACAAGTTTTAAAATTGTTGTATTCAAAAACCGCACACTTATGATTTAGCTTTCAATTATTATTTACATGGCTATGGCGGATAAATGACTAAATGATTTAAATGAATAATAAGACGAGATCAGCTTGTTTGCACAATAACACAATTATAAATATAATATGATGAGCAATTGTTGGATAATGAGTGAAATATTGTTGTGAATGGAGATAAACTTTTGTGTAAAACCTCAGTTAAGAAGTACATTTATGGACCAATTACAGAATATAAATTATAAATCAATTATGGTGTCAAATTTGAAACGACGGCTATTGGAGAATTGTCAGAGGTAACGGCTTCAGCATAAGTTTAATGCTGACATTTTGCATTAACTTCTTGAACCTCGTTTGATGAAAACTTTGGAGATGTTTTGTGAATTTGATTTCTGTTGAATCGGGATGATGATTTCTTGTTGTGAGATGTTTTGAACTGTTTATACGACGGGCAGCATTTAAAATTGGTGATGTGAGTAAAGAAATGTAGAGCACAATAAACTGGTTAAAAAAATGTAAAATGTAAAATGTTCAAAGTTTAATTTGCTGAAATAGATTTTGACGTTTAAGTTCTTTAACAATACGATTAATTTGTTTGATTTTTCAAGTAGCATCTTCCAAATTTTCGATAAAATCAATAAAGTTTACCTACATTCTTAATACTTCCATTTCTTTACTGAGCTTATGCCATTGCTTTCTATAACCAGTGTTGGGAAATATCTAAATAAATGTATCTAGATAAGTTATCTAGATAAAAATTATTTTTACTTTATCTTATCTAGATAAATTTATACTCAGTTATCTTTATCTTTATCTAGATAAAAATCTAGTTATCTATGAGTACCAATCTAGATAATTAATTCAAATGGAATAAAAATAAAATTTGAAAATTTAAAATGTTTTATATTTTCATTTTTACATTTTTCTGTACATCATATACCTATTACACTGATAATAACTGACAAGATGACAATCTTCTTATGAAGTTTATTTTAAAAAAATAACTCTTTATATTATAAGTTTATTTTCAAAATGTTTGAAATTTGTTAAAAAAAAGACAGAAATGTATTGTTATTTTATTTTTTAAATCTATGATTTTTTTATTATTAAGTTAGAGAATGATTTGAAGTTTATTTCAAAAAAAATTATTTTATATTTGTTAATGTTTGAAATGAGTTTAAAAAATGATATTTATTTTAAAATGTTTTTAATTATGAATTTTTTACCTAATATCTGTAGGCTGTAGTATCCTGAATATTTTCAAAATCAAACATGAAATTATCTCATATTTATCAAGATAAAAATGTACTTATTTTTATCTTTATCTAGATGAAATTTATTATAACTATCTTTATCTGTATCTAGATAGGAATTAGTATAGTTATCTTTATCTTTATCAAGATAAATTATTAGTTATCTATTCCCAACACTGTCTATAACTATATTATATTGTATGGATGACATCACTATGCGTATTATTTTTCGTAGTCCTTCATGAACGTCATTTAAAGCCTTACGTTTACAATAATTATGTATATCTTAAATTTGAATTTATACTGTTTTTACCATATCATGTTTATGTATATCTTTTCTTTTTTTTTTTTTTTTGCTACATTCTTCATTTGACTGCATGTTGTAATCGTATAAATACAATTTTCTATATAACACCGCCAAACAATATTTCCACTATAACGCACTCTAAATTGACTATAGGTACTTCAGAATATCAAGTAATAAACATTTTTCATATAGATTACATAAGATCGGCTAATAACGAGTGACGATTAAAGACTTATTATGTCTTAGCACGATTATTGTAAGTAGCTTATCATGTCTTATTCGTCATTTAACACTTAAAATAGTGTGCGGTTTTAACCCATTATAAATAAGCGGTATTATTGTTATACAATGGCCGATAAAGTGAGCAGTTTTGTCTATTGACCTTTTTGTGGTCGAAATCAAAAGTGTGCGGTTTTCGAATTCAACCATTAAATTTACCAAAGTTAAATATGTTATATATATATATTTTTTTTTCAATTTACCAAAATAAAAAATGAACATTGACTTAATCACAATTTAAGCTATAATTTGTTTAAGTAATGGATAACGGCTGTTTACGAATGATATTAAGATAAATATTTTTTTAAATTTATATATTGAAACGTTGAATACAAAATCTGGCATATTTGTTTAATATTTATTTACATAGTTATTGATTTATAATGATGATTTTCAGAGGAATTTCAAATTGAATAAAAACTGTTTAAAATGTAATTTAACGTGATTGTAACAGATATTAGGTAAAAAATTCATAATTAAAAACATTTTAAAATAAATATTTTTTAAACTCATTTCAAACATTAACAAATATAAAATAATTTTTTTTGAAATAAACTTCAAATCATTCTCTAACTTAATAATAAAAAAATCATAGATTTAAAAAATAAAATAACAATACATTTCTGTCTTTTTTTTAACAAATTTCAAACATTTTGAAAATAAACTTATAATATAAAGAGTTATTTTTTTAAAATAAACTTCATAAGAAGATTGTCATCTTGTCAGTTATTATCAGTGTAATAGGTATATGATGTACAGAAAAATGTAAAAATGAAAATATAAAACATTTTAAATTTTCAAATTTTATTTTTATTCCATTTGAATTAATTATCTAGATTGGTACTCATAGATAACTAGATTTTTATCTAGATAAAGATAAAGATAACTGAGTATAAATTTATCTAGATAAGATAAAGTAAAAATAATTTTTATCTAGATAACTTATCTAGATACATTTATCTAGATATTTCCCAACACTGGTTATAGAAAGCAATGGCATAAGCTCAGTAAAGAAATGGAAGTATTAAGAATGTAGGTAAACTTTATTGATTTTATCGAAAATTTGGAAGATGCTACTTGAAAAATCAAACAAATTAATCGTATTGTTAAAGAACTTAAACGTCAAAATCTATTTCAGCAAATTAAACTTTGAACATTTTACATTTTACATTTTTTTAACCAGTTTATTGTGCTCTACATTTCTTTACTCACATCACCAATTTTAAATGCTGCCCGTCGTATAAACAGTTCAAAACATCTCACAACAAGAAATCATCATCCCGATTCAACAGAAATCAAATTCACAAAACATCTCCAAAGTTTTCATCAAACGAGGTTCAAGAAGTTAATGCAAAATGTCAGCATTAAACTTATGCTGAAGCCGTTACCTCTGACAATTCTCCAATAGCCGTCGTTTCAAATTTGACACCATAATTGATTTATAATTTATATTCTGTAATTGGTCCATAAATGTACTTCTTAACTGAGGTTTTACACAAAAGTTTATCTCCATTCACAACAATATTTCACTCATTATCCAACAATTGCTCATCATATTATATTTATAATTGTGTTATTGTGCAAACAAGCTGATCTCGTCTTATTATTCATTTAAATCATTTAGTCATTTATCCGCCATAGCCATGTAAATAATAATTGAAAGCTAAATCATAAGTGTGCGGTTTTTGAATACAACAATTTTAAAACTTGTGCGGTTTTAACTTATTCAAATGTGTGCGGTTTTAACCCAACAAAAGTGTGCGGTTTTGTTTTGTATTTTATCTCAAGTGTGTGATTTTAGGAAAGGACTAATTTAATATGAAAAAATGATCAATTATTTTATTATTGTAGTACATTATATTTGAATTACTGCTATAGATCATACTATTAAGCAAATAATTATTTATAATACATTTAAAGTTACCCCATTGATAACATTATTAATCATTTTTTATTCTCACAACTATCTTAATTTTGTGTATATATGTTCTTAAATATTTTAGAACAGTTGATTTTATTACAGATTTTTAAAATAAATATACCTAGTGATTGTTATTGATCTATTGAGTATTTTAAGACAACTGTATATCCAAAGATTTTTTAATTTAAATTAATGGTGTATTTAAAATAAGTGTAGATAAAAATATTTGTCTAAATACATTTTACAGCCTCGTTAAGAATTCATACATTTGTCGACATATTGTATATATTATTATACTCTAGAAGTTCATTAAACGAATCAATTATCCAAATAAGTTTGTAATTTAAATGTATTCTAGAATAATATGCAGTCTGTCATTTCAAAAAATTGTGGTGGTACAGTAAGTAAAAATAAAATCAACAAAATGATAATAACAAATATTCTAATAGTTATAATAAATTTAATATTTATATTTTCACAAAATGAGTAGTTATTTTATTTCATAAGTAACAAAAACCATTATATATAATATTATTTTAAATATTATTATACAAGATAGTCAAACATGTGTATGATTCAGAGTTATCTCGTTTTTCTGTGCATAGAGTTCTAAAGATTGTGGAAAAAATAAAAAAGTAGAATCCAAATATGGATGCTCCTGTTAAATACCTGTTAAATCAATTGTTCCCAATTATATTAAAAATATTTGTAGGTAACCTTCAGCTTTGGTAAATATTTTAGTTGGACATTAATACATGTTTGAAATTATTTTTCACATTGGTAGTATATACATTATTTTTTTAACAATACCTATGTAAAATTTATTGAATATTAATACGAAACATTTTTTAGCACTTAAAATTTGAAAAACGACTAAACTTAAGTACACTGAACTCGATTTAGAATGGTTTTTTGTACACGGTGATTTATCATGGCTTTCAAATTTAAAATAACAATACTGTAGTGTTTTGCTCTAAAGTGAGTGAAGCGAGACGAGTGCCAGCACCCATTCTTTATTTCATGACAGACTTTTATTTTATTTTTTTAATATAATACATTTAAATAAAATGTAATACAATTTGTCTAAAGAAATGTTTAAAAATCTGTATTTTAAGCACGACTGCAAACATTATATTATTTATCATGTAAAAATACAGTATTCATTTCTATTCCACTCTATTTCATTTCTATTTATAATACTTTCAAAGAAACAGTCATTACAGAATCATTAATAATTATTATTTTTTTGTATGTTTACATTTTTGCTATTTACGAATATGAAAGAGTAATTTAATAATAATATTACCAATAAATGTAATGTGTTAGTAAATGTGTAAATAATCTTATAGTTGTTTGTACCTGTTTTCAGTATAAAAAAAAGTGCATATACCATTATATAATACTGCAGGTTCGTGATTGTTTAGTTTTGAATAGTTGTACTTTGAACAGTGAATTACCTGAAAAAAAATTTAAAAACATATTAGATTTATATGTATTATATAAACTATGTTATTATCAGTAGTATGATTGAGAATGAAAATGCGTTATAATAGGTCGTTTAGAAACCATATGTTTGTCACATCAGCTATTTATAAATTTCAAATTTTATACTCGAATAACCATTTTTTTTTTCATTATTTTCGTAAAATATATTTAAAATAATTTATTCGCCATTATGCTGTATTCATATTGAAATTATATGTAAGCTAATATATAAAAAAAATCGTCGGTATATTTATTCTATTATTTTACCGGATGTGATATTAACAGCAAAATTATTTATCATTGCATTTTTATACAATATTGATTATACATTTTACAATTTAATGAATGGTTATAAATCAGATTACTGTATTTAAATAAGTTTTATTTGAAAAATGTTGTTTCCATGATATAAGAGGAACGAATGGATGACAAGTTTATGCAGACACATGGAAAACAATTTTATCCATCTCGTTAAAACTTTAAACGATTATAGATATAAATCCTTTTATTCAATAAAATTATTCATACTTATTTTATTTTTTTAAAAATTTTCTTACTTGAACTGCGAATAAAATGTTATAACGTGTTCATTGAGCTTAAAATCAATAACTCGAACGCGGGGGAGGGGGTGAAAGTAATATTTACTATCTATGTAAAATACGATTTGGTTTTTAATATACAGAATATTTTCAAAGTAATAATTTATTTTATATTTTACAATTTTACGTTTTATGGTAATTGAATTGAAAATCACTTATTGGGTTGATTGTAAATGGTATAGTTACTACTCGGAAATAAAATTTAATCTCGTCTAAATTCGAGTGAATGCTCGGCAATTGCTATCACAATAAATTATGTTCGCCGAGTAAAAATGATTATAAGTTGATTATATTAATTGTTCAATAATTTTAATTTACAGTATAAAACAACTAAACGCATAAACGGTAGATTTGTAGTACAGTGAAACAGTACATGTAAATATTATCTCGACGTATATAGCAGCTGGTTCACTGCAGGACTAATATATATATATATATATATATATTTAAACATAACAGTACATAGATTTAGTTTTGTTTAACTTACAACTGAAGTGTATTTTATAGTTAAATTTATTACCATCATCGTTCTCAGTAACTCATAACGGACAGCATATGCAAACATGTCTGGTGTAAGCCAATATTCCACTTGAAGCTTCGGCCACCACATTATATCCGGTGTTATGAACGATGTTATTCTCATGTTTTTCAGACCTTTCGTATTTTATAATCCAATGATATAAAATTTGTTCTTAGACCATTTATTCGTGTTTTCTTTTTTATACTATTACATATAACATTGCAAAATATTTTTATGTTAGTCAGTCACCCATAATCTGATCCATTCTACCGAAGTTTATGAAGTGTAAATTGTATTTATAATTTGGTTGCAATAACAATACCAACCAAAAAACTTCAAGAAATGAAATGACACATTTTTCTTCATTTTTATTATTTTATTTTTTTATTATTTGATAACCTCCCTCTATGAATGTCGCGTGAAATACGTAAGATTTAAATTTTCGTGTTGGATAATAGAATTTCCAAATTAATAATTCATTCCGTTTGGTGTGCATTAGTTTCATTGACATAAGTGTCAAAGTGTACTTAATATTACGTGAACCACAGCTCAAGTCTTATCGAATACTAATTCTTCTTTTTAAATGTTTAAAACGTTTTCGAATTTAATTTATAATGATTAAAAAGTATTTTAAATTGTCGTTAAGAAGATAAAGGAACAATCAAGACTTATCAGGTAAAAAAAGTGATACATTTCTTTTTGGCCAGGCTCAAACTAATTCAGTAGATTTATAATCTTATATGGCAAATATACAAAACATCAATTTTTCAATTTGGAAAAAAAAAACTTCATACATTATTTCATAAATCACTATCAGTTAGTTACTAATCAAGATTTTTTCCTTTGGTACAGATATATTTTAAAAGTGTTTTTCAAAGTTTTTCTAACAGATGAAAGTAATTTCAGAACAACTATCCTATACTATATTTATATATTACCAACGTATGAATAATACTACATTAAATATGTAGATCATAAAGTACCAAGAAATTGATATATTTCTGAAACACTGAATTTTAAGATTGATTATATTAGTTACGTGGTTACATCATAGATTTATAATTATTATGATTTATTTACGTATTTCAACCAAAATAATTTATATGAATTTCGGAAACTATTGCGTAATATTAATAAGGTTGATTTGTGATTTCAGACACGTCAAAGAATAATACACGGACTCGGTTCCTAGAAACTATGACCCCCAGTATAATATTGAAGCCAATAAAATTATTAAACGCTGTGAGCCTATGCATTTTTAAAAAGCTCCAGCATGAAAGGACAAACGTTCAAAGTTAATCCTACCGCAGCTCAGCAAACCCTCAGAATACATAACAACTATAGAGCTGCTTGCTGATAATCATTATTATTATTATTATTATTATTATTAATATTACTATTATAAAAATGACGAAACTCTATTGGTATAGTTCACATTGTTTTCACGTGCAATTGATGCGGTTTCGTTTCCAGACGAGTGTATTTAACAAAATTATTTTTATTGCCGAACTAAAAGCGTCCGATATTCATCGTCCCAACTAAATAAATAAATTATTGTCCCGAGAGTAATTTGGTAATATCCGATAAACATTTCTATTTATTACGTTAAGCTTTGTTATAAAGTCATATCATTCAAGTGTAACCAAGGATCTGAATTATTAATCAACCGTTTTTAAATATAATATGATTATTAATACTAAATGTATACAATTAATAAAGTACTCATATATTGTATTAGAATATATTAAATTACTATGATATTATTATATTTTTGTAGTAAAAAATACATGATATGCACTTTTGACTATGTACTCACTAATCCATAGTTTGTATAATATAAAAACTTAACTTATTAAAAGAAATACTGATCATAATAACACATAATTATGTACAGTTAAAATACAAACTAATTTTCCAATATAATATACTTAAATATAAAAATAAATTAAATTAAAAAATTAATGAAATAATATAAATTTTAAAATATATTTAAACACTAACTTTTTTAAACAATCATACACTGATTATTGTACTGTTTTTTTCGATTTAATTAAAATTATATTATTAATTTTATGTTCTCTGTTAAAAAACTAATTATATAACACGTTTGATAAATCATAATCAGAAATCATTGAAATTTAAATATTATTCATGAATATGAACAAAAATAAAAAGCCTCTTCTTATCTAAATAGAAAATAAAATGAGTTATTGTAGACATTCAGTAAAGGTCTATGGTACTACTGTAAAAATGAGTACAGAAATAATGAAGTCATCATAGAACCACTGTTTACGATATAATTATTAATTTAATTATTGATTTAGTATTTTTTGTTTTTAATCGTGCTTATTATATTACAATAATATAACAATAAAATATGTTATAATATATATAATAATACTAGTATACAAATAAGTAATTAGATTTAAAAAAACCGGATGGGCCTCGCTCTGCTGTACAGTTGGGGGTGGAGTGCACCTCGTTTATAGTTTAGGTCATTATTACAATGGATTTGTTAAATTTGAATGCAATGATAGATATCATTGTATACGAATAGCGATTCTGAACGGAGTTAATATGTTTGTCTAGGATATAATACATTGTTATTTATAAATATTGTAAAAAGTATATTTTCTTTTGAAACGATAAATATATTTTTCAATAAGGATGGGTTGGCAGTTGCATACAGCAACATAGTTTGTCAGTCTAGAATATTATACCTTATATTATATTTTACATGTAATTTTATGTCAATATTCGCAGTTCAAACGCTTATAAAAAAAAATTGTGCCTATGGATTTTAATAATTTTTGAATGACATTAAGAACTACTTCTGTGGAATCTTCTATTAAATTTTCAAGTACTCGTATTTTGTAGGAGCCAAATTTTTTTTATCACCGATTATAAAAATAAAATGTAAAAAAATCGAATATTTTAAATGCCTATAAGTGGCTTAAAAATCAATATTATATTTTGAAAAAAATATGACATAAAGGAAATACCAATCTCAACAGCTGGTAGAAATTTCAAAAATCTGCGACTTATACTTTTTGAATTATAACAAATATTAAAAATCGTTTGAGAATAAATCGCTATTTTATGCAATTTCGTAAATATTTAAATTTCACACAGTCATAACATTTTTTCCTCTTAGTCCGGTAGAAATTTTTTAATGATTTTTAAAGAGTAGCTTATAGATAACCTAGTGTTAAAGTTTTGAACCTTAAGTATGAACAGAAAAAATTTTATGAATTTTTATCTACAAAAAAACTTGCAAATTTTCGCAATTTTTACATATTTCGTATAAATTGGAACTTTGAGCACTTATAAAAAAAAATTGTGACTTACGATTTTAGATTTTTTTTTATCAGTTAAGGAACAACTTATAAGAAACCTTGTATTAAATTTTCAAGATTTTCTGGCCGGCCAAAAAAATTTTATCGTTATTTTAAAAAAAAAAATACTTAAAAAAATTGAAAATTCCAATTGTCCATAAATAGCTCAATAAAAGTCAAAATACTTTGAAAATTTAACGGTGTATAGAGAACGCTAATCTCAACATTTAGTGAAAATTTCAAGTATTTACATCGATTATTTTTTGAGTTATAGCAAAATAAAAAATTTGATTTTGTCGAAAACTGGTTTTGCGTAAAAACTCCCGAATTTCCCTTATTTTTTTAGGGTTTTTCCCGTCGCATTTAAAAAATATTGAAAATTTTTTACTCTTGACCCCCAAAGTACCAACTAGATTCTTTTTCCTTTCAGAAAAGTTGCTATATAAGCAAATTGAAGCATTTTTACTGCCAAAAAAGGTGTCGTCAGACACAAAAAAAAATAAAAAAAAAAAATTAAATAAAAAAATTAAAAAAAAAACACACATCATTGTAAAACCAATAGATTTCATCACTCCGTTCAGAATCTAAAACAACAGAATTAATACATTCAAGAATAAACTCAATTTATAAAAATATTTAGTAATTTTATGTTTAAAATTATCTCTAAGATTACAAAAAAATTAAGAAAAATAATATATATTTTTAGAATTTCTGTTACCTATATATATATTTATTTTAATCATAAAATAAGGGTAAATTTTCACTGCCTTTATTATTTTTTAATTGAATTTAAACATGTCCTTTGAGTTTTATTCTTTTAATAAAATAGAACTTGGTTAAAAAAGTCGAGAATATTTGAAATATCCAAGAAATACCGTTTTGGGCTATAAAAGCTAAATAAAAAAGTGTAAGGCTTCTTTCACACAGTTCGTTTCGTCAACGGAAACGGATCGGATAAAAATGTCCGTATATAACATTACTATATATAGACAATTTTTGTCCATTGGTAAAAACAGATAGTGTGAAAGGATTGTATAAATAATAATGTGTTTTATCTACTCCGTTTTCTATTTTTATCCGATCCGTTGCCGTTGCCATTAAAAAAAACGGACTGTGTGAAAGGTGTCTAATTACTTATATTATTTTATTAATTTTTTGTATTGGTCGACATTATAAATATAAAAAAACATAAGTTAAAATACATGTTTTTCAGTGACGCATAATATATATATATATGCCTCATACATACATACATGTGGAAATGATAGAATATCAAATAGCACAATGTAAATCATTATATTGATGAATAATTGTATTGCGATAATGATTTTGCGTTCTTCCGATGGAGAATGAAGTAGCCAAATGATTTGAGACGGAGCAGCGCTGACAAGTACAGTCACCATTCAGTAGGATTGCTTTCATCTCCTTCATACTATTGTAGAATAATAAGGAGAAAAATTAAAATGCTGCCAATTAAGCGACTGAACCAAGGATTCTAGAAGAAAAAGTAGCCTTAAGCATAAAAATAAAACTTGCACACTATTACGCAAAATGTCAATTCACGTGTTTATGCTTTATTGATTACTTATAACATGATGCTTATAATTTGGAGACATCCAATAAAACGTTTGACTTGAAAATGAAACTTTTACATTGTTTAAAAGAAGAAAATTCGAAGAAAAAAAAATTAGATTCAAAGTATCAACGGTTTGGAGTTAAAAAAGTTCTAGTTAATGAATATTTTTACAGTATGTATTTTATTTCAAGAACAACATACGAGGTTAAAAAATGAATACATTTCGATATTTAATATTATATTCAGTTGACTTTTTAAGAAAACCTCATTGAAATAATTGTATTGAAAACTATTAAATATTTATGTAAAAATCATAAATATTTTTTTAATCATAAAAGTCCTTACACTTTTAGTACGTCAATTACTTGATGTTTTTGTTACAATAATATTATAGTAGACACCACACTCAACTGATCACTTTTTCATTTTATTTGGTGGTTAACTGCGTAGCATGAAGTTATTTTAATGAAACACATAAAAGCTCGTTAGATAAGCAAATAGCGTACTGCACTCATCTCAACTTGCTCCTTATTTACATTGTGAATATATTAAAATGCGTTTATATAAACATAGGGTGTCGTGCAAAAAAAAATATGAACATTATTACAAATATTTTTGAATCAATTGCAATAAAAATAATGCAATTTCTACCACGTATATTCATCAATGATAAGTGTAATATTATAATGTAAATAATTATGAAAATGTAGAAAAATGTAATTATAACTTTATTTTTTACCAACAAAAACGTAAAAAAGTATTAAAACGCAATAGATAAAATTATTTTGTACGTAAAATTAAAAAAAATGATATGACTTAACAAAATTAAAAATTTATTTTTTTAAATTTTAAACGAAAATAATATAAATTTACTTAGATATATTTTTAATGTTAATAATTTTTTCTAATCATCAAGCATAAATATTTCGCTGCTCCTTTAGCTTTCAACTGATGTTCCAATAACTACAAATAATAATTATTTTCATAATAATTTGTTTTTAAATTAAATATTTTTACTCGAAGGAAAATATAATGTCATGTATATTTTTACAATGTATTCGAATCCCTCCGGTCATTTCTGAATAAAGGTTTTATTTTTTTAAAAAATAAGTTCTCCTACTATTACAAACAACTATGTGTTTTAGCAATAATAAATCAAAATTCAAATAAATAAATAAATAAATTATTAAATTTAGATATTGTTTTTCATCAGAACATTACATTCAATGCATTAAAATATATTATGTGCTTTCTAAAAAAATAACTAATTTATGATGTTACAGTCCCGTTCAATGCTGTATATAAGAAATCCATTTAAATATATATCTTAGCATAAATAAGCTCCTACGTATTAATAGAGCTCCTCAATAGAGTGTCGGAATTAGATTTTTTTACAGTTTTTTTAGTTTGCCGATTATACTTTTAAATCAAAGTTGGTAGTAAGCATTATTGTTAGTCAATATTCAATAAGTATAAATTAACAAACATTTTATAAATTATAAATAAATATTTTGCACATGTGACATGTGACCGTAAATTGTGATTTTTGTGAACCTTCATAACAGATTTAGATGGTACTTAAATTTATCTTAGTAATCACAAAATTTTTATTTAGTGAGATAATTATTATTTCACGTATACTATACATAAAATTAAGAAAACACTTAATTTAATCCTAAATTTAGTAACTTGAGACGCAATTAAATAGGTTAGATTTGACCAGTTGTACCAAAAGGTACGATCGTAATGGGGGAGTAATTTGTTTTAGAAACAAGTACGATCCCTTAAACCGTTAAAGAATACAATATTTTTTAAATAATTAAGAGTGTTAGAATGAATATAAAAAATGTTAAATTTTTTTTTAAATATTTTGGCATAAATAATAATAAACATGGACGACGGACACCATAAGTCTTGGCTCGATTTAACCATTAAGGTTCATGGCTCATATTTAATTGTGCACAATATATTATATATAATACCGTAATTCAGATAGTTTACAGAATCGCTGTCGGCATATAAAAATAAATTTTCACTAGGTATGTGTTTAAAGTCACGAATTTTTAGGCGTTTATTTTTTCGGTATTTTCAAATCTCTAACGACGCTTTGCATTACATTTCTTTTTTTTTTTTGTATTATCTTTGAAACTTGGAATTTTCACTCATTTTTTGGATTACCGTGTTTGATACTATAGGGTTTGACTGATTTGCTTACTAATAAACAACAACAATTACTTTTCTATTAATTTATCAGCTCGTCCCTCTCCAGCTTAACATAACAATAAAATTTACTGTATATTTGATCATTGGTTCCCGTTTTTTTAATGAAAAAATTAATAATGCATAACATTATTACGTACTTTTTGTCAACGATTTTATTTAAAAAAGCAAATTTAATGTATTAATTACCGATAAAATAAATTGACAATGCATATTTATATTTTCATTTTTTATGTACAGATGAATTTATGTAGATAGATGAATAGTTTATCCAAGATAATTATTTTGATAAAATATAGCTACTTATCTAGATAAGATAAGAAAAGATAACTAAATAATTATCTTGATAAATTCTTATCATAAAAAATTACCTTTAAAAATTGAGAACAAGATATTACGGCATACAATATATACTGGCATTTGTTCCGATTAAGTTCCTCGACAAAAAATAATTAAAATTTATAAGTACTCTAGGACAACATCAATTATGTTGTTTAAATTCACAAGGTAAAAATTAAAAAAAAAACCTGTTTTAATTTTAATGATTTTAATGATTCTTTGCTGTTTAGTTGTACAGTTTTACTAATCGTATGGACATGCAATTAAACTATCATATTTAAAATATATTTAAAAATGAAAAAAAATATAACAATATTATATTATCATCATAATTAAACAGGTAAATTCAATTATACAACAGGACAATTTGACGTTGTTTGAATATAACATAATTTGTATTCTTATTTAATAGTAATATTATTATTATTATTATTAATACTTATTATTACAATTAAATGTCACTCATATTATCAAGTATAAATTATAGTATTCATGAACATTTAAGTATGATGGTGTTTGAAAATTTCAAAAATACATAAATTAACTGTTGCATCTTTCCAGCATCAATATATTCAGTTCTGAAGTACATTTATCATATTCATAATGGTACATATATTATCCATCGAAATAGTGACAGTTCATTAAAATAATAAGTAATTATAAAACAAAATCAATATAACTGAAATATATTCCATATCAATTAGTGCTACTAATTCAAATTCAAATTATCCATAATCATTTTTCAGAAATGTAATCAAATACAATATGGATATATTCTATTATTATCTATTATCTACTATTATTCGTCTTAAATTTACTGTTTTCGATAAGAATGGAGGATTTATAGTTTTTAATTAGACTTTTAAAACTTCAAATAGTTATTATTGTTCTCAAATATTTTTACAAGTTAATTATAATAGAAATAACTGCAGTATTGAAAAATTTAAATAAGTTATGGTTATGCATATAATATAAATTTCGAGTGATTGCAAGCTTCTTCTTTTATATTGATTGATTATTCTAAAAACTATTTTCTTTTTCCATTGTTCACATTCAACGATGCTCAAAAACTTTCATACAATAACATATTATCATTATATTGTAGTAAACATGTAGTCACAACGTTTTTAATGAGTTTTAATATTATTTATGTAATTTTTTAATATATTATACATTTTCTCATGTTAGATTGTACAGTATAAACATTATTTGAATACTATTTGAACTAGAATGACTCAATTATATTTGATTACTCTATTTTAACTCAAAAATTATAATCATACGATTTTAAATAAAATTCAAGCTAATTAAATTTGTTTTAGGTTAAGCCAAAGTTTATATAGTGTTTACTTACGACTAAATTCACATTCAAAAAGTATTGAAATTGTCCTACTCAAACAAGTGACTCATTATTACGAAGATAATATTTCTTAATTACAGCTTTTAAAATTATAAAAATATTGTTTATACTATAATACATTTTATTTTTTTAATATTTTGTTACATTAAAACCACTAGTATGTTATTCAACACTTTTTTTTCGTAATTTTACAAGTTTATAAACTTTAAGGAAGGTATATGTTAATTTTATTTAACAAAAATATTTATCGAATTCAAATAAATTTTTATTAGTTTAATTTAGAATTACTGAAACTATCTATGACAACAAATAACTATTTATATTTTACGTTTGTTATGATAGTGGTAGAAATACTACTTTTCTTCAACATTTTAACACAGATAAAAATCACTTTTTTATAAAATGTATTATTTAATATAATTATGTACCATACAGTTGAACTTATACGTATTTTAATCTATTTCCACAAAAACACTCATTGTTTCTTAATTTCTTAAATATATAAAAATAAGTATATATTCCTAGTATATTGAAGCCAATATTTTATAAAAAAAATAATTTACATTAAATGATTAATCACTATTTTCTGTTGTTTTTTACTAATTTTGGAACAACCAATAACAATAATAATTTATAAAATAAATATTGTAAGAATAGACGCATATCTAAATTTACAAAGATAATGAAACTATACTAGGTATCTAGTTTCTCAAATAATCTCTAAAATTAGTTTTGTATTTATTCATCCATTCTGTTCTCTACAGCAGTAGTTTCTTATAGTAATATGTTATCACTGCAGCAATGTATTATGTCAAACTATTACAATATTTTTTTTTATCCGTTCCTATTCAACTCTCAAAAAAGGAATTTTTGTAACATGTCATAGTCTACTCCAACTTTATAGACATTCATTCAATAAATCTTGATTCTCCTAAAACTTACGCTGCAATATTTGTGAGCAGTGAGCAGCTTCATTTCTTTGGTGTTCTTGCATTACCTTACTAGCTCTTTTAGTGTCTTGAACTCCCTTCTTTACCACTATTGTTTATTTATATTGTATGTATTGTAACCATTATATTGTTTAGTTTAAAATATTTAGTAATTTATTTATTGTTTTCTTCACTATTATATTTTACAGCAAAATAAATATTATTATATTCATAAATGTCATGATATTTTAACTGAAGCTTTAATATTTACTATTTAAACCTTGTATTTGAAGAACAATGTTGTTTTACGTTTTTACAATTTAAACGTTAAAATACTTTTAAGCTTACCGTAACTTTAAATTATACCGTAAAGTAACTTTTAAGTTTTGTGTTATCAGTAATTAAAACGGTATTCAACTTTTTTATTTTACGTTATTTAAAATTAAAACTTAATGTAACTTTTGCATTTTGTGTTATAACGTTACACATAAAAAAACTTTTTTCTCTTATTTATTTTATTGAAATATTTACAATTTATATGTTTATCCTGAGATCCCCATGGTGTTCCCATGATGTCTTGAGATAATAAACATTGAGAACAAAAGAAAAATTCAATATAGTCGTGCTATTGTATGATGTATGATGAGTAACACAACTTGAATTATTGAAAGCCAGGTAAGTACTTGGCCAGCAAATTGCCAACTTTCCTCATCCATAACCCTTAGAATGGCATTGTTTTAGCTTGTCTCTTTAGCATGTTATGTTATTTGGTATGATTATTAAATATGTATGTAAATGTAAATATGTCTACGAAGGCACGTACTACCTATATACTTTAGGCTTACTTATATTATGATTTATTTATATATATAAATATTTCTTGGTACATGATATAGATTATATGCAGAGATAGATAATAAAATAATAATAATTTAAATGTGACCATATCATCATAAATGGTCATAAACGAACCGTTTTAATGAATCTCTAAATTACCAATGATTTCCAGTTTAATTTGGACTTAAATCGTTTGCTTCTTGACAAACGATTTCATTTGAATCGACAATGTATTTAAAAAAATGTCCATCGCGGAATTAAAATTTGTTCCACCTATGAAGATAAGGGTTAAAAAAAATTCACTTATACCTGTTAAATTAAGTGGAAATTAGGTAAAATAAATGTTAGTTGTCAAACGAGGACAACATTTGAACGAAAACACACCGACTAATTTATAAAGACTACTCCACAATTTAGCGTTATTATTTGTGGTGCCATTGGATGGGGATAAGGGACTAAATTAATATAAAAACAATAAATTACAAACTGTATATTATAAGCAATATCTGTCTAGTCTATATTTATATCTAAACTCCGTATCAAAAGAGAAAGCATCAGGAGGTGATAAGTTTTCGTATACTAAAGTAACTAAAAAATGCTTATTGATTAATGTTAAAAATAAATGGCGACGAAAAATATTTCTATGAACATAGAAATCTTTGAGTGGAAAAATATATAGGTAGGTACATTGATTAATATAATATAATAATAATAATTTCCTGATACACATATATTGGTTTATTTTGGTTTGTTTAATTAGTTAATGAAATCTACTTTATTATATTATATCCTTTTATTTTTCAATTTATTTTATACACTTGGTTATATGGTATTTTATTTTTTCCTTTTATTGTTTTTCGTTTAATTACATTTAAAAAATTCAATCATTATTTGTCATCGATAATGTTACAATCGTAACGCTATTATTAAAGTTCTTAATACACCTGAGTTCATGAAATTCACGTGTCACGTGTCAAATCCAAAATAAAAAATTAAAACTCTATGTTAATTTTGTACAAATAATATTTTTTAAATAAAGTTTAAAAATTCAAGTACAAAATTATTTATTTTACTGTTATAAAAACAGATATATACTTTGAAAAAACAAGTATTACATGTGACACGTAAATTCCGCGAAATGTGTATTAGTAGCTTTAATTATAACGTTTGAAAACCTTAATTTAAACCAAAATAAATATCCACATTTTGGTTGAAAAATTAAAATTATTTATACATTAATTATTATTATATTTATTTGCTGACGATAATACTGCTCAGCTCATCGGAAAACGACACAAATACGAGTATAATCTAAAAATAATAAAACGCAATAACCATTACATAATAGAGAAGTATAAATACTTAAGTTCGACATCATAACAAATATTTTCACTAAAAAATATATTTTCTTTTGTGTTGTAAAGCTTTTAAGGTAGAAATTAAATTTGTATATGATACATATATATATATATATATATATATATATATATATATATATATATATATATATATATACATTTTTAAATGCTCGATTTTATTTTTTTTTTTTTGAGAAATTTAGGTTATTAAAGGTTAATAATATACTTTGGTTTTTTTACTATATCATAGAAATACAAGTTGATCCATCCAATTTTTTTAACTCAATCATTGTTTTGTGAGCAAGTTTATAGGATCAATACTGTGATACCATTAGCCCATCTCAGTATCTCATACTGGTCATGTTGTTTCATTTAATCGGAATTTCGTCCCTTTTTTATATCATATTATGATTTATATATCAAATTTAATAGTCAAATTTTGATCAATATAAATTTTTGGTTTTAATGGTGATTAAAAACTATATTTTTGCTTCAAAATTTGAATTGGTATTTACTAAAAATATCGATATTTTTGATATAAAATATCAATATCATACATACTTCTAAAATCAATACAAAATTAGCAAAATATACCAATGTCTGATAATATTTATCTCATTCAAAACGAGTGTCTAAAAAATTCAAAATATTGATTAATAAAATTATACTAAATGTGTTGGCTATACTGATTACATTATATTATATTGTACAATTTTCAAAAATGTTTACAATTATCGGAATGTTCGATGGAATTTAAAATACTTACTTTACTAAATGTAAATTGTTTTTGAAATTCCTATAAAAATACTCATGTACATTATATGTTGTAACGTATTGAATTCATTACAATTAATACATTATTAAAATGTAAAAATTTAAGTCAATTAAGACATTATTCGTTGAAGTACGATTAAAAAAGTTACAAAAATATAAATAAAGAAACGTAACATATAAGTAAACAATGTATTATTATTTACATTTTAACCTCAAAAAACAGTAACACTACATAATTTTTTCGTATGTCATTGATATTCGTATTAAATACGAATATCAAAGAACGGTTTTGTAAAGATACATTTTTAAGTGTTTCAATAGGCAATTTAAACTAATATTTATAAATACCTTTAATATGACATATATTATATATAAAATTTTTTATATTTATACATACGAATATGGTATCATCAGTGGATATTTTAGAACAAAAGGCTAGGGAACGACAAGCAATTTCCGAGAGGGCTTAAAACAAAAAAACAAAAAAAAAAAAAAAACGAAAAAAGATAAAAAAAAAATGCATGCATCGTAAATGTTCAACAACCGTACAGCGTGTAATTGTGATACTCTTTCATTACTCACAAAGGACAGATTTTTTGGTTATTGTTTTTAATAAATCGTCCGTTTTCACGCACCGTATTCATGATTGGTATGTCCCGATAACATGCACGACGACGAATATCGTGTTGTATTTATACAAACAATCATTTGAGCCGGAAACGAATAGAAAATAACATTATATTATTGTTAATGCAAAGTGTAACGCAGAGAGAAAAGTTAACGATATAATTGTTCGGAGTATTTTAAACGTTTAGTGTGTTTTTATTCTTATAAAGCGCCTTAAATTACGTTTTCTGGAGTTCGGTTTTAACGCCGACGCCCGGGTGCGTCGACGTGCGTATAATGGCCAGCATTGTAGTAGTAACACGCTCGCAGCAGTTGCACTAGTCGTTTGAGATTTTACTGCTGCTCCGGGACCTATTCGTGGAATTCGATGCACCGCGGACGAAATTTCAATAAAACCTACGAGGAATCTCTTTTAACACTCGTTTTCCATCACATTTTTCTGAATCGTCCTTTCGAATTCAGCCCACGTCGAAGGATTTTTTTTTATATTTTCATCGGTTTACTACCAATAAACGTACCTTGCCGCAGAATGTGCTATAATATATTTTTTTTTCTCCTTAACTTTTACAAGTTCACCTCCCCATTTTATATGGTTTAATATATGCTCCTGTACACGTCCCGTTACGTTGCATATGCTCGTAAAGATACGGTAATATAAACCAAAACGCGCGATTACGTATTACATTCGTATCTCGACTACGCGTGTGCTCCGTACGCACATGCACGTGGTGATATCATTAGCATAATTGGAACGAGACGTATGAATATTGATTTATCTTCACTTAAATTACTAAACTATGGTATCGGTAGAGCAGCTAATCATGATCCCTGTATTTAAGTTTTTTTTTCGTTGGAATGGAAAATCCAAAGAAAACCGTTACCGTCGGATATGAAACATTTTTATATTATTTTTAGATAATTCGAGAATATGATGTTACAGTTTATTCAGAATAACAGACCTTTTTTATGTATATATTTTATGACATAACCGTTGATGGTTTTCTTGATTTTTTTTATTTGTTCCAAATACTCTCCCGAGATTCCCCACAACTATATATTTTTTTTTAATTTTTGGTCATCGAGAGGGAATGAGAACAGCCATTGTATTGGCATTATATGTGTATTTTTCGAAGATACTTTTAATGATTTTTTTTAGTATTTTTTCGATTTAACTTTACCGAGCTCTCTTGAGTATTTCAACAGTAGTTTTATTTATTTATTTATTTTTAATAAATTAATCGTTTATTTAAATGTTAAGCTCTATTAGATAATATACCATACTAAGATTAATTAATCTAGACAAAACGTGTTTTAGTCGCAGAAAAACATTGATTAACTACTATATATATATTCTATGTTTATTATGTTTTGGAAACTTACCTTACCTTCCAAATTCTGTGCACCATTTTCAAGATTCAAAAAATGAACATTTGTATAAAGTATACAACTTTTGACTACCATGCAAGAACAGTTATTTGACTATACAGTAAATGTTAGAATTAATTTCCGCTTGATTAAATTAGGTACGCAATGTGACATTGATATGGGGAGTACAAATTATTATTTATTATTATTCTAAATTTCAAAATAAAATTAATAATAGAGTTTTATTTTGGAATGCAACTATTAATTTAGTTGTATATTATATTATTATATTTTTAGTTATTTTATAACCAATAATATAGTTGGGTATATTTATAATTCAATGTTGCTGAGTTAGATCGTTTAGTGTGCTTGCTAGTCACGAACGAACCGTTATTACGGTTTTTAGTCGTTACAATACATATTGTCTGTTTCAAAGTAAAGCAATTGCACCATGAATCACGTTCAGGCCATGATAATTCGCTATGTGTCCTGTCAGTTAACCCTTATCATAATACTCAACAAGTGACTTTTATTCCGGAAAAATATTCATTACCAACAAATATAATTTAAAGCTACTTAAGAAGGTTTTATATTAGCTATCAACGGTTCCGTATTCGCGTCAAGTAGTCATGAACCTTTATGTATTTAGTCAATGCAGCTAAAAGAGTGTTGTACTTTGTTAGATTTCAGGAAAGTAGAAATTGTTTTGGGTACCAGATTTCCAAAGACCGAACATTACGTACACTTCATGAGGTTATGTAATTATGCTGAGCATGATTTTGTAAACTTATACAGTTCTCTCGGGAACCTTTTCGATCATTCAAATGAGTTTCAAATGACTCGTGTGAAAGGTAGGGAAGGAGGCTGGTGCAAAATTAAGAAAGCATTAGCAACTGAGTTCTTTGTCTGCTGCCTCTTTACTCCGGCACTTTGGGTTAATAGAAAGTAATTAGCATCGAACCGTGTACTAACGAACTTTACCGAAAAAGCTTCGGTATAAGTATATCATGTCCATAGTACCCAATGATGGTAGTTTGTTTAAACACGTTCATGGGAAAATAGTTTCCCCTATATTAAATTACATTAGATTAAGCTTAGATTTCCTATCCTATTGTATTAAACAACTATTTATTCAGTCAATTGAACACTGGTATATCAATGAGTGCTTATCAACACGTTTGATTATTGCTGACGTAGATGTCACCTATGACTGACCCATGGTGTGTGGTACACTATAATCCTCATTCTATTGATTTAAACGCTCTCATCATTCGTCAACCAGTCGTTTATAAACGGAAGAATATTATACAACAAACTCTGAACCATTTTTATCCCGAAGAAACGATAATAACGATAAATTATTATCGAAGAACTAACGAGCATAAAGAAACATTGGTTCTATACAATTTTAAATTTATAACTATTTATTATTATTTTTTTTTTTTTTATACATAAATAATATGGAACTAAGAATTTTTAATTTGTATAAAACATACTGGTATGATGTTTGGTTACTAAAACTGTTAAAATTGATAATATATCTCAAGATGTATTTATTTATGTAAAAAATCATACAATAATAATTCAAAATTACTATGGACTTCATTGATCATGTCTTATTCATTGATTCTTTAGTTTTAAATCACAATACAATTATTGTATTTGTAATATTTTTTAATATATTAAAAATGTATTACGTTACCTATTCTGTGATTTTTACGAATTGATCTATTGATATGTAAATGTAAATATGAAAAATGAATATATTAACTCAATAAAACTACCAATAAACTAGATTGAAGATTAATTAATAGATAATGAAGTTGCATAAATATTTTGAAATTTGCTATTTGCTTGTGTACTAATATTTAATTGAGAACAGTTTTTAATGTTCACATGAGTTATTAAAAATTTTAATTTTATATATATAGGTACGTAACATAAAATATTTTTTCTTAAACATTATTGTATATATGTGAATACATTTGATTTTATTAGAGTTAAAACTTAAAAGCTTTAGATTTTTTGAACAAAATATAATAATTTCACTAGTTCTCAGTGTCATAGTATTTTACGGTACTTTTGTACAGTTAGTTTGAGAGTACGGTTCAGTGGTTTAGGATCAACAAAAAGTTCTTTCGATTAAAATACTGGAGAGAATCCAAAGGCACTATTTACACCCGTTGGTTATAAAAAATTGGGTCAGGTTATGCTATTTCAAATATCATATTTTGACAAGAGCAAAAATATATACTATCAATAAACTCGTCAATAAGTTTTTTTATAATGTCGGTTGTTCATCAATATACATTTTTATTTTGTATTTATTTCGTATTTTTTCTTGTTCTTCGAAATACATAGATACACTACATGTGGCATATAATATTTTTTAATTTATACTCATATGTATTTAACAAATCCCCATCCGTAAATACGCCATTGAGTATATACATTTTTTATTTAAAATTATCTTAATTTTTTAAAATTTGTTTCTTAATTAAAAACTACAACAATCACACTGAATTGTAGTATACAAATAGTAATTTTGACACATCAATTTATCTTTTATTGTTTTGCTTTGAAAAAATGTTTCAATAAAGTATTTTTTAAGAATTATAACAGCATAACACTATACATTTTAGATATAGATATCATCACTTCATAAGTGCACGAAACATAAAATTATATATTTATCAAATCTCTAGGAAACTAATTCTATGTAAATAGTTTGAAATAGAAAAAAAAACAATATTTATACACGCATGAAATATAAATAATAACTAAAAGGATATGTACAGTAAATTATATGATAATACTATGTTATACGCTACACATATACGACTTACTGCAATTTCTATTGACAAAAACTTTTGATGGTTTATTGATTTTATTACATTATTATAATTTGAACAATGACCGAACCGAAAAGGTAAAAACGTATTTGTAATTTGCTATAGTGTTGATTAGTGTAAAGAGAAACGCGCGAAGTGATTTATAGGATTTTTATTAATCAAAGCCTGAATCAAACTTCTGGAGCAGTGATGACGTGACGGGGTATTACAGCGTTTTACTGTCAATCTTCTTGCTGCAGTGCTGTGTGATTTCAAACGGACTGACGACGGGACGATGACACACTATCAGGGAAGGAAAACTGCACGCTTCCTGTTTGGTGTGTCCGGTCCTCTCACACCGGGTCTGAAACTAAATTAAGCAAATCGATACCTAACCGTGTACAACGGAAATTAATGCTTGTTTATGTGTTCTGTACTCAAGTACACACAGGAAGGGGGAGATTGCAATAAAAAAACTGTATCCGAAAGCTGCTAAAGGTCTTGAGACGGTTAACTTTCTCAGTTACCAGTTGACTTAGTCAGAATATGATATAAGTATGTTACATTTATCTTGTAAGATCCCAGTAAGAACCATTGCTAGAAAAAAAAAATTGCACATAAATAATTCGTCCGACAAAAAATTAAAAACTTTCGCCTGAAATTAGTTTGAAACGCAAAAGTTCTCGTAGAATAGCGGTGAATATTTCAACACGTCGTATAATGTAGAGAAAAATTATGGATGCTTCTAAACGGTGTTTTGGAGGTGCAGTATTGTTTTTATGACGGTAGTTTTGTGCCAGCGGCCAACTGAAAAAAGTCGATTATAATAAATCGCTCAGAAAATCAGTTATGTCAAGCGATTAAATTATTTTTGGATTTTGTAATTTAATGTAATTCAATCCATAATATATTTAATTAATATATTAATTAAGTCATATTTAGTAAGGATGCATTTCTCATTTGAATTGGCGGAAAAGTGTTTCGTTCAATGGTTATTAGCACTCAGTCATCTATATATCCTTATGCATTTATATATATATATATATATTTATATATATATATATATATATATATATATATACATATATATTCATATATATCCAACCTTCCGTCAGTACTTGCTTTGTTACAGTTATTGATTCCCTTGTTGACTTCATGGACAATATTTTAGCATAAATTTGTTAATCCGGATTCTGAAAGGATAATATTGTCCAAAACATATATTTCATCATCTTTGACGTTACAAATTAACATGGTCTAATATAGTTGTCTGTATAGAGTTATGTTATATTTATATTACACACTTCGAACAGAAACTAAATTTATGGGTTTTTTTTGTTTTTTTTTTTTTGTAAGTGCAGTATTCGTATATATATTTTCAATTTGGACGTGTGTTGTGCTGAACAATAATACACTGTAAACATTAATTATTGGCTGCATGTTATTTCAGATTCGTATAAATTATTGAATAGCGATCCGAAGGTCTCATGAAGTATGCATTTCTCCAGTTGTATATGTATACAAACGTGTGTGCGTAAAGTGGATTTTTGCCCTGAGTAGAACCTCATCTGCTCAGTTTTCCTGTTGAGTGAAATATATAAATAAATTGTCTTCTGTGATTTTTAAAAAAAATACAATTTCAAACCATTACGTGTCAGCATATATATTTTTATAGGTTTGTACGCTAATATCAATATCCAAGCTCTTGAATTCTTATAGTTTCCGTAAAAACTTCAGCGAAAATTATTAAATGTATGCGAATATAATGAGAAAATATATTTTTAAAACATCGAAATAAAATAACAAAAATATTTCGTTAGATATTTTGGTATGTGTTAGATTTTTTGAAGTACAATGTATACTTCTATTCAAACCTTAATACTTTTAATTGTTGCATTTTTTTTTTTTTTAAATGTCTGTCATTTTATATTATTTCTCAGATATAATGAAATTAAAAAGGACTTCAAACTTACTCAATTCGTCAAGTTTAATCAAAATGTGCCTGTTATCAAACTATTTTCATGTTGTTATTTGAGTAATCTAACATTCAAACTTTGAGTATACGAAGAAACTTCTGAAATAATTAATATTTTTTACAAAAAGAAAATATAATGCCTTCTATCAGATGATGATTAAGTACGATAAAACATTTTTATTTTTAATTTAATTAAATAAAATTAAAAGTCAATTGATAATATTTGAAGAAAATATCAGTTATAAATTACAAAAAAATAATTTGTACTAATATTTAAAATGAATAAACTTTTTAAACATAACTTCAACTAAAGTGACAAAACTTCATTCTAGTTATTAGATTTTTTTTTTTTTGTTATAATGTACAACTTGTTTATTCTATTCAGAATAAATTAAATATTTTATCTGAGCTAATTTAAATTTGACTACATATATATATATATATATATATATATATATATATATATATATATATATATATATATATATATATATATATATATATATATATATAAATATATGGATTTCAACGATCACTGTTGTCATAATACAGTCATACTGTCATACTAAAAGAAATATTTATAAAAAAAATAATTTAAAGAATATAATAAAATATTATATTTATAACATAGTTATGTAAAACCAAATTTTTATAATTCTGATATTTTTCTTTTATAATTTACTTTAAAAACTCATCGTATAAGTCTATTATATAATATATAATATATCATGACTCGAATTCTTGAAATATAAGTTTCTCTTTCTACTTAAAAATTATAATAATACATATATACACATAAGGGCCAACATAATATATTCATATGAAGTATATAGTATTCATGATATAATTTTCATTATGTTTTTCCGCAATGTAATTAATTTATGTTTTATTCAATAAAATCTGATAATCTTAATTTCATTTTTCATTTTTAAAATTAATTAGAAATTAAGACAAAGACTGAAAAAAAAAACAGATGATTTTTAACAGGAACTATGATATTGGTTTTTTTTTTTTTTTTTTTAATATGCTTAATATTAGCCTTTTCTGAAATTCACTATAGTTGAATTAGTATATTAAATGTTGTATTTTTCATTAAAGATAGTAGTCATTGACTATTTTCTACGATATGTAAAATATTTTTGTATGTTATTATCAGTAGTGCCGTAGTAACGCGTTACTGTAAAACCATTCATTTTATACTAATGTGTTACGTAATTTCATTACAATTTTTACTGTGTGACGAAAATGTAATAGTAATTATTTTATAAATGGGATTTCTCTGCTATAACACGTTAGAAATAGATATTCACAATTAAACAAACTTAAAAATCAAAAAAATAAATAATCAATAGGTTCCGTATTATATTTCAAAATGTATAAATATAAGATCATACTGATAATTGTATACACACAATTGAAAATAACGTAGTTACTTTTCTTATTGAAAAGTGAAGAAATTTCATTAAAATTTCATTCGAGAAATGTAAAATTTAATTTAACTACATTTAAACAATAAGTAACGAATAAAGTATCTAACCCAACATTGGTTATTATAATGATTTTATATAATATTCTTTCGGCAAATGAAGGATGATTTTTTTTCTTTAAAAGTTTAATACAGCATACATTAATGCAACTATGAAGTAACCCAATTATCTGTAAACATCATTCTTTTGATGATAAATAACGTATATTTTTTAGTTTCACTCATGAGTAAGAAGATTTATGAGTTTGATCGACTGATATCCCTTCGGTAGTATGTAATTAACCATATTGATCATCAGTTTTTATTAAGGGTATTTTTTATTTTCTTATTTTTTGTAACGCCTCGGAAACTTTGATCATTAGCACTCATGCTTGTGCATGATACATGTGTGTGGGTTGCTTACTGTTGTTGCGAATGGTCAGAACGAACATTTTCACCAAGACCCGCTGACGGCCAGTTTCTTATAAATCACACGTTATGCATGATATAAGTCCACCGCGTTGACCCGAAATTCGTATCGGTAAAGTTTACCATTTTGACTAAATCCACGTGAAATTAACCATATTTAGTTGTGCAATACAAAGGTATTTAATAATTGAATACAAATCAATATAATTAGAATACTCGTTTTAACTATTTTTTCTTAATAAAAACAAAAAGCAAATGATCTGCTACCATACTATTGTTTGAATTCTGATTCATATTTCAAAATTGTACAAGCAAGGTTTAATCATAATATTCTGATGAAAAGCAATTCAACTATATTTTTTTTTTTCATAAAGTTCAAAGGCTCTTATATAAAGCATTTACAAAAATAATATAGATGATATAGTATTTATTATCTAACTTTTATCTTATCAAACCATGTATAAATAATAGAAATAATAAACAAAAATATATAATATGTAATATTACAACAAATGTTTTCTTCTATTTTTAACTAACTTCTCCATAGAAAAACTATTAAAATTAGAACAAAATGAAAACTATTTTTGATTAATTACATCATTTTCCTATAAACCACATAATTCGTTTATAGTCAAATAAATGATATATAAAAATATATCACACGAAATTTCTGTTTTATGAATTTTACAAGTTGCATAACGCCATACAATATCAGGGTAAGAACAGCCGATTTGTTTTGATCATCATTGAAGTGCATAAATGATACTCACATAAAAATAGTGCCCATTAATATATTATTAAACACTCGTAGTAATTGTTATATAATCATGAAGTCATGTTCAACTCTGTATTAAGATAACAGTAAATTTTATTTTTAAATTGTACGGATCGTGCTTATATCCAGCGGGTATAAAACTATCTGATAAGCAATAAACATTTAAAATAACTAATAATATAAAAAGCATAGTTTATGATTTACATATTGCATTACTCAATGCGCCTCCTTACATATCAAACGAATCTATTTACAAAGACCTTAACATACCCACAGTAAAACAATCCGCTATAGCCCGTTACAAAATCTTCCACAACTGCCTCCATAACCATCCAAACACCTTAATTAACAAACTATCCTCGCTCACACTTCCTGATAACCCGACCTGTCATCTAAAAAGATCATGGTGTAGAGATCTAATTCAACAATAACAAAAAACAATAAAACCAACAAAAAAGGAAAAAAAAAAGTAACTATACACTCAAACTCAGTAAAATTGTAATATAATTTAAAACATTAATGTCAGTAGGAGTGCCTACAATGGGGGGATTCTTCTCATGTTCACATAGTCATATAAAAAAAAAAAAAAAAATGTAACACACGTTTTACCTTAAATTTTTAACTGAAGTACGTGAACGATGTTCCTTTCAAAATCAGAGTACTGGGGTGATTGCCCCTGTTGCCCTCGTGAAGTCGGCACCTATGCGTGTGATAATTCTAAACGCATGATAACATTATAATAATTAAGTAATATTTAAGTTAAGTCAAATTTTCTTAAGCAATGTATAAAATCTTAATGAATTTATTCTGAATTATAATATCATACAATTTAGATTCTTTGCTCCAATTTTAATTATTATTTAATCATGATATTTCATAATATTTTGTGATTTAGACATTTAATTGTTCTTAACAATAATAGACAGATAATTTTAAATTTAAAAATTTTTATGGATAACTATTGGACATGCTAATCATATCTAAATCGTTATTAAAAACGATTTGTTTATCATTTTGTGAATGTAGAAGTCTCAATAAGTCTTCTTACAATAACTAGTATCGAATTGAAGTGCTTTGTGAGGGTGCGTTTATTATTAATGACAAAATTACAATAACGAACAAAATATAGTTTAATATTCTTCTCAAAATGCTCAAAACAAAATTATTTATATTTTTAATGCTATGACATAAATTGTTTTAAATAAGTTATAAAGGTACTAAAAATACGATGAGTTCTAAGGAAAGATAAATGTCTTATCTAAAATGTCATTAGCGTCAGTCATAACATGTTAAAATATGATACAATATTCACGAACGAGATAAAAATGTTTGTACATACTTCCGTGTAGAGATATTATGTTTATACCGCGCACCTTTTAATATAATGTTAGGAATAATTTATCACCATTTTATAGAATCAATAAAAAGAACAGCAATAATAACTGTATAAAATTGGAAATTTCGTGCATTATAATAAACCTTACCGAATCGCCTATAGTTTATATTGTTTTTTTTTTTTTTGTTTTTAGTTTTATCAATGATTTAGTATTTAATGTTTGGTGTTCAAGAGAATGTTTTTTATTATATTTATATTGGTTATCGTTTCGTAAAATATTTGTTTCCGGTTCTGAATAAATGAGTTTTGTCCATCGGATTTGTGCATAATACATCGTATTAAACGTTCGAGCAAAACTATGGAAAACACACGTGTTGAAAATTCGTGCATTCTCCACAATTTACTACTACCCCTTTTCTGTTCTAGTTGATCAGACTATCCAGATTAATTGGCTTTTAGGGACCGCGAAACACCATAATAACCGATGTCCATTACACGATCACATTACCAATGTTGTCGAAACGATGGCACTCTGTTTTACATCGTTCACTAACTGTGAATAACTACTGAGCAGAGTAGAGTGTATTTAAATTAATTTGTTCTTATAAATTGAATAACTTTAAACATGACTAGTGAACAATAGCATTATATATTAAGTTTAACTGGTCAATCATACCCGGGAATTCTGATCACATAAATTTATAAGCTTTTTCATGGTTAACGGTAAACTATGTGTGTGAAATAAATTCACAAACACTAAAAATTATCGGTTTTATTATATATCTCGATTTATAATAACATGATTCGGTAAAAAAAAAATACTCTTTAAACTGATCATTGAGACAAATTGTACGATTACTTTCATATTTAATAGAACATTTTAGTTCAATAGATTTTTAAAATTCAATTTTAAAATTTAATAATTCCAATTAAACATTTTATTGTTGCAATAGTTATAATAAAATAATTAAATATTCATGCATAATATTATTACGGAAAAAATATAAAAATACTATTTTTAATTCTAATACGTTATATACTCGTAGTATGAAATTTAGAATACATCAAATGTAATATGTACTTGTATATGACAGTAAATTAATATGAAATTATACAACTCGCTATATAATAGATATAACATATAAAATAAGAAATAAAGTTTTATTTTACTACACCATCAATTTTAGAAGAATATTTAAATAAAAAATCTATACCCTTGAAAACTTTGCCCATAACTTTATCATGTAAAAATACGTTTTTAAAATACTTAAATCATCGTTAATCTTATTTCTTCTAAAACCCCAACCATTTTTTTTTTTTTTTTTTTATAAGAAATATATTTAAACAGAATAATTAAAGAATTTTTTTTTTTAAATCAACTAAAATGTACTAAATGTATATAATAATAAAATTTAAATTTTGTTCATTAATAAGATATTAAAAATTCTCTTTTTATTATTTTGTAAATAAATAAATAAATATGAGTACGTTATGGAAATATTTTGAGCTGGTTAGACAGATTAATTACAAAAATGATTCATAAATTTATAAAATGTTCTTGAAGATAAAAATTAGAAAAAAAAAATAGGTAATATAGTTATCTTTTGATTAAAGAAAAAAACTACAAATTAACAAAATTATGGCTTAGATAACAATTATACAAACGTTTATAAAAGCTTAACAGACCATTAAAATCTTTATAGTCTATTAATCAATAAACGGTGTCTTATGATCATCCCATACAGTTATAATGACTCTTTTAATGTATCACATTAATGTGCAATTTAGTCTTAGTGCCAAAAAAACATCTCTAGAATTTGTGTGCAATTTAAAATTGTATAAAAGAGTTTATAAATATTTTTTGTATCAACAAAATCATAATTATTTATTTTACTAAAAATCAAACTCCAGTAATCATTATATTTTATATGTTCATCAATACAATGAATGGTTAGTAATTTATTTTCATATTTTTTTTTCTCTAAATAATCTAAATATGATTGAATTTCTAACAATGGTTCAAAAAAATGTAGAAAGATAAAAACCAAATTTATATTTTTATGATTCTTCCCAATATATACAATACGTATTAGATTCATAGTAAATCAATGAACTAAATAACGTGTAATAATAATAATGTACAAACCATAAAATATCCATTACATTTATAACGTAGGTATTATTAATATAATAAGAAAATAAATTAGTTAATTTATTTAATAGATAACTCAACCTTTTTTCTCCTTGCTATAAACGGAAAATTGTTTACGGTAAATGGCATAACAATGTATATTCTTCATAATAATTATTTTTTCATTAATAAATCAACAAATTTCAAATGCTACACATTTTTTTTTCTAGTTTACATAACTAATAATTGGTGTTTGATGTACATTTTAGTAGTTTTATTGTGTCATAATATTCATAGAAAAATAATTTAATTGGAAAACTTACTATCAATGTATTGATAAAAAAAAGCATTCAAAATTTTATATATTTAAATTTTAAGCTTTATGTTGTAATTTATTATCCCAATAAAGAATTTGAATAAAAAACAATAATGTAGTTTAAGTTTTTATGAATTTCTAGTTATTATATTGGTTTATAATTTTTTTTTTGAAAATTGAATTAAAATTGCGTTATATATTTATCTAACTTGTAGAAAATAAATAAATAATATTAAATTTGAATTTTTTTCATAAGCATTCAAATTTTAAATGATGACAAAACTGGAAAAAAAATCAAGAAAATATTTTTATAAAACTTTCAATTGTTGGATTTAAAGCTTGAAAATTTAACATAGAGTGTCTTATAAGTATTTTTTTAATCATTTTTATTAACTTTAAAAAAATACTTTTTTAAACTCATTTTTTTAACTTATAAGTATACAATCAGATATTTCAAAGAATATTTATTAAATTAAATAAATTATTTTTCAACTTATTGGAAATAAATATTTACAATATTTATATCACTAAAAATAATGTTCATACAAAGCTATATTTGAGTAAAATAAAATAATATTAATAAAGTATAACATAACATATATTATAAAATTGGTTTTTTTGTCTCTAATTATTATTTAATAAATGTAAATTGTAAAAAAAGTTTTTTATTTGTTATAATAGATGCCAAAAGTTTAGCATAACATCAGAAATGAGTAATGTTTCGATGTCTCTTAAAGTAAAGCTGATTTAATTTAAAATGCATTTATTCGTACTTTATATTAAATTACTCATGTCAGAAAACATACTACTACGTACGAGTATTATTATTCTTGAAATAAAATGTACTCCGTCTACATGATGCAAAGTCAACAAAATACTTTTGATATACAGTTGATTTTTGAACGGTTAAAATGTAATATGAAAATGTATGATTTTATTTAAATGTTGATTTAATAACGGATCCTCAAAATAGAAAACATACTTTTTGCGTTTTTTTATAATTCCATGTTTAGGAAAATTGTCTACACGTAATATTTATTTAAATTCAAATAAATATACTCTTTTAAATTTTATCAATATTTTTGTTTAAAATTTGTTTTCAACTTAATCTTCTAACAAATCATATTGTGTTTCATAAAATAAAATGAGGTTTCTTCTTTATTAAGTTGCTTATTTTAAAATAAATGTATATATAGACTCTAATAAAATCATATACTACGAGCTCTTCTTATGCCGATATGAATCATATAAGTTTAAATAAAAAGTGGAATTTTAATAATAATAAATAATAAACATTTTTAGCTATATATGTAGGAAAGCAAAAATCATTATTATTATGGTTCAAAATAACAAATTATATTTTATATTCAAAAATCATGATACTAATATGAACTAAACGAGAGTGTTTTTATCATCTTAATTGAATCATGTTTAGAGTAATATTTGTATTTAACTTCCTTAGTAAATCAATATACATTAATAAAATATAAGAGTTATCCATGTAATTTGGGCCTTATTTTCTAACGAAAAAATTGGTTGTAGACTTAATTGAAACGATTTCACTATTTTGGGTCGACCTATATTTAAAAAATCTAAATTAACAAAATATATATAAGATGAAAAAAAAATGATCAAGTACTTAATTTAGTAATATAATATTTTACTTTAAATAATTTTTCTGAAGAAAGGAAAATACCTATGGTATTGGAAACCAAACGATTTAAAACTAGCAAAATTTATTCACATGGGAATTTGGGTCGTATAACTATAAAAAAAAATTAAAAAAATATTTAAACCTGTTTTTTTTAATTTTTATGTATTTTTGAAATACCCAGTATTATAATATTAAACAGAGTGCTTCATTGTGATTTAATAATTTAATAATTTTTGTTTTATACATCATACTTTATTTTTACTTTTATAAACAATACAACATTACATATATGTACTTCAATTGTTTTTTTTCGACTTAAAATTAAAAAATATTTAATTTTAATTTTACCGTTTGAATAATAAAATAAAATGTCCTATACTCAATATTTATAAATAATTGGTACGTATAGTACCTATTTTGCGATTTTTAAATTGTATGATAATTTAATCATTTTTTAAGCATTAATTATGATTTATTTATCATTTATAATAGTTATACAACGAGCATAACGTCAATAAATTTATTAAAATGTTTATTATAATAATAAATGTATAAACAAAATTATATGTACCTATACACTGTGATGGTTATGATAATCGATAAAGATCGGTCATGGATGACGATATCGAGTCATAAAATGATATATACGTAAGTATTGTCTGCTAATCACATTTGTCATCGCTAATCTTTAGTTAGAAATTCATAACTTGTTAACTTTTATCGAACCCAAAAGCGTGTGCCACGAAGGCATAATAATAATAATTACTGAATATGATGAATTTTGAACGGTTATAGCGCTTATATTATTCAAGATGCAACGTGTCCGTTCCAATTTGTTCTTGGGCCGAGAAAAGGAAATGGTGCGATCGTTAATTGTTCAGCCAGAGAGGATGATTAAGCCGTTTTCCGGAGCGGTACAGGTAAAACGGGATAATTGACACCAAAAACACCGACAATCCCTGTTAATAATTTCACCTGAACGTAATCATTTCGAAAACATTTCGTTACCGGGCGATATGAGACGGGGGTTAATTAAGTTTTTTTCTTAATACACGACTGCCAACTGCGCATACATTTCCAAGCGTCTCGCAACGAGCGCATAATTAATCACGAAATAATCTTTCGAGTCGTACGGTAAACAATCGGAATATTTATACATGTTTTTGCACGTCGTAACGGTCGGTGGCCCCGTGTCGATGAGAGTAACATGATTATTGACAAAAACTTCGCGCGCAAGATAAATGTTAACACTGTCGGCGGCGGCGGTATCGCACATAAATTGAACATAATACGCGTGCACGCATAACTTACTCAGTTAAGTCAGCGTTATTCCGGATAAATGTTTAAACTGCACTGCAATTAACACAGAACTTACTGGTATGCCTTGCGTACCATTTCGACGTACGAAACCCGCACAGCACGTCACACGCAGCGACGTATTTCCGGGCGCAGGCACGTTAACGGCACACCGGGGGTCCTTGTTGTAATAAGGGGTGGGGGCAAATGTAAACTTCTACACAAGTTACATTTTTACCTGTATAAACAGTTCTAGTAATATTCTGCACTCCAACATTATTACTTGTGTGTACACGATTTTTGATTTTGATTTTCCATTTCGATAACATAACGTGGACAGGCAAAAACAAAATATGCATTTCTAGGTACACAAAAAATTAATTATACACACGTTTAGAGTACATTTTTAAAGTGTGCCACTAAAATAAAAGTAAATTTATACGGCTGGTATTTTATTATTTTATCTTTTTCAAACAATTATTTTGATTTTGTTTTTTTTTTTACCTATATAGTCATTAGGTTTCTTTTTTTTTTACGCTCTATGATAATTATACAATTTATACTTTGTATTTATTTTTTTATTACTAGGTATATTATGATGTTGGAGTTAAAATGAGCTTTTGCAGACGATAACACTATGTCTATGTAGGAGATTAGCTAAATGTGTAGTAATTTACTATTCCCTATAGGCATCGACCATATACGCAAAACAAAATTATTATTTTTGGGTGCAGCCCATTTGCGCCTAAATAAAAAACTACATTTTTCCGACAGCTCATTTGCGCAAACCTTACCTGATATAAATATAATAATAAAATACATTTTTTTTTTTTCGAACGATAATAAATTATACAATTTTATATAAATCTTGGTACATAGTATGTTTTTTAATGATTTTTAACAAATCATCTTAATCTTTATTGTATATAAATGTAACTGTTTGTACATATTCAAACCACGTTAATTTTTGTTATTATAATTATAAAAACAACTTTACTATACGTTACAGACAGAACGCTTTTAAAGTATATGAATTAAACAAAGTCGTTAATGAAAAATATTTGCGCAGGTGAATTTGGCGCAAATGGGCTATCGGAAATAACGTATTTTTTTCTATTTTAACGCAAATGGGCTGTACCAAAACTAATTAATTTTTTTTGTTGTGGCACAAATTCGTTACATTCGCACTAAGAGTGGTTTTCATAAAAAGGTACACAAAAAACCATGATGTTCGACGATCCGCACTGTTGCGAATAACGTTTCTTAAGTCATAGTTCAACCCCTCCCCCGCCCATCATTAAATCCATAATTCATAATTGTAAACACTTGCACAGAACATGATTTTGTACCCCTCCAACAGATAACATTATACGGGTACTAAATACGATAATATAAATGTGCACATATTAGTAAATAGGTAATTTAATTGAACGTTGAGTCTGTATTTACATTTTACAATAACAATAAATAATTTATAACATTAACCATGATTATTATTAATTGATTTATTTATTAATTTATTTTTATGAACACTTTTGTAAAAGTGCATATAGTTGTACATAAAATATACAGTTTAATACACATTTTACATCATGATCAATCCTTATTACATAAAGAACGTAATACGTTATTTTAAGGCTTTTATGTTTACTCGAGTTATAATATGGACCTGGCAAATTAAAAAATATCAGCTATGTGTACATTATAAATAAAGACCATATTTTTATGCAACTAGCATTTAAAAGATGTGCATTAAAATGCTAAAATTTAAAAAATCGTGTAAAATCAAATTTTTATTAGGAATTATATGACAAATTTTTCATTATATGTACTTAAAATATTATTTTTTTCTTTTATTGTTATTAATTTAAATGCAATTTACTATCATCTACATATTCAATTTTTTCTTTATAATTATATCTTTTGTTACTAATATGTATTTGAATTGTTAAAACATAGCCACTTGTTATAAGACATTGTTTGCCGCAGTTTATAGCAGGATCTTCTTTTAAGTCTAGGTTATTACTATTTATTGAATCGTAGTATATTTTTAAAATATTGTTAACGGGATTTTCACCAAATATTGATATATTTTTTTTAAAAAAGTGTTCGTCCATTTTTTAAATTTTATTAAATCCATCTCTTACTGTTACAACTATATCTATTTGATAATCTATAGTAGAATTTTGTTTTTCAAATGAACAAATGTGATTGAATAAATTATTAATCGATTACAAGTATAATAGATACATTAAACAAAATTTATTTTAATTTTTTGACAGATTTGGCGTCATCTTCTATATTAGATACTAATTCTTTAAATTTAATGACATTCTGGAATATTGACTATTAGGTACTTAAAAGAGGGCCATTTTACGAATTTCCCAATAATGACAAAAAACAAATAAAAAAAAACTATAAAAAACAGTAACACACCATTTTTTAATAATATCGAATATATGTTTTTATTGTAACTCATAATTTTCAACATTTTGATGGAATTTAATATTTAAATGAATTAAAATTAAAAACGGTGATAGTTATTTAGTTTAGGACATTTCAACTTTTTAAGTATTTTTATCAAATTTTTACTCTTTATAAATATTTGCAATTTTTGATTTTTCTAAATTTTAGAATGTAGTTTAAAGATAACATTACATCAAAGTGATTACCTAATATCGAATTTTATAAATGTATTGATTTTGTGTATTCATTAAGAAGTTTCATTTAGTTTCATTTAGAATTTTTTTTTTTTTTAAAAAAATTAGTACTTTAGTGATATGATTAAAAGAATAACACAGCTACACAATTTACCAAACCATGTGCCTAATCCACCTATAATATTTGGCTCTGTTTTATTAAAAAAAATTCCCAAGTTTTTACGTGTCACAAACTGTGTCTTATGCATTCAAAAATTCCGTTTTCAACGTTTACGCTCTATCCGTGCAAATTAAAATCGGGTTTCCGTACGTTTGGAACTATTCGTAGGCATTATTATTTTTGCCTACCATTTTGTATAATACAGTAGTTGGATACGCATTTATAGCTACGCGAGTACCCAACTTCATGTATTATGCAGTCAGGAAATACCCACGAACGCAACCGTAAAATAATTAATTGTTACCAAATCACAAGAACTACTCGAGTATAATATGTATAAAGTTTAAAGGTTGTACTGTTTTGATTTAAATTATTATCTCGACACTAGGATATACTACGGTTCATATGACAAACACAATCGAACGTCAATGAATAGAAAAATATTTTCATTTATAACATTAAGTATTTTTGATGATATAAATTGATGATATATTTTTACGGAATTTTCTAGGAAACTAGTATTTTTAATAATTGTTTACAGAATGGAGGTGGGAAAATAATAAATTAATTTAAAAAAAAAATATTTTTTCTTTTCGATTCGTTATAATTTTATTTTGGATACATTTTCAAAATATAATACAACTTTATAAAATATTCATCATAAATAAATAATTTTTGTGATTATTTTTGTATTTGTATTTCTTATTTTCTTTTGGTATATATATATATATATATATATATATATATATATATATATATATATATATATATATATATATATATATATATATATATATATATTATAATTAACTTCTTTTAATATAGCAAAGATTATTTTCACAAAACTCTCAATATTTGATAGGTCATAATAACCAATATGAACTGCATTAATAAAATATCAACCAAATATTCTTAATATTCTTAACATGACCATTATTGTATTATAGTTTTATTGTTTTATTGTTTTATTGTTTTATTTTCTTATTGTAATATTTGTTCGTAAATTTTATGTTTCTAAATTCATTATTAAGTATTTTATTTTATTATAGAAGTATTTACTTTATAATTATAGATGTTCATAAAAATATGTTTGACTAGGAAAAAATGAATATGAAAAATTATTACTTAATATAAAAAAAAAATTACTTGTTTAAGTGATGACGTTTTCTGGTTTAATCTTACCTGCGAAAACAAAATAAAATAAATTAATATTGTTCACGATGAAAAGTTTTGCTATTCGTTAAACACTTAAGTAGGTATTTTTGGATAGTTATTCAGCCAACCATAAAATAAAACGGTTCCTTTGTCATATTTATCTAGTGTTTATCTTGGAACAAAAAAAAAATAAAAACAAAGGACGAATATAAACTTCACGAATATTTTACAGCACGCTTTGAAACGAAAACGGATTTTAAAATAAGTTCTATGCATGAGCCTCCATCATCGAAAATCCAGGTGAAGGGCACGTGTGTTCGGTGCCTTTCTGACTCTCGACGATTGTTATTGATTGGTTTATGATAAGCATCTATGATTTCCAGAATTCGGTCTCCTATGGTAAAGTTTAGTCCGTAAGAGATAAGAATTTCAAACAAAATACATGTAATATATCTTCTTCTTCTTCATCAGCTTAATGGTCTATTCAAAACCAGCGCTACCATCAAAATCTCATTTCACCTATTTCTCTGATGCGCTGTCTATAATATTGCGTTCTGGTCCATTATTAATAAATATTTAGTCACTTGAACATTTTAATTTATAAATAATATAAATTATTAATTATAATATTTAATTTATATATGTATTATAACACGAAAAAAGCAAGGGGGACATGTTTCCTCCTTGCTCTCTCAATCATTAGATACCCTTGGTGCTATGAAATAATTAAATACTCGTTACAATTTTTTTTTTAATTAAAATATTGGCACACTAAGTATTTAAGTACACCCTTGTTTAAAAAAATGAAATTTTAATTGCATTTCGATAAGTGGTGATAATATCAATGGTACGGAAGGAATTTTTTTTTCATCAAATATATTGAAAAACTATAAAAGGAAATATCTGAGTTGAAAAGACCATCGATCAATCTATGCGTAAATAACGTGATCCATTGTCACCAAATATGTGATAAAAAACTGTATTTATATACATATATTAAAATATCAACCTTTTTGGTAGCTTGATAAATATGTGTAACTGATGTATTAGCATTATTATGACATGTGAGTAGATAAATATATATAAATAAATATGATGATATCAAGCAGTGTCAATCAAAATTAAATAGTTAAGATTCACTTTTTATGCAATTATTATTATTAATAACAAATTATTATATAAAATCTTGTCGAACAGCTATATCTTTCTATTTTTTTTTTTTTTTTTAATAGTGAAAACTATAATATTTACATAAATACATTTATAGACATATTTCAACATTTTTATTATTTCGGTATGCGTATGTGCAGTACCATATGTTTCTTTTTTTCTTTTTTCTTTTTTAATAAAAACACCCATCTTAAGCACTATATACACTTATGACTATTTATTTAAAATAATTTTGAACTATGGTTATAAATTCAATTGAATAAAATCCATTTGGATTTTAAAAAAATATTAATATTTTTACGATTCATTAAAATACATAATACTATTTAAAAGTATAAGTTATTGGTTATTATTTGAATATTTTTAGTTATTTATTCCTTTATACTTGTTATAAACAAGATTATGTTAATATTATTATTGATTTATTTCACTGTTAAATTGTAAATATTTGAGACAAAATCTTGTTTGTATTACATAATGCGATTTTGAATTCAATAAAACTGATGGAATAAATAATTTGCAAAAAAATATAATATTATCTTAAAGTATATTGTGGTAAATCGTCCATATAAATAAATTATTATATAATTTTATTTTCTATAACCTAACATATACTAATAGTTGAGCTAGTTAGTTCTACGGATTGAAATCTGTTAACTGGTACACTAATCGATTGGTTTCTCATAACACACTCACATACACACATATTGTAAATTCTATGTAAATCATACCACATCGAGTACATAAACGTTAGAAACTGATAAACAAACTTGCCAAGAGCCATTCTGTCTCTCTGTAACTCATGTTTACTGCTGTAAGACAGAGATAATGATGGGATTCGTTTCGATTCTAGCCGAACGCGATACACAGAGCTACCGATAATTCGAATGTAGAAGTGTTATTTCAGATGACTACCAAAAACAATAATTTTTATACATTTATTTCTAACAGAAATACTTCAAATAAGGAGTTCAATAGAATTTATGTACATAGGTATTACCGCAATACTATATATTTGACTAATTTTTTAAATTCAAAATGACTTAAGAAATTTGTTGAGTGTTCAGAATTTTTTTTTTTCTTATTTTATAATATAAAAACATTTTTCATGTTTACCAATTATTTAATATATTCGTATAGTCAGTAAATTGTTTTTATATGTATTTATACGTAATATATATATATATATATATTTATAAATTCAAAGTTATATACATAAACTTCAATAAACCATATACAGAATAAATGAATACAACATAAACATTTTTAAATTGTTTTCATATTAAAGTGAATATTTTAAATATCCTAAATATTCTGAGTCAAAAAATTTAAATTGCCAATCACAACATTTCATCGCATCAAAACATTGTTTAGATAATAGCAAAGGCGGATCCACAGTTAGAGAACTGTGGGTCAGCCTAATTCAAAAGACCACTTATTAGGGTTGAAACTGGATTTAAAATGTATACCTTGCAACAAAAGAACACAATATGACCCTATAATTTATGTTTTTAAGTTTATTCATAATTATCATTGAAAACATTAACATAAATTTATTTTTTACGAAGAATTCCATTTTACATGGGGTGCGGCGGTAAAGAGATGTTTTACTGTACATACAATTTAACTAGTAGCGTAATTTGGAAGATGACAACTAGGACATTTGCCTCAGCCTAATATAAGCTTTAACGTATAGTTAGCCCACTTAAAAAATAAGAAGTTTTTAAAAGGCCAATTTTTCAATAAATATTTTACTGATGATCAGCTGATCTTTTATCCCCCCCCCCCAGATCCACCCCTGTATAATAGGTAACATAAAAGCAAAAACTACACCTTTATAAACATGTTTCTTTTGAACAAACATTTCCAGAATTCACAATGGAATGTATTAAATCATAATTTCCTTTATTCAGCGTAATTAATCTTGATTTTAAATACAATGAACTAAATCTATTCATTTAATATATTTTTACCTCCTATACATGACGTTGGTGATAAATAAACCTACAAAAAAATTCAAAAGTCTGTTGCATTCTCATGAGATTAAATATAAAATGCCAATCCATAGTGCTATAAACAATACATTAAAATACTTAACGTTGACATTTCTAGTCATCAAATATTCTGCTATCGTTGCTAACACAGAAATGTATGGTATTTTTGTTTTAATATTTAGATTTTATTATGAAGCTATAACATGTTTATGCTTCTGAACAGTAATGTAATGTGAATGAAATTTACAATGCACTGAATTAATAATTAAATTTGTTATAAATACGAGTGTTAACAGAATAACTTGCAAGTTCTAAATATTGTTTAATTATTCATAATTATATTATATCAATAAGATTTATTCAAAGTCATATACATCAAAAAGAATCAAAGAAAAATTTGTGAATCGTGTCGTATTCTCTTAAAAATGATTCTATTTAGTTTATCATCAAATGATTTATCATTATTATATATGAATATAACTAATACGATTATTTAACAGATCTAATGTATAATACAAAATATATGAAATACACAAAATATTTTTTCTATACGTTGTAAGATCATTGCAATATTAGTTTTAATGGTTTTCAAAATTAAAACAACATTATTAAAAAAACAATAATTGAAATATACATTATTGAAGTAGTGGCAAATAATCATAGGGATCCAAGATGTATATATGGGGGAATGATGCCTTGTAAGATGGAATGAAATTATCTAACTATTCCTTACAGACTTATCATATAATTACATTAGTCAATTATCGGTAAAATGTAAGTGTAAAATGTATAAAAGTACAACGTTTTTTTCATCTCAATTCTGATCACGGATTTTTCTACCTTTAACCAAGTCAATTAACCTATTTATTCTTCTAAGACTTCAAGAAGGATCCATCGTAATGTTTAATAAATTCAATTAGATCTTTCAACATTAATGTTACGTTTGAAAACGTGACTGGTCGATGGCAAACAGAACTTTATTCGTGCGATGCTGTTTATTTAACCAAGAAACGAAGTTTCATTATAAAATAAAAATAAAATGAACAAGTCAGTCGCACCTCAGATCATTTGCATTTCAATACATCTTGAAACATTATTCAGTAACATTTACAAGCAAATGTATATATTATTTTTATTGATAATTATTACAGAAATCATAATAATTTATTACAAGACACTAATTTATATGATAAAAGCCTAAAATAATCAAATTTATTATTGCTAGCATGTTTAGTAAAAGTAATTTGTTTAAATTAATTCCATTAAAGTAGAAAATATTTCGTAGTTTAATTCACTATTTTTTATTACAAATATTACTTTTTTTATTCATGATTTTTAAAGAATAATTTGTATTCCGTATACGGCAGATTTCAGAATTTTAAAATATATTTAATTAATATTCAATCATAAACTAAGACAGAATATTCATTTTACTAGTCCAAATGTGAAAAATTAAATATTTTTACAAATTTTATAATTTACACAGCATAAAAGTATAGGTAATAAACATAAATTATTTTAAAAGAAACTATCAGAAAAATATAAACATAAACTATAAACTAAAAAAAAAAAAACTTTTATAAGGTTAAGTACACATTTTTTATTATAGTCTTAACTTATGAAATTCGTTAATGAATTATGATAATTTTATTATGTAACAATTATTTCGATTTATTTTGTTAGAAATAATTATATTAATCTGTATAAAAAAAAACCGATTCTCATTGAAAAAAAAATAGTATTTAAAATACATTAAAATATATTCTCTGAATTATTTTGATTATCAACAAAAATTAGTTAAAACAGTTAAATAGAAAAAATATTAAATTTAAAGTTTTGTTTGTGCATATGATTATATTTGTATTTATTTATTATTTTTAGATATATTTTTTTTTTTTTTAGATGGATAGACTAGTCATTAAAAAATTAAAATAGAAAATAAACAAATAGAGTAAGGATAATAAGAGTCAAAAATTTATAAACATTTGAGTTAAAAGTAACTTTAAATTACGAATAATAATTACCATCAAAGTCCTTTTAAGTATAATTAACTTCCAAGATGAAAATAAAACAATAGCAATTGTAAAAAAACATATAGAAAAAAAGGGTGAAACTCCAATGATATTGTTCTATAGGTCTTTTAAACTTGAATCCAATGCACAATAGTTCTCGAAAAAATTATACCGAGTGTAAAAAATTGGATAGATTAGTTTATATTTCTTACAATGGTTGCTATAGAAGAACAACATTTCTATTCTAAGTTTCGAAAAATAAAATAAAAAAACTAAACTTTTGAAAAAATATTTCAAGTGTTTATAAAAAATATAAATTTCTTTAAATATTTCAAAACTATGAAATGTCTTTAAAATGCTAATATAATATAAATTACTTATAAATATTAGATAATATATAAATATACATAAATTTATGTTTGTCGTGTATAAACATGTTCCATGACGTTGATGAACACATAACAGCTACAACTACAAAGAATTTATAAAGACAAAAATTTGAATAATTTTATCTTTAATTTAATTAATAAATAAATACACTCATACCTTTGATGAGAGTTACATTTGTTATTAATAATTAATAAATTACAATAGAAATAGAACCATTAAATGTAAAGACAAAATAACCATATTTACGTTTTTTCTACTGTAAGTTATACTTTTTATACAAATTAAAGTGAAAATTAACCATATTTAAAATAATAATAATGTGCAAATATCACCTTAATAAATAAAAGCTCAAATGTCATATCAAAACAATCCTATAATATTTTTTTCAGAATTACAGTAAAAGAACTGAAAATCGTAAACTACTAAATGCATTAAAATATTAGGAAAAAAGTAATAAGTGGTTGTCATTTATTATATGTTCTCAATTAGAGTTAGTACATTGTATATGTCTATAAGAAACTTTAAAACACATTTCCAAGACTATTTGTAAAACCAAACAATTTTTTTTTAACAATATTTTAGGAAAAATGCTGAGAAAGGTTGAATTTTTCTATATTCAACTACTGTCTATAAAGAGTTAACGAAAAAAAATCTTTAAAAAATTATATCATTCATAGCAAACAATCATAAGAGTATAATTTGAAAATTTTCCAGTCACTGCAATAATTGTTTTTATTATTTATGATTAAATCAATTATTCGACTTTGTTAATCAGTAGTATATTGTAAATATTAATGATTAATTATACTTTTCATAAATTGTTTGCAATATGTACAATTTTTTCGGGAAATTCGTTAAATAACCTCGTTAAATATGTCAAATAGATAACTTTTCTGATTTATTTTCTATAATTATAAAAATTATTGTGATAGTCGGAGAAATATGTTTGGTCATAATCGTGTACACAGGACAATATAAAAATGCAAATCATAGTGAAACCATTATATTACTTGTGTTTCTCAGAATCTAAAAATATATGGTTACAGATTAATTAACTTGTTTGGGGATTTATTTAATACTATTGTGCAATAAATATACTATATTTTTAATTGAAAATATTATCAAATTAATAATTGTTTTAATTTCGACTAAAAGTTAAAATTGAAAATGATTAACCCTTTTTTATATAAAATCAGTCAATATATTTATTGGAACGTAGACAATCAAATACAAATTCGTTAACATTATATTTATTATTATTTCTTTGCACTTTTAAAGGGTGATAAATCTTAATGGTCCATTGATATATTTCAGCACATTTTTCATATTTTCGCTAAATATTTAATGATGGTTATGTAAAGTATTATGTAAAGTATTATAAAAAATCAAAGTAATATACTGATTAGTTCCTATACCTAATAAATATTTATTTATATAATTGCTATCATCATAAATGCGTTTTTTTTTCGTTTCAAAATATTATTTTAAAAAAATGAAAATAAAAAATCAATACGATTTTGTACATCTATTTTAATCCTCCAATTTTCTGCCAAGAAAATCCCAATTTTCTAGAAGATTTGCCTTAAAAACGAGATTAGTTTTTTATTCACATAAGCCATTATTAATACTTTCATAACAATCCTTCTAAATCTCTAGTTCATATTTTCCAATATGCGTTTACGTGTTCCGCGACGACTTAGCGATACTCACATACAAGATAATTATTAATATAATTAATTATGCTACTTAAATAATACATTATTAATTACTATTTCTCATATTATTTTTCCCTTAAAATGTAAAAGTTATAAGATGCAAAATAAGTTTTGAATATAAATGTATTTAGCGAACCATATAAACATATAAGATCATCTAAAATACGACCATCAAAAAATATATATTTTTATATAAAGAAATCATTTAATTAATTCAAAATATAAATCAATCGTTATTTATAATTAAAGAAATCGAAAAATAAACTGTCCCTGAATACGTGATAAATTAGTTTTCAACTGTTAAAAAAGATAAACCTATATTTATTATGTGTGATACTGAGTGTCTCAAAGTCATATTTGTATTCGTCAATTACTTTTTTCCTACTACATATTTTGTACATCGATTTTTTATAATGCTTTAATTATTATTTTTGTTCTTTTACTATTATGGCTCAATAACTATAACACTTAGTGTTCGTTTCAGAATTATAATGGATAAACTACAAATTATTATCAACTCAAGAACATGACTGCACGATAGACAATCGAATTATTCTGAATATTTTTTGATTAACATAATATATTTTAATTTATTTTTAAATGTAGCATAATTATTATTTAAATTGCGTTAACATTTTTACTTCCAGTACATCATACTTAAAATTTTCAAATGATTTTGAAAATAACCACTCAAAACACTTATATTCACGTCATAAACTTAATAATACAACATTTTTGTATTCTGATTCTTTATTATTTATTTTTTTTTTTTTTTTACTTCATTTCCGAATCAAAGTCCAACTGCGGAAGCCTTTTGTGTAGATTTTGTCAACCGTCCATTATTTTCTCAAACGAACACTGGTTCTTACGTGTTTTTTATTTATTTTCAAGTGTATTTTAATTGTGTTTCGTATGAAAGTTGAAATTTGAGTATGTCACTTGTACTTGTTTTATACATTTATATATATTATAAGTTACAAACTGATTTTAATTTAATTGTATTTTATTAGAAAAAAAGTAAAACCTTATTATTAGAAAATTGTATACTATTTCTACGTTGTCGAAGTATTTACATAGTAATAAATCTGTATTGATATTTAATCATAATTATTAAGAGCGTTATTTAATCATACTTTAATTCAAGAATATGACACACGTCGATTTTTTAAAAACAAAAACTTAACCAATTAGGAATACGACATTATAAAATATAAATCAATTATATATATATATATATAAAAAATAAAAAAATATTATAAGGTTCAATTTAATGATAACTATAAGAGTAAGATAAAAATTTTTTAAAGTAAAAATTAATTAAATATAACTTTGTAATTATTTTATCAAACCCTGAATAGTAAAAGAAAAATAACTTTTTCACGATACTTAAATATTTAGTTTTAGTATAATATACTATATACAATTAAAACCACTTTCAAACGTTGTATACGTAATTATTAAATATATATTTTGGGAAAATGTATGGAGAAATTCAATTGAAAACCTATTGATTTTATTTTTTAAAACGATTAAACTTTCCACGGTGGTCGATAGTTATTTATGTATATTATAAATACACAATGAATCAATAGGGCAATTTGAAACAAATATTTGCTTCAACTTGCTAAATACTTTCAAGTAAAAATTAATAAGAAATATAAATATAAAAGTTTTCAGAGTTTGGATATTTTACTATACTTCAGAAACAATTGTGTGATTATAAATCGTTACACAAAATAATATATTTGATAATAGTTATTTTCTTGAGCCTTTGAATATTGAATCCACTATTAATGTTTAATAAAATATTTAAACAAATATAAATAAATATTATAGTATATATTTGAATATTTAATATTTTTTATTTATTAATATTTATATGAACTTACTACTTGCACCATTCTTCACTCAAAGTACTGTTTAAATTACAGATTTTCACTCTGTTTATATTAAAATTCATATGCATATTATTGGTAAAATATTGCAAAGTTGATAGTATTTAAATTTAATAAATATTGTTCTATTAAAAAAATTGTTGGTGATTACACTTTCAAATACTCGTATTAAATATGTTCTAACAATGTTTTATAAAGTACTCATATATCAACCGCTGATAGGATTTTTTATTTTTTTTAAATACAAATATAACTGATATTAAAAATATACACATTTAAAATATTATGATTACAATAAAAAAGTTAAGTTAATGTGTTTCCTGTTATTGTTTATAGATCAATTTGCAAATTTTAATATATTTTTATTCTTATATATTTTATTATTTAGACTTAATAAAATAAAGGACGGGTGTAACTGCTATTCGTATTTCAGATTAACCTTGTATTTTTATGTCTGAAATTAGCATTAGTGTTTGTATATTAAGGTACTAGATCACGCCTTAGATTTATGAGCTACAAGACGTCTTTTTTTGTGGTTGATAACTATGGGATAAATTGAATTAATGGTTATGGCCGCTGCTTATTGATATGTCGTGTGGTCAACATCTACAACGAGACATTTAGTGAGATGGCAACATAACTCACGGGACATTCATGCCGAAAATCAATTAAACCCCAGTTGTTTCCTCGTGACTGGTGATGGGTAACGTGATAAGATATCTCTCATCATTTGAACGCTTCAGTAGTCAACCACCCAGTGAATGCGGCCAAGCGGTTAGATTACAGACTCCCCTCTCGGAGCGTCTGACATCTCGGATCAACCGTTCAACATCTGCCTTTCCCTGAGACTGAGCGCTAAGGGTGAAATATTTGAATGTTCTGATGGTCAGCTGACTTAATTTTTTTTTTTTTTTTTTTTTACAACGAATGAGAAATAGACATTTAGAAGTTTCCACTCAACGTGTGACTGAAATAGTTTTAAAATAATCAGGTCATTTATTAACTGTTTGACTCTGCGTACCTTTTAGAAAAGGGATGGCATCGGGTAAGATTAAACTCAAGTTCCGTGGTTTGTGACTACTGATGTTAGACACGCAATCGAGTTGTTTTCGATGAATTTACTGAATTGCAGATGCATTAGGTTCAGATCATACAGATGAAAATATTTCAGATGATTTCAAATGAATATTATGCATGCTTACCGTACATGCAAAGCATCTTATTTACTGAACATTAAATATAATTATTTTAATATCTTGTACGTCGATATGATAATATACGAGTAGTTTAAACAATTTTCATAGTTAATATATTATTTTAATAGATTGTTTTTTACATAAGATTAACTTTACATTGATGTCTATAACATTCATATAATATTATCACTCATTGAACATCGCGGTTATGAATATTTTTTCTTTGTAAGTAAATTAAATTTATAACTAAGGTCATAGTTTATAAAATTTATTATAATAACCTATTTATGATAATGTATAAAAATAAAACATTTTATGGCTAGTGTAAGTTCAGTAATTTGTTGTCCAATCTCAATATATACCACTGTTTTTGAGTGTACAGTTTTTATTGAATATTTTTTTGATTTCTTTTGACAAAGTTGTTTCAAACACTCTACCAATTGTTGTCCCTACGAAACCTTTTTTTTTTTTAAATATTTGGTTACAGAGTGAGATGAGGACGTCCATTATATTTGGATGTGTCACTTTTTCGACGACACTATAGAACATTTATTTTCTCCAGTTTTTTTTTTTTTTTTCAAAGTTGTACCGAACACTCCCCTTGAGTTATTTTACATAGATTTTTTATTCGTTTGTTTGATATGGATGTGGGATGGAGAGTGAATGATATTATCCTTTTGAATGTTTCTCATTTACGTCAAGTAAAACTAATTCTTTAGACGTTTCTTTTTCAAGCATAAAATTTTGAACTTAAATTTTTAGAGACTACTATAAAATATAATTGGAAGATTAACTCGATTGAGTGATACGTATTTTGATTGAAATAAATAATTAAATTGATAATTATTTTATACGTAGTTTATCTTTGGAATATCTTTGCACTAAATGTGTATTGGTAGTAAACATATATTTATAAAAATAAATCATTGAATTTTAGACAAAAACGTTTATTTTAACTAAAACATTAGTTTATATAATATAATATAATTACATTATGTCTTTTAAATTGTAATACTAAATCTGTAATATTATACATGTATTTTTACTCAACAATTATAATGTAATATAATTATTTTTAATTTTTTTTTATATTTAAACTTAATATTGGTCTTGTCATTTTTAAAGTATGATAGAAATATATTATAAAAATATCTGTTACACTAAATCAATTTCGTGCACAGGAATCATTCAAAGGGGAGGGGAGGGTTCAAAATAATACCTGTTATGTTAGACTATGAAATCAATAAAAAAATACACGTTGGAATTATCCATGGTCAGAAACTGATCATGAGGATCGAAAATGAATAAACGTCAACAAATGTCTGAACAACTTGGACAGCTGAATTCACAGTCAGTAAAAATGCATGCTATCTATGGCTGCATTTATAGTCATTATTATTTAACGATAAATGAAATGGCAACATAATTAATAAATAAAGTGGGTCTATTCGAGAATTCTGTTACAAAAAAATTAGACAACTATGTGTACATTTTCAAGTAAATTAAATTTTTATAGAATGCAGATTTTATATAATACTGCCTAAAAGATTTTATGCAATAATTTTATAATTTATACTAAGATATTGAGATATGACAAGCATAAATTGAAATGTTCAAAAAAAAAAAACGTATACATCAACTTAACTGTTAAGTTTTGTAAATTCAATTGGTCACATTTTTATTAAATAGTGTTGTAAGAATGTTTGCTTCATTTGTCGTACTCGAATTGTCAATCTATAATTCCTAATGAATATTGAACAATAAAATAATTTAGGTTATTTTTCGATCCCCAGCAAAAATATAGAATGTTACACATCTGAGATAACATTATGCACGATTCAAATGTGCATTTGTTAAAAAAATGTTCGACTAATTATATGTAATATAATTATACATAATACATGTATAATTATACACATTATACATATACATGCATATGAGTTATGCATTACACACGTATGAAAAACAGAAGGAAAACAAAAAAAAAAAGGAAAAACATGAATTTTTAACGGTATAGGTGTACGCGTGCGTAACGTATAAAACGTGCATTAAAAATCTAAAATATCGACGGAACGGAGGTGTATTATTAGACACGGGGAACGCAATGGGTCGGTCTCTTTCATTATATCGATGATTCCCACGGGGTAACGTGTAACACAAAAATAACGATTGCCACCACACGGCATTCGGCGCGCCGCCCGTTGTACGGGTGTATCCAGGGCAACCATCAAAGCTTCATAACCGCGCGCCCGTATATGTGTATGTGCGTGTGTGTTAGTTATACTTCTGTGATGTACATACGTATATATTTACACACGATAACGTTTCCGTCGCGTTTTCATTGTCACCACTGCACGCTTTCTACACACTGCATCCACTCGTACGAGCGCACGACCATTTCGAACCCGCCGCACCGCGTTAATCCGTGTGCACGCACTCGTCCCACTCGCCTTGCAGCCGATCACGCGACCGATCGGCATCCGGTTAATAGCATCTCGTTACGTGTGCGCCACGCGGTGGCGTGCCCAAGAATTTCCTACGGAAGACGGACGTCATTTGGTGGTGGAGTGTGGGGACTAAATCTTGGGGCAAGGAAATAATAGATCGACCGGGTAAATTTTAATACGTGAAAAGAAACGGTTTTCTCGTTACACTAAAAACGCCATTTTTCTATTTTTTTTTTTTTTTTTGATCATTATCCTAATAATCGTAACTTCGACTTAAAAGTATATTTTGATTTGCTACGAGATGACGTTTTATTTATTTAGTGTGATTGTATCATACCACCAAAAGCTACAGGAGTAGCAAGAGTACAGCTGCTCTTTTTTAGGCACAGAATAAAACGTTTCATTAAATTATGCAATGCAATGCAACAAAAAAGTTTATTAGTAAATCCCGCAGGGAAAAAAGTCAATGAGGAGAGATATAACCCCCAACCTCCCGTCCTTGGCCGGTGGTACGCCATCGGTCTCCCGTTGTCAACGACACAAACCCGGCTGCGTGCAACGATCGCGGGACATCGGACCAAACGAACGGGTTAAAGCGACCGGCACTACGACTACGACGACGAGACTTTTGCGCGCGGGATCGCGTCGCCGTCACGTTTCGACGGGGGTTGCATTTTATTGACGAATCGTGTGGTCGTGGCAACGTCGAGCGAACGGAAATATGATAATGACATCATAAGTCATGAAAACCAACGTGTCGCTCTTTGTTTTCGGCTACGTGTGGCGCGCGAGGTGACGTGGTGACGCGACGGCGAATCTCGAGAAATGATAATAATAACCCGTGGCGTTGCGTACCGCACACAACCGTGCGACGGTCCGTCTTACCCGCCGCAAACGTTTCGGGGCCACGATGTGTTTTCGCACGGTTGTTATTTTTACGGGTCTTCGAGCACGAAAATGATCGGCTCGAGTGTGCACAGCGATTATTTCGGGTAGTCGCCGGGCGTGTCCCTCTCGAAGGAGAACAATTATTGTCCCCGAAAAAAATCTCTTATTTTCCAACATAAAAATAATTGCCAAAATTAGTTTTTTTTTTCTTTCTTTCTTTTCATACCCTCTTGATGATTTACGATACCCTCCCCCACTAGAAAAAAGGTCCGGAATAAGCCCTCGTGGGTGCAACGATAGCGTACGTGACTGTGCGTCGTCATAAACACCTTTTGTGGACGTCGACAAAAACATGTAATAATATAAGTACACGCCTACGGTTTGATATTACAATAGTGACGCAAATGATGTCGTTTCGCGGTCGACCCGGACGCGATATGAATGCGAGTCGAAAACGGCGAAAAAACTCAATGCGCATGTACAATATAAGCTATTTGTATGCTGGGATTAGACCTCGCGTTGATTTAGGTGTATCCGGAGAGTATTGGATACGTTGCGGTGATGGATTAAACGAATGATTTTTCATCGCCGATTACAACTACAGACGATTTTCGACGAAAGAGCTGTTGATTTTATTATCTTATACGGAGTATAAGTTCTCTGAGGCAAAATTAAATTGTTTTAGTTGTTAATCGCTGTTCAAAGTTAAGTATCTACATACAATTGTTGCATCTTTAATTATTTGTTCAAGAAACTACGGAAAGATTAACCTAGAAAAGAAAAATAATAAAAAAAAACGAGAACGTTACATAAAAAGGTTTGCGAAAAAATAAAAAATTCTAACCATTGCTAAAATAATGATATTCCTAGGAATCAAAATGTATATACAGGTATATGTATAGTATATATAGTAGCCGAAATAATTATCAAATGTGGAAACATTATTAATAAAATGTTTTAGTTTGTAATTATAATTTATCTAATAAAATATAATAACAAACATGTGTATATTATTTTATCTTAATTTGAAAAAAAAACTTTCTATGATTAAATTAAATATGATAATACCATTTTAATTACACAAAATGCAAATAAAACTATTAAATATTTATAAATTTTTCGGCGGGAATAATAATAAGCAATATTTAATTTCAAATATTAAAAATGTTTGATCAAAAAACTAATTGTTCTGAAAAATTATTTAACATAATAAAAATCAATAGCAATTACTGAAACATTATTTTACAATTTGAAATTTAAAACCCGTAGGTTAATATATAAATTATATACGAATTCCAAAATTGTAATAAACAATAAATAATAAAATATATTTATTTTTTTTTAAATGAACATATAGACTTACATCTTATAAAATAAATAATAATGATTCAAATCATATGTAACAGAAAACAAAATTATATTCGATACCAAACCATATGAACTATATGATGATGAAAAGAGAATTCTGAAGAATCTAAAACTCAGAATATTCTTTTTAATTTATATTTACGGGTTGGCAATTGTCACATAATGGTGTAAATGGTTATTTTAATTTTAATTTTTTTATAACTAGTGGTAAAAGTGAGAACAATAAAAGTAACAATATGAAAGCAATTCAAATAAGGATTTTCAGAAATTACAGATAGTAGGTATTGCATTAATTATACCATTTTTCAGTTTAATGGATGACTTAAGAAATAGCCAGTGATTTTAATAAAAAAGAAAAAAAAACTTTTATATTTTGTATTTAAATGAAGGAATACTTAAATTAAAAATTAAATATAAATTACTATTTTACATATTCAAATGTTCTTGTGGATACAATAAATATTATACAATTTCGTTTTTTAATCTCATTAAATTTGTGGTTAATTTTATAATTTATTTATATATTTAATACTTGAGAATTTCAAAAATACATTGAGTATCAGTAATCCTTCAAACTTAATGTGGATAATCATTGATCATTGTAATTTTGGGGGTATAATTATTACTGAACTAAAAGCAATGAAGTATTGTGTATAGTATTGTCTGTCGTTACACCACAGCACAAGAGACGTATAAATCTTATTGTAATATGACAACTAATGTATCTTTGTTTGGTAATATTAGTTGAACGGTTAGTACCGTATCGACCTATATACTGTTTGCTAGTAAAAATAATAATTATGATAATAATTAATTATAAAGTTTGGACCGGTCGGTGGTAGCCGTTAGCGTCGGACAGCGAATAAACTTTATATGTCTGAACATGAAATAGTTCGCATCACCTTTGCATTATTACGGGCACATGGTTTCATCTCGTGATGATTATTTATTCACGGACAATTAAGCGTAAACGTAACACGTTGCACGCATATCATATCATTGGAAATTCATCTCCCATGATTATTCTATTTGTTTGATCGTAGTAACCATATAATACACCGATGAAGGTTTGTACTTATTGTACTACTACTAATATTACTGCGCTATGATATTGTATACATAGTATCCAAATCTCACAGCGTATTAAGAATCAACACGAGTTTTCATCCGACTGGTCCCAGAAGCAACACAGGAATCGATTCTTCGTAGAAATGACATTCCAAGTAGTGCATACATAGTATGTGTGTGTGTGTGTATATATATTGTATATATATATATATATATAGTAGTGTTATGTAAAATTTGGAACTGGATTCAACCAACGGGGATGATATCAACTAACCTGTAAGTCCTGTAAGTCATGTAGCTGATTATAACTAAACAATCGTGAGTGAACGACTTTACGTCAATCGTCCTCAATCGCAAACCAATTATAAATTACACAAAAAATAAAATGAAAAAAATTGCATACTTGGTTAGCAACAAATTAGAAGTTTTTTTTTTATAAAATCATAACTCCGCTTATATTCGCTATCAATGTTTGTTACCTAATAGCTGATTTATTTTATATAGCTGATCCATCGTGTCTCACGTCGATAATCTAATAATTTTCTTTGCAAGGCCCATAAATGAACGGTATTTAGATCGCAAGTCTTCACGAAGCAGTTAACAATTTCGACGTGTCCATCGGAACGTAGATGTAAAAAGTAATAAAAAAATAAAACCATTAGTTTCGATTCCCATTTGTAATGCTTATAGTTGTACACTGTGTATGAACGTAAAACGTTAAAAAACAATATGGTGTTGCCATAACACGGCACCGGTGCAATGATTTTGGTATAACGTGTATTTACATACATAAGCGCGCACGCTCACGCACACATAGACCAATGACAAAATGATTGTGAACTATTTATGGCATGCCAATTAACCGCGTGTTCAGTATATTATTTATTAGTTTAAGATATTATATCTACTGTATATTGGTATTGTTTATCGATTTGCGCTCGTTTCGCGACCCTAACGCGTGCAAAAGAATGTCATACAACTCCAGTGTTCTACAACATGGCATGGAGAAAAATGACAAGAAATAAAATTAAAATAATATATTAATACGTAATGTATTCTATTTTGTTTCCTGTAATCGTGTGTGCAACTTCACCAATGGTTTAAAGATAACGATATGGTGGCATTTTTATGTTACTTCCATAAATATTATAATAAATATTTGTCAATTCAAGATCTATTAAATTATAATTTATCGTAAAACTGGTATTATGTGAATAAATATCTATGTAAGAGCAAAATAAATATATATATATATAGTATATTTTTCAAAAAATACTTATACCTTGTTCAAAATTCGAGTAAGAGACCAAATTGTTTCCATAATATAATGGTAGGCTACCATTTGAATATCCGGTCAGTTTGTTACGGAATCAATTGTCACGATACTCCATCCATAGTCGATGGGCAGTATTTATCAGCGCATTTAAATTTATTGTTGTATTATTATTCACACGAAAATACAAAAGCGTATACTACGAACAACTACATCCACTAGCCCTCCCTAAAACAAACTGTTCCGTGAATAATTGGTTGTACGCCGATTGAATACACCATTTTTAATAAAAGGATACCTGTCCGTGGAAGTGAATTACATGGTTAAAAACTTTGTAGTCAATTATATCAATCGCTATCATACTTGCTATAACGTAGTTGGTACCATCGTAGCATACAAAATCCATAAACGATCCATTAATAAGAAAAATATTGCTTTCATTGTTAATAAAATAGAATAAGTGAGGAATTAAGTTTACATAATTCTATGGCAAATTTGGTTTGTTTGATTTTCTCATTTGGTCACTACCATGAACAAACCGTACCGATAAAATTAAACACGAAACAGTCATATATCACACGTGTGTGGATTTTAATAGATAAAAATAAGATGAATATATTGAATGTGAATTTGGAAAAAATTAAAATTTTGTCAAAGAAAATTTATATTTTATGTCAAAAATTTATAAAAACAGATTCTTTACAGTATTTTCTATTTATTATTATTATTGTTACCCTATTATTATTATTAATATATTGAATAATATTGCCTATTATTAGTGATTTTAGATGTAAGAGGACATTTTAGCGTGGAAATTTCATAAAGGATAGTTTTTTTTTTCTTTAGAGAACATTTATTACAACATGGTAATTTTTTTATGTGTCTTATGTTTCATGAAGTCTTTACATTTAATTAAAATTAAATTTAAGAAGTTGTACCTCAATATAATTTAATAATGTTAATATAATTATATAAAATATTAAAATTAAAATTTCAACAAACGAATAATATTCGCAAAGTATCAAATTATTTTTCAATATAAAAATAAATAAGATTGAAAATTCGACTAAAATCATAAATAATATTCAGATTTTTAACCGTACAATAAATATTACGAATATTCGTATTTGAACTGTTTTTAAGCTTCGATAAATACAATGCAATTTAAGCCTATCAATATATTAATACAATTAAATTGTAAAGTACTTTATATAATTTCATTAACTTATAGAATTCTTTATAACAGCAAAATAATTTTATCAATTTATACATCAAGCACTTTAGAAATCTATGTTGGTAAAAGTTGTAATCATATGTATATTAAATAACCGAGTAATATTTTCTACGTATGTAATTGTAATTAACTTTTTGTTATTATGTGTTTGAATAAAAAACAAAAAAACACAAATTAGATAATTTTATCGAAATAAAGAAAACTTGTATGTTCACGTTGTCTTTAAGCCTACAGTAATATTATAACATATGTCAATCATATAATATGTGTTTTTAAGTAAAAAAGTATCCTTATTACAGAGAATTATAATACGAGTACATAGTTCCCTGAAAAACTAAGATATTATGACACATTTAAAAATATTTAATCGTAATTAACCTTTTCATATAAAAAATAATCAAAAACTATCTACGATTTTTAATCATCAACATTATTCATCTTGTATAATAATGTATTTTAAGAATAAACTTTGTTTTCAAAAATATTTAAAAATTACAAAAATTACAGATAAAAGGCTTGTTAAATTCTTATAATAACTTAAAATAGTGAATGTATATTCCTAGAAAAGCGTAATGAACTATTGAACAGACCTATAATAATTTCTCAGCATTAATAATACGATGAACCTTAGTAAATTTAAAGAGTCCATCAAAATATATACAAAAATAAATAAACTATAAACGTATCTCAATAATGTAATATTTTGCTACAGATTATCATGACGTAATGTATTTAATTAAGAACGCAAAGGTCAAATTTGTATTTAAAAATATTCAATGTCCCTTCTATGCAAAAATACATGGAACTACAATACCAGTTGACATTACGTTGTGCAAAAGTTTTTCTACCCAACATTTTGACAAAGTGAAGGTGTAATGAAAGTTTATAAATCGAATTTACATGTTTGTATGCCAATTCAAATTATCTTGTAAGTTGTAAGGATTATATAACCTGTAATGAACATAATAAGATTTTGCAACAAATAGGCAAATCAAGTTTACAATTAAGAAGTTATTTGTACTTAAACTTAATGTTTAGTTGTAATATTGACATATAGTTTGGTAAAATACTAATCATTTTGAGAAGATTTACAAAGGAGTTTGTTACAGATGTATTTGGTATGTGTACAACGTGGCTTTGAAGTTAATAATATGCCTCACCGTTCAAATATATTTATCAGTATCGATAGAATATATATTTCATATATATCGACAAATATATATTTGTTAATTATACAGAAGAGGTTGAAGGTACATCGGTCAAATAATAAATATAAATAAAATATATGAATGAAAAAGATAAGACTTTTAGACATAACATTTAAACATAAATAAATTGCATTATTGTGTACCATTTAAAATGCGTGTAGTGGAGAAACAAGTGACGGATGATTTCACATAACCGGATGATAATATATAAAGAGTCATTTCAAACTTCTTTAGATGTCTGTATAGCGTTGACATTTATCTACAGACCACGTGAACCACGTAGTTGATTTTTTGAATTATTAGAGTTAAATCCACCGAAAACTTTTTCGTACACGCTTTATCACCATAAACCAATGCGGTGCTGTTGAATAAAATAAAATAGCATTATGTTGTCATGTTGTTTAGGTAAACTGCGTAAAATTAATATTTTACTGTGTCGGTTCTTTAATTGTATTTGAATTCATACCATATAAGGAACATTTATCATAGTAAAAAAATATCATGAATATAATATATTATATATATATATATATATATATATACATGTGCATGTTATTCATAAAATTTCTACAGGATTTTTGCTGTTTTTGAATCTTATAACAAAATTTGAAATAAAAAAAAAAAATAATTAATTTTACACCATTTTCAAAATTACTCGATTTGCTCTAAAATTCAAATTGATATGACTGTTATAAGTATGAATATTTTCTGTACTAATGTATATTCTTAATTGATTTATTGATTTCCAGTTTTATATGTGCTTAATGATTTAGTGTATATAAGAAATTTGAAAAATTAAGTTTGAAATTACATATACTTCATTCAGATTTTATCAGCTAAATAAAATTACGAATTAAAACGTAACCACTATAAATATCACTGCCATAAAACACGATTATATTAAATATTATATTTGGTATTGAATTGCATTGCTCAAAATGTAATAACAATAAGCGAAACAGAGATTCAAATGTTCACTTTTACCTAGTACCAATAACGAATGTCAGTCATAACTAGATGAAATAAATTAAATCTCAAAAAATATATTTATTAATCGAAAAACTTTGATAATTGATAGATTTTAGTGATAAAAATAAAATATTTGTTTCAAATAATGTTTACAGAACAATAAATAGAATCACATATTATTTGATAACTTAAAGAACTAGTATTGGGACGCATTTTGCTGACATTTACGCGTATTTTCCAATTCAATAAAATAAATCTTCTAAAACTACTGTGCGATAAAACTGAAATATATCTACTGGAAACTGTTCATGGCGTACAAAATAATATACTTCTTATAGATGTGAGAAGTTAACTAGTTGAATTGAATTGAGATAGTAAAGAAAATTATCATATGAATGTATTTTATGTTATTAAAATATAACAATATAATAATTATTAAAGTAATTAAACTTATTCAACTAAAAAGAAACATTCATTTTATACATATTCTCGTTACTTACTTAAAATTATACATTTTAGATTCTGAGTGAAACGAGGAATGTGTAATTTTACCACGATGTGGGTAGAGTTTTTTTCGTCATATATGAAATTTGGAAATTTGTTATTTTGTATTAGGACATTATACATATTTCTCAACAGTTCTCAACAATAATTATGAAAAAATGGGAAAATCTATGGCATACCTTTTGGTTTTTTTGACAAAATTATCATAGTTTTGACGCGGACCCGTGCGGCACCCGTTATCGAAACGGCTGTCGCCAACCGCGTCTTTATATCACTCGTCAACCACCAGACCGCGGCACGCAAAATCATCATGATACCCCGTCTCCCATCTATCACTGGAAAGGGGACGAGAGCGATCGCGACGACGTCCGTACGGTACGGCATTTGAACCGGTCTGTTTTTCCGACACCGCGGAACGATTAACAACCGTCCTCTCATCATTTTTTTTGTTATTGAATTTTTTTGTCTTGTGTGACACATTGGGCCGCCACTCTGAATGGCAGTATTATTATAATTATAATTAATGTAATGTTAAATTAATAACATATATTATGTAATTACCTATGTTATTTAAATTTGTTATTATTTTGTATGTAAGTACTTTGTTTAAAAGCCGATTGGCGTTAATCATTATAAATAAATAAAATAAAAAATAAAATATATATATATATTTGTATTCATTTGTTATTATTATTTGTTATTATTATTTAAACTGGTGTTAAAATACATCCATAATTCGTGCGCCGAACTCGAGTGTTCATTTTTTTAGTGTCACCCTTTTTCCACCTGACTTGTGTGCCGACCACCTCGCGTACCGCATCAGTTTTTAAAAAAAAAATTCTGATACTCCTAGATTTTTTGAAAATTTTTGTTTTTGATAATGTCGATAAAATAATTATGATAAGATAAAAACCTTAAAAATTATCATAAAAATGTTATCATAAATATATATGTATTATTGATAAACGAAAAAAAAGTGGGCTTAACTAAAAAAAAAAAATTGATCGAAATCACAAAAATCGCAACATTAATATAGTTGAAAACTCGTAAACAATCAATTTTTATAATTTAAGTTTAAAAATTTCAAATAAGATTTTTCATAAGACTCACTTTGTAGTTTTTTAAAAAAAAAATAACTGAGAAGACACAAATATGTTTTATAGACTAATATAATTGACAAAATTGAATATGTCAACGAATGTCTATTAAATCCTATTAGTTATTAAGTTATTATTCTATAAATATTAATCATATCAACTTGACACATTTATAGGATATTAATATAAACATTTTTAAGGCATTTAATGATTTTGAAATATTTTAATGAAATTAGTGTTATTTATGAACACTTGATTTTTTCGATTTTTCTAAATAATCAATCGATAATAGTTTGATGTTACAGGAGAACATTTAATACAATTTATTTCTCTATCTAATTGACGTTTTATAGTGAAAGTTAAATTATTAAAATATCACCCTATACTAAGAATTTGCTTTCATTACTAAATAAAATAGACCATTTTTAGAAATATTAACTGGTACACCCCACACCTTTTATTCAGAATCATATTTTAAAGAGCAATGATAAATTGGTTTTAAGTTTGAAAAACTAAAACAGCTGTAATAATCGTCTATCCTTAAATCATACCGACCATCTAGTTTCATTTGATTTAAGAATTTTACTCCATTCGGTATCTAATTCTTAATACGTGTAATATCATTTTTATTATTTTATACAATCAGTTTTTTTGATGATGTTGTATTTGCTTTGATGTATTCTCATACAAGGTTAATGTTGACCGTAAAGTGTACAGAATAAATCTGTCAGGCATCTGTCAACATAAACATATATTGATCTTTTTCATTTATTTATTATTATCATACCACGCTTTGAGAATAAAAGTCTGTTGAAATTTACCTTGGGGGAGATTTTATAACCCATAAAATATATACTTGCAACTTTAACAGTGTTTATGACTTTGTACCTATACATATTAATCTAAAAAAGTAAAACAAAGCATTGCCAATGAAAAATTTTACTTAAAAAGGTACTTAAAAATAAATGTCATTTGAATATTTCACGAGAGAAATTCTTCGTTTAAATTTATATATATATATATATATATTTATGTATTTTTTCTCCCGATGGGAATGTTTGATAAGACTAAATATAATTAACATAAATAGCTGGCATTACACTTATATAGCATTTTAATTATTGTCGTAAACACATTCATAAAAAAGAAAACTAACTATGGTTTGTTATGACATACATAACCTATATAAATAAAATTTATTTAGACACGTGACTTGTGTTGTATATGGCTGTATACGTGATGTCACTGTTCGTGTATTATTACAAGGCGTGTGATATCGTATTTATCTTGTCCTCGGAGAAATGCCGCAGAAACCTATTTGTTGAAATCAAGAACTTACATGAGGTGGGTTGTGTCATTTTCCGTTTTGGTGGAAAACAAATCAAATACATTTAGCAAAAACTGTGTCAGTCATTTCCAAAGGTTTTTACTTGACGTGTATTTTTTTTTTCTATCAGACGACAAAAAGTCTGTGGCATCGCACGCACCGGGCGTTCCATGTCACAGCTTGTATACTCCTGAGGTGGTTTTCAACCCATACCTTAATCGATTTTATCCTAAACCAACCAATTATATCAGAAGCAGCGTTAAAAAAAGTAAAACTTGTGTTGGAAATTATAAACACAAATGATATAAACTTTTTTGAAAAAATGCAATATGACAATAAAAAACAAATTATTTTATGACATTCGAATACGATGTTTCAAGGTGTATGTGCTTCATACAGCGCTTGTATATAATAATAAATTAGTTGGTTTTTGACATAATGCCAATGGTACGTATACGATATCGATTTGTATGATGATAATTGTCACCAAAATACACACTTGTATTACACGTAATGTGTTTTTAATGTTACTGAAAATATAAAAATTTGGAAACCTTTGACTCCCGATGACTGTACAACTAAGGTCATAGTCTCGCGATTTGAATTTAACTTACATATGAACGAGTATATGTATGAAAGAATACGTGATTTTTGTGATATTTTTTTTTATCAACGAATGTTAAAACGAGAAATATAATGGATTATCAACGGTTCTACCAAGTTCAATGATATAAATTAAATGGATACTAAGTACTTCGGATGTTTAGTAAAATTATTTGTTGAAAAATGAAGTTTAATACTCTGAAACTTATGGTGAGGTACTTAAAGACAAAATATATATGTAATAGCATAATCAAGTGTAAATAAAGAACCATATCTATAATAAATGTTTACCAAAACCACTAAAGGTATTTCAGATCTTTGTAAAATCAATATAATTTTTATTATGGAGCTTGATTTTTCATTTCTAGGAAATTTATCATTAACAATTCGTTTATAATTCAAATGTATAATAATAAAATAAAAAGTCAATTATGTTATGTAATAATTATATTACATACTGTATCTATAATAATGATTTTTAATACAGAAAACAGCACATTTTTGTATTTATTTAATGTATCTCTTCAATTAATTTATATCCTATCCTTTGTAAAACTATAATAAACTTATATGTTATTAAAATAAACAATTTATTAGTAAAAATTATTTATTTTTCAAAAATTATATCCATGTATTTTCAATTGTACGAGAACGTTAGTTTGTAAATTAAATTATAAAGATACTGATTTCGTTTTGTTTCATTTGTCATTTTATCTTATTGAAAATTTAAATCACATAGAATATATAATATTGACTTACATAATTATAATTGCATCAAAATTATTCATAAAGATATATGACATGAACATTTATGTTTACTGCATTATATCACTATAAATATGTTTTGAATTTTAAAAACTATTATTAAGCCTCTTATGTTGGATTTAATGAAAACACATACATTTTTTAATTAATTTCATTATAAAATGTTTAGTGATATTTTTCCAAGATTGACATTTAATCAAACTGACGTTAAGAAAAAATAAAAAATAAAAATTCAATAAGTATAAGTATTCGATTGTTGGCGTATTTTTAAAGGTACGAAGTTACAAAAGTAACGCTTATGGATCATTAATAACAACAACAAAATAACATATAATTATAGATTGAGAAGGTATTTTTGCTTTTTGTTCTGAAAAAATAATGAAAAAAAAATACGAAAATTATTTTAAGATACAATAACCATTATAATATGAAATACATCGTTTATACAACAATTATTATCTTACTGTTTCCAAAAATAAAAAGAGATATTTATTGTTGTATTCGAAAATAGTACCATATCATCTCTTAAAATTGCATAATATATTTAATTTTAAGTATTTGTTTAAACAAAATTATTCATGTTTAATTATTTTTTATCATTAAAATATAATTTAAGAACATTTAAATACTAAAATTATTGCTTTTCATATCTCTCTTAGATCTTACTATTATATTTTTATATTATCCTTACATCTACAAAAAAAAAAAAAATTGTTATTTAGTTAATTTATCCATCTGTTATCAAGTACAAAATGTTTTTACTTTAACCTCCGATTTATTTATGCGTTAATCCTTTCGTATTTTTTGATTATTTTTTTTCTTTTATAGTGACGTGTTGATAAGTTATTATCTTCAAAGATCTTTACGCAACAGTAGTCAAACGGCGACTGAGCATATTTTCCGGGTGTATGTGTTTTTTCAGTTACCTGACAGATTCCCTAGAGCTTTCCAAACAAATGTGGGCCCGAGTAAGAAACTTTTCAATGTACTTCCTCCCACATTAGATCTTTCCTTGTTATTAATGAAAAAATGCTCAAAGACTCGCTGTATTTTATTTATTACAATTATGAAGGTTGTTTATAGAACCGTTAAACTATAACATAAATATAATCGATTATAATAATTTAATGAATGATATAATAATAAAATGATATTGATTTGTAATGAAGAAATCAGCAAAAAAAAAAAAATAAAAATGTGTTGTAAATTTAATTATAGAACGTAAATTTAATCAAATAGAAATATTTACAAACAGAGTACATATTATTTGATGTTATTAATTTAATATTAATCATGGTAGATTGAAATAATAAGTATCTATATTTGAATTAGAAATTCAGAATAAAATTAACAATTAATAAAAAATTGTTACTGCGTCAATGTTAAGAGAAAGTGACATATTTTTGAAAAATATAACATTTATTTATTTTTTTTGGATTTTAACGATACAACCAACTTAGTTTCAATTATATAAACAGATAATTTGAACACAATAAGCTTATTTCCATGGAATAAATACAAACCAAAAATAATTGATCGGTTCATCTAAGACTTTATATAAAAAAAAAGAGAGGCCCTCTTTTTCTTTCATAAATGGCACTCTTGAATGACTATTCATAAAATACCTTTATTATGCCATACTTATAAGTAAGAATCTTAAAAATTATGATAAATTCAGTAAATATTTTCGCCTTTAATTTTTTTTTGTCTAATAATGAGACGATTAGTTTTCGAGATTTTTTATTTTCAATCTTATATAAATAATATAATTAATTAAATTGAATACAGGAATATGGCTTGGTTTTCGACAATACTTTAAGTTATTATTAAATTTAATATCCAATATATGTATGAAATGTAAATTTTATAATTTTATTATATAATAATGTAATTTGAAACTTAAAATAATATGTATCCATTGAAAAAGTAATTTCTTATATTCCTTATTTTAATCCTTTAAAAAATAATTTATGTACATATTTTACTCTTAAAGTATACTCGTATATTTTTTTTAACTTAAAAGCAAGTATATTTTTAAAAAAAATCATAGAAATTAGAATCATAAACTCACAAGGATCGTTATCATTATTTAATCTTAACTTTGCGAATTGAATACATTTAATTGTATTTAAATAACAGCTAAAGTGATTAATTAAAATAAATTAAATAAATAGTTAATAAAATGCAACTTATTATTTATATAAAATTTTATCAATTATGGCAGTTACAAATAAAGAATACAAAGACCAATGATTAACAATGTGATATGATAATTATTTCTTTACTAACAGTTTAAAAATCATTTTAAATATGTACTACGTAGTTTTAAAAGTATTAAATTGACAGAAAGCTTTTTTAAAATATCGAAGAAAATTATAATATTTAAATTTAATGTGATTACTTTAACTGTCTATCAAGATGATATCATTGTGAATTGATTATCAACATATGAAATTATTGGTATTAACTTCATCATTTAAATATATCTGATTGCTCGAATAGCCATGTATCTAGTGGACCTCGACACAATGTAATAACGATTGGTATTGTGGTAAAAATGTCAAGCAATTTTATTGTATGTTTGCCAAAGCATAATGCAAGTCCTCAAGTATTCAGTTTAATTAAGTTTTGTTGTTGTTTGTGAATTTGTTTAGGAATGATTAAAATTTTAAAACTTTTAACCAAAAAACCTAGAATTTCCGGTCGATTTACTTTTAAAAGGATTTTGAAAGTCAATTTTAATACCATCCAGTGTCTCCAATGAACACTTTTCCAACAGTTTTCACATACATTTAATTTTTTTCATAAATATTGTATAATACTAGATTATATATACCTAGAATTTCTGAAAAACTTTTTGTTTATTGAATATCATACGAGTATTTTATGACTAATATTATTAATATTATGTCACAAAAATGATTTATGAATTAATTTAAGTACACGTTTTTATGATATTATATTTTTTATAATATATACATTGGTACCGCTATAGCCTATCATAACATACATAACTACGCAACTAGTAAATTGTTTTTTTTATAATTATATATACTTTTATATTTAATTTTTTAATATATATTAATAATTAACATATTATTTATATTATAATTTTAATAAATTGACTAGATTTATCGTAAAATTATGTGATTATGGCAGTCTACAGTTATCAAATAAAAAATAATACAGTAAAACCCATTTAAGATGCTTTCGCTTAAAATGATTCCAGCCTAACTCGCTTGTTGTTACTAGTATCTTGATTTTTCCAACGTTTACCATGTAAATAATTCTGAATAATACGCTCTATATTTTCGGTTAAGATGCTCTAATTGTCAATTACGTTAATATAAAAATGTACAATTTAAAGAAATACCTAATTCAAAATAATGATAAAGAATGCAGCGAAGATTTTCAAGAATTCAAGAATTTCTATAATACGCAGAAATTTACGAGAACGTCGCTACAAATAACACTAAAAGCATTTATCAGATAATTATTGATAACATTTCATTATCTGATGTAACTTCTATAATGGAAATAATCAAGGAGTTTCAAGAGGATGATACAACCCCGATTCTCCTGGCAACAAATACACTTTATCATTTTAATGAGCTAAGAAGATAAATTGCATATTTTAACAATGCTTAAGAAACGTTACAACATTTCGATACAATTGAGAACTTAATCTATCAAAAAAAAAACATAAAAATCCTGAAACAAACAATAATTGATGATTTTTTGAAGTGAATAATGTAAAATTTAAATGTATATTAGCACGCAAATGTATTATACATTTTAAAATTCACACTGCAATACACACATTTTTTCTTTTTCTCGTAGTTTAAATGGTTCTTATTGCTTAATATGAATGAATTACCGTTTAATACAATATTTTGAACTGATCTCTAGGAAAACTTCTTATCGGGGTTTACTTTATATACTCGTGTATATTAATTAGTTACGAAAATGTTTAAATATATTTATATATCATTTCATTAAAGAAATAAAAGAGTACAACTTATTTTGTGTAAAACTACTATAATAATTTCATAATTTAATATAATTTTTTTTTTTTTTTTAATAAAACATGAACATGCATATTATAATCTAAAATTTTTAAATATTGAAAATGTGAAGTTTTGTATTCAGTCGTTTGATTCTTTTGATTTGTAAGTCCTTTTTATCCATTTTGCTTTACGCTAAGCCAGACCTTTGCTATAATTCCGTAATCCTCGTATTTATGGGAAAAACCTCTACATAGAAATACCGGGACAATAAAATATTTATGCCTGAAATACAAAATATTTTAATACATAAATGCACTTATATATTATTTATTTTATTTTCAAATAACTACAAACTGATTTTTTTTAATACTCTAGTTTATTATCAAGCAAATTTACTTCTTGTTATTTTAACTGAATATTCATGAAGATTAAAATTTATAATTACTATTTTTAATAGTATATTATAGATATTAAAAAAAAAAATCATAACAATTTAAATATGATAATATAAATTTATTTGTTCATTCAACCTGGTGAATCAACCATACGTTTTTATAGTTCTAAATATATTATGATAAACCTAATTTTTGCTATAATCAATTAATCTTATTAAATATAATCTAGTTGCAATTGTTTAAGTTGATAATGTATTAATGATAATGCTTTACAAGTATGCTTGCGTCTGTGTATAATTTGGAAATCTTTGAATTGCATAAAATAAATATTATAATTAAATTTTTTATTGGTAGAAATATAGTATTGAAATAATTTTAAAAAATGAAGCTTTAAAATAAATTATAAAATAAAATAAATTCAAGCACAACTTCATAAGTGATGCGGTACCAAAAAATCATCGTATTATTATTAAATCTTTAGTTTAATACTATAAGTTTAAATATATTCGAAGACAATTATTATGATATATATGAAAGCAATGTTTCATTTTATCGAACGTTGTCAGCATTTGACGGAATATTATAGCATTTTCCCATTTATTTCGAACATGAAATTTGAAACCTTTCGTAAAAACAAGTGTTGATGTATCAGAAACATTTTTCAACGATCGATATGGCATTGTATATCGTGACGTCATGATGATGTCAGATCGACCTATTCTTTAGTCCCAGGTGGGAGTTTGAGGGCTTTAACAATGTGTTTTTTCTTTTTCATTCTAAACGTACATATCTCACTAGGGAAAAATATAAGTGTATACTGTGAGGAAACAAAATATTATTTTGTTTATTTATTAAGACATTTTTATGATCGATTGACTGTATCTTCCAAGAGCATATTATTATCTTATAATTGGTTTTAATAAAAAAATTATAATTTTTAAAAATAACTTATAGTATACTTATAGCAGAAAATGGTTTTAAATAATCGTTATTTCTTTTATTTGTCTTTGCTATCAATTGCATTGTATATTTCACTCTACAGAACGCACCCTAATTTAATGACTCTCGTAAAAATGTAGGTGATTGTTATTTAGTGCTTTTAGTCAGACCAAAACTTTGTAATTAGATAAACGACTATTGCATCTCGCCTACCACGACCACGCGACTCCTTTACCGCAATATCCTATAGAGCCACATCCGGAACGCAGATATATCAGGCTCTTAACATGAGTACTTAACGCACGTGAACACTAAATATACTATATATAAAATACAACCATCACTCACGCTCCAACTAAAACACAAATAATCTGACTTTCACCAAATCTTATCAAAAGTCTACTAAGATTCAAAGGTTTAAGAGAAGACTAGTAATCTTAAATTATTATTTTCCATATAGCATACGGTCATTTAATTAATTTTGACTAATTCACTTCATATAAAATAAACTAAAATTCTACTTAACTGTCACAAACATAGTATGTATTAAGTGTTTTTTTTTTTTTTGATTGTTTTTCATATCTGACATATATTCATTAAAAAATATTAAAAAATCAATAATATGATTTTTAATAATAATTTTAATAATTTTTAATATGATTCTTAATAATACAAAGTTAAATTGTAAATAAATAATAAATGTATATAAAAAGTATTTTTGTCACTATACAGTTATAATTATATAGTTATGTCAAACACCAATATAAAATGATAATAGGTTACTGAAAAAATATTTTTACTAACTAGTCAATAGATTTTTAATAATTATTTACTACTCTTATGTTAATTGCATGTCTTATAAAATTTAACAGTTATGAATTAGATTAAATGATTAGGGGTACATATTTATTTTTTCTGATTTATAAAAGTCTTTGTGATATAAATTAAGTTTACAGTTATTTATTATATTAATTAACTCCAATTATTTGAATATAGTTTTTTATACTTTCATTACGAATATTATCTAACTTAAAAAAAATTACTAACTTACGAAAACATTTACTTTCTCATTTTATGTCATTTTTTTTTTATACTTCTACAGTACAAATTGTTTAAATTATTTTCAGTTTTTCCATTGAAATTTTTCAATTTTATAGTCTTTTATATACGACTCACTAAACCTTGTAAATGCATTCGTTATGATTAAATTCGGTCCTTATAAAGAGAAATCAAAAAAAAAAAAATTATATTCGTCTAAATGAAGAGAAACAAAACCCAAACGTTGTTTTAACTATTGAATAGTTGTAGATATTTGAATAATTGATGCATGCAATTAATCCAAGTGTGGTTAACAAAATAATTAATAATTAACAAATAAAAATGAGCAGTTATTTTTATTGTATCTGGTACTCATTTAATTAACTTTATCATTGAATATAGAGGTGTAATATAATTTTAATTTTAATTAAGTTTTCTGCTTTAAGAAAATAAAAATCGAAACATTTTAATTTTTCAAAAATAATTAAACTTTTATAGAATCAAGTACAGATATTTGATTTATTTATACATATTTAATGACTTTTAATCACAATTTATATAGATTTTCATTTTAAACAAAGATTATATTATAAAAAGGAAAAAAATACTTGTTACGAGTAAAGTATTTATTTGATGATCATTGTTTAGTAATAGCTCATAAGGGAATTCGAACTACTTCAAATACATTTTTGAAGAAACTAACTTAAATATAAAATAATTTAAAACCCAAAACTCTATCGTGATCTACACAAGTTCTTCGTCGTTTGACGAGTTTGAAATAATTTTTTTTTTTTAACGATGTTGTCCAATCAACTGTCAAATTTTCGCTTTCCACTTCTTGCTGCCCATGAATTTGATTTTTTTTTTTTTACCTTAAATCGAATTTCTTTATGTACATTAAAATATAAATATGTATATAATTATTAATTACATGTTTATCGAAAATGTTTGTCAAACATTTCACCAGTAATCTCCATACATTCGATGAACACTTGGTATAATAATATGCTTTGACAGCCTGTTGCCATGCATGTAAAACGGATTAGTATAGCGGACGGCAGCGGCTGTAGCGGCGATCGTTAAACACATTTCAATTTTACGACTCTCTAACTAACCCAAGAGGGGGCAATGCAAATCGAAAATACGTGTTCAACAGAACGGACGAATTCCGTCAGTCATATCCTACCGCTAACTCTTGTAGCTGAAGTGTATTGGAAAACTACGGTTTTGACTTGGTGTAATCGCACATACATCCTTTGCATTCATCCTCCACCAATGTTTAAACATCATCATACATTATATTAAACATACACACATACACTGATGGAAACCGTTGTGCATTATGTGGTAACATAATATTATTATTATCATATTATTATTAACTTCTAAGTATGCATAACCTACGTATGTCCTCGTACTGCATACGAGCAACATACTGCAAGAATTATGGGCTTCTATCGATCCCACAATGAAACGATTCCTAATAGTTACTGAACTTGACACAGTATCGTTATGTGAGCATATAGATCCTAATAGAAGTCAACGGGATGATCCACATCAAATTTTATTTCATTAAAATGTTTTTTGTCGCAGCAGTATGTGTAACAGTAACAGCGTTACCATGAACACGAAAAACCAGAGCAGCGTTCGAATTCAATCTTTATGAATAACTATATACATGGTATAGTTTTATAATCTTAGATATGAAATTTTCACTAAATTATTATATAATATAAGTTATTTAGTTAAAACAGTTGTAGCATTTACAATTTATTTAATTAAATTTATGCTTTTAAAAGGTACTAAAAATTACCGATTCCCTGAGCTTATGGATGCTTTTTTTTTTTTTAAGTGAAAAAATTTGAACATTAAAAGTTCAACCTACTTTATTGAAAGATTTGCTTCTTCCACTATATCACTCATATTTATAAATAGAAAGTTCTTCACCAAAAATCTTTTGTTAAAAATATTTTTTTCAACAGCAATATACATTTATCCCAAGTGTAAAATACCAATACAGCAATTTTATTCGCCCATTCGTGGATTAAAACTCATATTATTATCTTTATTATTGGGTGTTATTTTCTACAAACATCTGACATCTAAAAAAACTGTATTTACTGACTAGTTGGCAATATCACTTTCATTTTTAAACCACGTGCATAAGATTATCAATTATTATTTTATCAGTTTTTAATATATTGATCTTCAATTATACGTATTGTAACGATATAAAACCTATAGTTTTTGTTTTGAATTGTCATAAAAGTGAATGTTTTGAAAATACGACATAACTTTTTATCTAAAATGCATTTAAAATATAAATTAACTGATCCGAAAACTTCAAGAAAATTTCATATATAATTTTGAAAAATATTTTATATTTTCATCTAAATAAATATATTTTAAAAATGTGTAACAATCATTTATTTAAAAAAAAAGATAATTACCAGAAAATATTACTGACAATGATATGATATAAATACAAACAAATATATACGTGCTATGAAAATATATTGATGGATTTGAAAAGTAATCTATATCAGCAGAAGGAAACGATGAACTATATTAGTTAGTCTAATCCCCAATAAATAAACAAATATTTAAAATTAATGGTATGCAATTTTAAAATTAATATATTATACATATGCATTTCATTTCACGAGCTAAGTAGATTATCGGGCATTGTTTACTTGACCTACTCCTTTAGCATTGTGTCAAGAAACTATAAGCAAAACAAAATTTTATTTATTATCCATTGTCAAACAATTAACACAAATGTATAACTAATTATAATTAATTTGATATGATTTTAAACTATATCAGTATATTATGTAATAATGTGTAATATTATGTATAATTAGTTAAATTGTTATTCATTATACTTATGTATAATATATTTAATTGTTTTTTTTTTTTTTTTTTAAATAAAACCATTTAAATTATATATTAAATCACATATTCTCCAAAAAATTAAAATTAAAATTTTTGAATACAGCCACATCAATATTATTCTTTTGTTCATACAATATTTGAAACATTTCTTGAGCTTATTCTAAAAATATATTATAAGTACTTATATTTTAAATATTAGATTTTCTTTGCAATTATTAAACTTTATCTGACTACATGCTTCTTTTAATTTTTCTTCTATAATATCTATTTTAAATCTGTCATTTAGGCTAAAACTAAAATATGATTATACTTGTCAACACAATGATATGATACAAAGTAAAAATATGCGAAACGGTAATAGTACAAATTTTCGGTATTCATCATTGTTCCAAAACCTCGTAAAGATTCAACTGCCATAAGTTAAAGAAATTATCTTATTATTAACATTTATGGTTTTAAATTCAAACATATCTAAACTTAAAATTGTTGGGAAGCTCTTATTAACATGGAGTAGTTTAAAATAATATAACTGCGCTTTACATAAAAAGATGACCGGTTCCTGCAATAAGAAAATAAAATGCTAACAATTTAAATACAAGGTACACCTAGTGAGTAAAAATTATTAATTGTAATATAATACATATTAATTATTGAAATATAATTCGATATTACTTAAGGTAATGTATTTTAATAACAATATATTATGTAAATAGATAAATAAAAATATAAAGAAAAATATTACAATTATATTAAAATATGATTAATCACTGCTATAACAATATGGGGTATAATTTAATACCTAATTTAATAATAAATAAAGTAAACTAAATAAATCAAATATTTTATTGGAAAATATACCTATCTGTGATACGCTACAGAATTTATATGTTTCATAGCATCTTAAAGCTATCTGGATACAAATCTGTGACACTTATTTAGTGGATAATTTATATCTTTCAATTTCCCCTGTCAGAACTACATATATTTTATTTTAAATTTGTAAATATACTTAATCTCCCTAAAAATAATTTGTATTCATGGGAGATATTGTACGTTACGTAACTCTAATGATCCACGGTATACTACGTGTCTGTTACCCAACGATAACTACCGAAATGCAAGTTTTTTTGATGAATTCAATGTACATGACATGCAACATAAATTATTTCATTCAGTTTACAAAATGAGATACAAAGATGTAATACGTCTTATTCATCAGAAATAGATTTAGGATATTTTCTGTAAATCGAAAAATACCATTTAAATATAATTTGTATAACACTTTTTATGAAAAATTGTAAGATGTCTATGTTTACGCGAAATATAGTACTATTGAATTACTATTGAATACTAAACCGAGGAAATATATATATATATATATATATATATATATATATATTCATATATATATATATATATATATTCATATATATATATATATTCAGATAACAGCTGAACACCTGTAAATTATTCTTACTAATTTAGCCAGTGTAATTGAATCTGATTTGTTATTATAACATCAAGCCAAATTAAATACATTAAACATGAAAAACAAAATATGAATAATCGAAATAAAAATTAGTACCATAAAAATTACATTATAAAGATTGAATATAGCTATATTGTAAGTAAAAATAAGAGTATTAAATATTTAGTAACTACAAACTGTATTATTAATCGGGATATTATATTTAAACTTAAAATGCATAGGAAATTTTAAAATATATTGATGGTGAATTATTTACTATATTTTTGTAATTAATGACAAATATGATTATACAATTATTGTACATAAAAAAAAAATTCTCCCCTCAGGGGAACATTAAGAGTGCGACGGGTATGATGAACCCGGGGCCCCAAGCTCTGAACTGAAGTGACTTTAATTAGTTGGTTCAGTTCTCCTTACTATGATCTTAATTGGTTGGAGTAGACTGGTCCTCCAGGTTGGGGGTTTAGCGCTGGGCTAACGAACCTGTCTAGTAAAAAATCTTCTGTTCAGGATCTTATAAACATAAACATGCCTGGGATACATGGAGCTTTGGATAATAAGACTGGAAATCGGAAAAATGGCTTATTGTAGGAAAAAAATCACACTATTTTTGAAACAATTATAAATTTAACGTTCTTAACCTTCTTATGTTCTTATTTTACTAAAAATAAAGTTTATAAAACTATAACAAATACTTAACTAAAATTAAACTATAATTATATTATATATTTTCTAATGTTTACAATCAATTGACAAACCATTTTTATTATCATAAACAGGTACGATTAAATAAAAGCAAACTTTAGTATTAGAGAATTATTTAAATATTATAAAACAATCTTACAATGTGCTATAGATACTTTTATAAATTAATTTTTTTTTTAAATTAACGAATTTTAAATCAATATAACATTCAATTGTATGTTTAGTTTTAAAGTATAATCTTAGTTTGATGTCATAAAATAATAATCATAAAATTTATAAATATTTTTTATCATTGATATTTTTAGCTTATAATTGCATTTAAAGTATTTGACTGTTATTGTAATTAACTTAAATATAATATTGTATTAATGTATTAAATATTTATTAAATACTAGCTGACCTATTATGCATTGCTTCTGAAGGAAATTCAATAAAATTCAGTACACTTTTTTGTTTTAATAGAAACTTTTTTTAAAAAGAAAAAAATTAAACTAATTTATTCGAGTATTCGTGTACAACTGTAAATAAATAAATGTCATCCACTTTGTTTATTTGTATGAATTTTCTTTTTTCTAACAACGTGAAACGGATAAGGTAGATTCTGTATACACGCGAATAATAATAAGTAAATAGTCATCACGGGAATGCACTTCAACGACTTCCCAAAGTTATATGGCGATCGCATGAATATTGTAGGAATTCATAAAGAACAAACAGACATTAATTTGTTTTTTGTTTATATATATATATATATATATATATATATTTGTATGACATACATTGTATGTAAATATTTAAATACATATAGATAATATGTTTTGCCTTCAAAGAATTTCAGTCATTTACATTCGTAATTCCCATATTTTCGAAAAAATTATAAAAATAAAAAACAAATACGTTGATTGGCTGTAATAACTTTCTTATAAACCAGAGAGTTAACTTAAGTTCCATAAATATTATCAACAAATCTTCTGATGGTGGTGCCCGGTGGTGTTAAATGACATGGGCCAAACTAATCGACATGTGCCTGTAATTCTGTCAAGAATATGTCGAGAGTCCGCAAGACTCTTGGGAATAATAATTTTTCAATCCCTCTTTCGGTTGGACATTTATAATTCAAATGTATTGTTGTAACATTGTACCTGGAGTTGATGTTACAGTTAAGATATATAGGGTCGTGAGTTTTTTCTGGAATTTATATGAACATATTGCAGAACATTTGTTATTCCGCTGTACTAGGCAGAATATGTACGATACAATAATGCATTTTGGTTTTCATGGTAGAAAATATAAATATCGTATATAATTTAGTTGTTTTTGATACTCGTTATAAAAAAAAATAGCTATTTATATACTATATTTACATTTATTTATCAAAATATGTTATAATATATTTTAAAAATGATTTATAATACAATTCAAGGAAAATAATTTACAAAATATTTTGTTATTCTAAAATAAATTTTTCGTTTTTAAAATAAATCATACGATTTATTTCAAAACATTTTTTTTTTTTTGTTATTTATATTATAATTATTGTCACTCTATATAAAATATACAACCTGATATGCATATACTCTAAATAATAAATACATCTCGTATACTTTAATACGTATTCAGAATATAATTATCCTTACAAGTTGTTTAAGAATGAAGAAATATTTTTAACTGTGTAAAAAAAAAATTATATTTAATATATATATATATATAAAAATAAAATATATCTTACTATATTTAGTACATTTTTGTACTCAAACAAATGTCTAATATCAATTCTTCTTAAAAAAAAAATAATACATAAATCATTTTAGTGATTATTAATAATCACCAATATTGTAATAAAGATGGTTTGATGAGTAACATTGTACCAATTGGTTATAATGAAATTATATAAGGAAAAGTTACAAGGTTCCATGTAAAAGTAGATAAGTTGGATATTATAACATCTATTTTCACATTTTTCTCCAATTTTATACTTGCATATTTTACTGAGATGATTTTCTAAGTCAAAGAAACATTTTTGTTTCATTATTTATTATACAAGTGTGTTAAATTTGTATATTATTTTTATACATTAATTGTATATTTTTCAAGGATTCGCGGTAGAAACTATGTGATAGTAATAGTTTGCTTTGATAATGTAAATAAAATAATGAATTTGTATTAAATTTATCATACACAATCATTTAATTAGTTTTTATATCCAATGACATTATTTATTTTTTTAGGTTTTAAATTATTTTTAAGTTCTTGTTTTGGTCATTAAGTAATTTTGATTAAATTATTTATTAATTATAATATACATAATTTATTTTATAATTAGAAATATATTGAATAGCATATAAATAAAATCTACTTTTAACTATCATTAATAATAATAATATTAATGAGAATGAATGTTTTTATGATAAAATAACTTATTATTATTGTAGTGAAATATAGTAAATTTTATAATATTTATTAATTTATTTAAAAACTGTGTTGATTTTCCTTGGAATAAATATTTGTGATTTTTTTGATATTGTGCTGATCTTTACAATGAAAGTATAAAATCGCAATGATATGTCTTCAAAATACAGAAAGTCTATATCAAAGGCTAAAAATGAGCAGGGATTTGGGTGCTTACATGACAGTTATATATTGTTTGTTTCTTTTTTGATGTCAAACTTGTTGCCAGCCTTAGAGTGATAAACAACGTACTTTGAAACGGAATAAAATATATAATTTATGATAAAATATTAATACATAATTTTAATTTTAATTTTATTCCTTACTATTTCAACAATCCCTATGTTTAAAAATGTTAAATATAACTATAGATAACCCATGTCAATTAATTGAATTGGTTTTAATAAAACATATAAAATACATTTTTAAGTTATAATCTATTTAATATCATAATTCATGATTTTAAACAAAATTGAAAATTATATGAGTATTATTTAATAATAAATATTACGTACATTTGTTTTTGTTTAAAACTAAAAATATATACGACATTTTATAAAATGAACACAATTAAGAATTTAAATATCATTAATGACTCAATAATTTCACATTTAGATATATTTTTTATAAATAAATGGCACGCATTGTTTAATATAGTAAAAGTTATAATATTAAATTATACATTAATTAAAAATTGGAAAATTGAATTCATAATTATAATTCCATAAATTATAACTAAATTATTTGCTTGGTTGTATTTATTCAATTATCTTATTATAAATAATATATATCTGTGATTCATAAATAAATGTGAAACTATATTTACTTTAAAAAATTTGAGATATACATTTATTACTTGCATACTAATAATATTATGAGTTCTTATAATAAAAAAACTTCTTTTATGTTAGATCTAACTATTATTTGATAGTTTTTAATTCAATGGTATTAAATTAAACTGTGACAGCATTCAATTTACTAAATATTCTATAAATATTCCTTTATTATGTTTTGGAAATAGATAGTGTTATGTTTAAGTAAGTATAATTGCATATATTAATTTATGAATGTAAAAAATAAAATTATAAATAAACAGTCACTATTTAATCGTATTAGTAACCATTACATCGTATTTACATTACCTACAGTGTTGTCTTTAGATATGCAAAGGTATACATAGTTTAAGATCTTTTTTAGAAGCAAAACTACGCGTATTATTTCACATTACCTATATTTCCAAATTATAACAAATATTTGGAATTTGAATCGATATTTTTATAACTAACTTTTTATTCAAACATATATCAACTATATTATTTTATCACGAAAATATAATGATTATAAACATATAATATTTTAAACGTTGTCACGGTATGTCGAAAACTTGTCAATTAAATATATCGCTTAAAAAGTAGTCTTCATTTTATAGCATTAAAATTGTAAGAGGAATATTCTTTAAAATTATAATATAATACTTAAACTTAACAGTCGAATATTGAGTTGAAATAGGTTACTTCAATATATTATAACTTAAAGATTTTAATTATATTTTTTGAAATCCATCAGTCAGGGGCCCTCGGCTCGTGCTTTACGTGCCTTAGGGTAAAGATGATATTAATTACTTATAACGTTCTTCGTACATTTATTTGTGATAATGATTTAAATCAAACCGTTTTTTCATAATAAGTTTAAATAATTCAGCTTCTATTATATTACATATAATAAGAATGAATTCTATTGATACAACTAGGAAAACGAGTCTAATTTTAAACACAAAATAAGAAAAATACGCTTACAATTCATTATGCAGTATTAGTTTTACAGTCATTGATATAATAAATCTTTTTGGCCAAATATTAATATCCAATATGCCCAATGTAAATTTATAATGTGGATAATATTCGACTATTAGATAATCAAATAATATTTACAGTCACAATACTTCTTATGTAAAAACTTTTAGTTTTACTGATTTTTTTTATTTTATTAACAATTTTGGTCCATTGTAATTGTATTATGTGATAAAATTAAAGTACACAATTTACATCATTAAATTACATAAAACTACGAACAAATTTGGTATAAATGGTTATTAGTGTAATATTATTTAATTTTTATTTCGATCGTTTTGATTTCGAAAATAAAATTGTTATGTATGACAAAATATATGTTGGTAAAACAACTAAAAATCTCTATTATATAACCGTATGATATTGTGTTGTACGATAACATTATAATATATTATTAATTAATAGAGCTCGGATTTTGTAGCAAATGCTTCTTTTAAGGGGAGTGTCATAGAAAGATAATTCTTATAAACAAATACGTTTTGAATCGTTCCGATTTTAATGGAATAAACTTAATTTTGCTTTTTCCACAAAACCTGATTTTGTTCATTTTTCATGATTTTTAAATATTTTTCTTGAAAATTTAACTTATTTCTATGTTTAATATACTTGAACTTTATTATTCTTACCAGAAATTATAAAACCGGAGAAAAAACCTGTAATTAATGTATCACTGATAAAATAACTATGGTTATTGTTCCGAAATAGTTTTATCTACAATTATCTATAGTTATATCATTGATTATATAATAATCTATTATATAACCAATGGTTGTATTTACGACTCAAGGAAAGGGAAAATTATCTGAATTAACCCCATAGAATAAGATTTAATGAAAGTAACTTGACTAAATATATGGTCATAAATTTCTTTTTTAATATTTAATTTTATGTGTAATAGAAATTTGTCTTTTTAGAATTAAATTAATAAATGCTTTTTTAAGGACTTTTTTTGCTACAAAATCCGAGCCCTATTAATTAGATAATTATTAAATTAAATAGTACTTATTATTTAATATTTATTTGACAAATTAAAAAAAAAATTGTTTTATATATAATTATTATAATATTGTTAATAATAATTTAAATAATAATAAAATACATTTTATAAACTTATTGTAGTATTAGCTATAATTATGTTATAACAAAAAGTTATATTTACTAAGCTTTATTCCTACATTATTTTATTAAATTTTAGTTCCATTTATGTATTATAATGACAAATATACAATTCATGGTATAAATATGCAATACAAAATATTATACTTTCATATCTTAAGATAAAGCATTTATTAGTTAAACCATCGAGAAAAGAAACTTGCCCGATAAAATTAGGTGGAGTCACTTTTTTAAGTCATAAAGCTAATGACACGAATGAATCATTTCTTATAATGAAGTGAATAAAGAATCTTTACAAAAAACCTATATTTATTTTTCTCTGGCAACTTTACGAAACCACTAATATCCATTTTTTACATTTTTTCCAACTTATGTGACCTCTGAAAAATGATTCCTAAATAAATTAAGCTCTAATGTGATGTATTACTACCAGGAATGTCTTTGTTAATTATCTTAGTATAGTTTAACTTTTAATTATAAACGATTTATTCTTTAATAACAAAAATTAACAATCTTTTTTAGAAATTTGATTTTATTATCATATTTCTTAACTTTAAACATGTTTATAAATTAGTATAAATGTTTTTCATTTAAATGTATTATGATGAATTGTTTGTATATTATATTAACAATTTTATACTTAAATATTTTATTTTTTAACATAATTATAGAAAGTTATTATGTCAAAATAGTACTAATCGCCCAAAATAATGTACTTATTATATTAATAAATACAATTTTTATAGATAGAATAATTTAAAATTACCAAAATTATAAAATTATTTAAAAGTCAATTTTCATAAAAAAAACCTTTATTTTTCCAGATAAATATTTTCTAATTTAACTATTTAATATCATAAAATATAAGCAATGAACATGTCTGTTTTAAATTTATTTAACATTTGAAACACTAATTAGTATTACAATTAAAATAAAAGCATGTACATTATTTCTTTTTACTTATTAATTATCATGTTTTTTTTTTTTTTTTTTGTATTTGTCGTTACTGATTTAGCGTGGGACTGTTCAAAAAGAAAAAAGTATCTAAATAAAAATTTACTAGCCAATTGAATGAATATAACAATTTTCCAATACTTAATAATTATAATTTGAATAAAAATGATTTTAAATTATTCATTTTGAATTATTAATTTATTTGATTATTTGAACGTATATTAATTTTATTTTGACACCTTCCTTTAAATAAAATGACTTATCAGTATTAGAATACAAACTTATAAATTGTATTAAATCAAAAAATAAAATATATCTATCAAATGATTATATCCGTATATAATGTGGTTGGTATACTATGAAAGATTTAATTTGCATTAATATATACAGTTAAAATCCACAAAATGTTAATCGAAATCGAAAATAAACTGTATCGAAATATATAGTATACCTAGTTTTTATACAACGTTATGATGTGAAGAAAATATCCACTCGAGTAAGTATTGAACATAAAAACGAAACAATACGTTCGCACATGATACAATGTATCGAATCAATCAGTTCGACATTATCAATTCTCACAATTTGAATTTAGTTACATAAATTCTCCTTTATAGGATACAGATGATGAGGTGTTCGGTTGTGTTGCATTAGTGGTGAAACAAGTGTTCGTAGAAGATTCAACGACAAGTTAAATCGTTCGTTTCAATTGAATTACGATCAAGACAAACGCCGAACGAATCGAAATAATTTTATTCATAGTCAAATTCCTCGGGAAATGAGACGGTCATTATTTAATTGAGGAATAATAGTAGAAATAAAAATGAAATCGCCTAAATAAAAAATAATGACAAAAATGCAAATGCAAGTTTAAAGAATCTTTTTTAGTAATCTCGATAAATTAATTTTTATATTATTTAACTGATTTTTCGTTATTTAAAAATTATAAATAAATGTCAACAAATGCATCCATTTCCAAGTCCTATAGTTGTTTTACATTTCATTATATCGTATCCTTTATTGTTGTTTTAGCGTATAATTTGTCAACGGACTTCAGAACACGATTCATCTCAATTCGATTTTAACGACATGACGTGCGTCTGCACAGAGAGTATGACGGCAATCCTAACACAATCGTGTAACATTCATTATTATATGGTCTTACTACGCGATCTCGTCGCTTCTCGTCATATCTGTCTGTCTTTCTGTCAGAATACGCGTGTGAAACGGTTGTTGCGTATTTTCCAACAGTGGCAGCTGCAGCGTCATTACATTATTATTATTATTATTATTATTATTTTATACTACTATTATTATTGTTATTATTGCTATCGTTGTATCATTATTGAACAAAGAAAAACACTACGTGTTGAATGTGTACAAAACGGATGCCGTTGAGTCGTAACTCCGTTGTCGTCATCATCGACGACGGTGCTGGCGTAGTACTACTAGTTGCTGTTCAAAATTTAAACAGAACCACGCATCTTAATAATCACGAAAATACGGCGATACGAAAAATAAATAAGTACACCCGCCAACGTTATTTCAAATCAAGTGTACATTTGAATCACAAACGATTATTATTTTTGAACAGATATAGAAAAACATTGGGAGGGAGGCGGGTCCGGACCTAACGCTTCTGTATGCGTGCGAAACTGAATCCGTGCTCAATGCGACCGTGTTTTATAACGGTAAATTTTTTAATTTTTTTTTTCCCGATTCGAGTAAATACGTTTACACGAAGCTTCCGTTTCCCATTCCGTTGACTTTTATCCATAACCATATACGCACGTACGTATTGTATTTCCGTACCACGAACGTGCGGACCGTGACCGTTGGCGACAGTTAATAATAATCGGAATAGTTACCTTTTATTTTTACGGCCGTCAGAGCGAAGAGCACAGCGACGAATTTCGATGTCGTCATCGCGCAGACGGTGCGGTACGCGTGCGCGCGAGAACCGACGACGGGGATCACGCGTGGAGGCTACGACGTGCGGCAACCGGTTGTTCAGCGCGAACGGTCGGTCGGACGACGAACCAACGACCGCGGCACCGCCACCAGTTGCACCGAGTCATCGCCGGCGGCGTCGGCACTGCCCCTGTTGCTGGTGCGGTCGGTCCCGGTCCCGTTGCCGTTCAGTGCACCGCGGTAACGATAGTTGTCCGTAGCGTTAGACGTGCTGCCGGCGCACCGCTGTCGTGGCGCGGACAGTAGCAGCGGTTTCGACGGAGCTGGCCGCGACGCTGTTGCGGGACACGCGACGGACCGCTGGACGTGGACGTGACGGCGACGCGGACGGTTTGCAGCGGCGGCGACGGCGCGCCGACCACCCATAACCGGCGCCGGACCGTGTGTAACGTTCGCTTTACGCGCGCGGAGACGATCGGGCCAGGGCAAGACGACGAAGGGAAGCGGCAGCGGTGGCGGCTGCGGTGGCGGCGGCGGTGGCGGTGACGGCGGTGATGACGACGCGCGTGCTGTTTGCCGTTACGGTGGGCTCGTTACCGTCCTGTTGCTGCGACGGGGACGAGGACGCGAAAAATAAATCCCGGCAAGGAACGGAACGGGTGTGATGACGGTGAGCAGCAGACCGGCAAAGGGACCGTATGTGAGCGCCGAAGAACGAAGATTTCGCGCCGTAGTGCACCTAGGCCGTGACGAGAACGACTACGACGACGACGACGACGACGACGACGACTACGATTACGGATCGCTCGACGTGGACGAGTCACGGACGTCAGTCGCGACTACGGCTCACACACGACTGGCCGCCGGGTCCACGTCCGAGGCTGGTCGAGGGATGTGTTCGTGAGCGCGTGCGCGCGCGCCGTGTGCTTGTTCGCGTGTTCGTGCGTGCGCGGGCGCGCGTGTGTGTGCGTGCGCTATCGTTGATGTGGGTGTATGTGGGGTGCGCGTGGGGTGAGCGCTGCTCTGTGATATACCGGTGCCGCCGCCGTCGGTGCTGCTGGTCGCTGGTGCTGCTGATACCGCCGTCGTCGAAGCTGCTGCTCGTTGCGCGGTCGCCGACGCTTTCATACACACACACGCACGTGCGGCGCCAGCGCTGCTCTACTACACACACACACACCAACAGAAATTCCAACTCACTTATAGATACGCACACAACGTCTTCGGCTGGCTGCCTAGATGGACGTCCGTCCGTCCGTCCGACTGTTGGATGTGCCTCAGCGGTAATATGTTACACACACACACACATATATAAGTACACACGCATAAATATATTATGACTTGTGTGTGTGTTTGCGTGTATCGGTCTTAACCTACCCATCACCGAACTGCCTCCTGCCCACAGATCAATGCCGCCGCCGCCGCTAGAGCGAGCTGATCGAACGTACGCCCCGCCACAGCTCCCCCCCCCCCAATCCAACGCTGTCGGCGGAGCTTTTTCGGAAAGCGCACGGCCGGAATGGGGAAAAATAAATAAACAGATATCCTCCGCCGATCGGCAGCTGAAGTCGAGTCGAAAATTCCTACGTCACACGCATCGGCGGCGTGCACTGTGTTCTCCCCGAAGCGGCCGCCGCCACCGGCTGTGTTTTGATCTTCGTGTGCTCATCGCGCTCGTTACGTGAACACGCACACACAAAGCTCTCAGATCTACCCCCCCCCCCTTTCACTACCACCCCGACGGACGTCGTACGTACGGTTCGCCGTGCGTGCGTAGTTGATTTTTCGGTAGCCGTCACGTTTCACCCCGTTATCGCTGACCCACGCGTTCTTCCTTTTCCGCCACCCCCCCCCCCCCCAACGTGCTTTCAAAAATCGTCAGGTAGCCGCTGTTGCTAAACATCCCACAGGCGTCATTCAAATCGAACACCGATTAGATACGCGTCGCTCATGCTCGGCTTACGCGTACAAGTTTCTTACGGCGCCATCGTGTACGCCGTCAAACATGTATATCGCCAATAACTGTTTACAATGTCACGCACGAAACCGTCGTTACTTCGTGGCGTTCGTCGTCTTTTTCTCTCTTTTTCGTCATACTACCGCGGCTCAGCGTTCGATGTTTATTCAAAATTATATTTTAAAATTCAAATTTTAAAATGTCGGCCGAAAAGAAATTAATTTTAACGTTGTGCCTGAAAATTATTTTCTAAAATATTAATTGAATAAATTAGATTGGATGTGGAAAAAATTCTTAATAAAACAAAAGGCGAGCCCGGATGAAACAATTAATAGCAAGAAGACAACATATAGGATCGTCCGATATTCTTTTAAAAGAAATTTCATCAGAAGAATTGTCATTTTTAACACGGCGTATACAGAAAAAATATATTGAAAATCGGAATTGACGCGTAAAGGTGCGACAAAAAGTTGAAATTGTCCGACATAATTTTTCCGCATATGCAATCATTTCACTTGCACGTCGGTATATGTACAAATATGCAAGTTTATTTTTAGTTGTGCACCAATTATGATTGGCGTCACTAAAAACACGCACTTGTAAACCCAGCTTTACACTACGATCTGCAACAACTCGACTATAACTGAATTGAAATCGTTTACCGTAGTTGAGTGTATTTTCAATATAAATAAATAATGTTTGCACATACGCACTTGTGACAGTTACTATGATGTCTAATCTGGCGGAAACAAAAAATGAACAATTCTTTTCACCAATGAAATACTTTATAGTATATTCATTTTTTCGCACTAGAGAGTTATGTATTATTTCGCATGTATTTCAAAATATAAAAATTTCAATTATCTTTATGAGACATTTTTCGAAACACAGACCAATAGCATTGCAAAGTCCATCTGTCAAATAAATGAAAGTATAATAGTCACCATTTAGACTAAATGATCAATATCAAAGCACTAAATATCAAATAATGATTTATTCGATAATAGCCATAAAATGTTGTGACAACTACATCCACATGGTTTTCGAACATTTATACATATATTTTATTTCAATATACATTAGGGATTTAAAAATAACAAATATTTTCATCAACTGAGTTCCACTTAGATTGTTTTGTTGAAAGCGATGATTTGTGTTATTGCTTTTAAATGTATTATGAAATCAAATGTCACATTAATATAAATGTATGAATATAACGTACTCTTGCAACAATGTGATATTTTGGTGAGATAAATTTAATATTAAGTCACTATATGATTTCTTTACTTTTATTGCTATTCTATTATATAGCTCGATTTTAATAATTAGTGCGCTAAACCAACAGTGAGATAGACTGACAGATGTTTCAATATAATGCGATTCCGCGTGCATTTTATAGCTGAACAAAATAAGCCCTAGAGCTCGACTTTTTGTTAGGAAACTTTTTTTTTCGCTGAGGAGGATTTACTAGTTCCGTATTTTATGTATATTGCGTATATTACATTATTTCTTCCGACTTCTAATTTGTTTTTTAGCTCAATTCTTCAATTAAATTATAACTTTAACTCAATCATAAGTTTTTTAAAGATAATAACTTATTATTCATGTTATTATTAATAACCTGTTTATAATTATATATATTAATTATATATAATATACATTGTATATTTTACGTAATAAACAACAATAATACTATATAGAATGGTGTATATATTTAAAACTGAATTATGTGTAAAACAGCGAAAATTGTCTTATCTTATATTATATTGTCAATTAAAAATTTATATTATCATCACATAGGTATTATTATTATTATTATTATTTTTTTTTTTTTTGCAACGTTAGAATATTTTATTTTATTTAATTGTAAATCTTAGATTGGTATGAAATATTAAACATTTAAAATAGCTTACTCTTATTGATATACAGTAGAACCTCGATTATCCGAACTAATTCGCATCTAGTTCGGATATTATAAATTCAAAAAAAAAATGTAGAATTATGTATTATGTAATTATTTATTATTTTTATTAATATTTTATTAAAATTACATACATACATTACATTATTAGAAACATTATCATACATTATAAGAAATACATTCAATTTATTTTATTTACACATGTATTAAATATTTTTGACAAAATTATCAATTTTAATTTGACGATGAGCTGCAACGCGCTTTTTTGCAACCAAGTCTCGCAAACGTTTAAGGAGAAGTAACTGTGTTGAACAACATTCGGCCTGTTTTTCAAACCACTCAAGACCAGTTTCAAATGCAGCACATGCTTCAGCAGATGTTCATCCTTTTGGCGTACTTATACTTTCATCACTAATGCTGTCGTCACTTTCTTCATTTTGCAACGAAGAAATGATTTCATCGCTATCTAATATTTGATACCCTAGATCATTTACATCAGTTGCTAACCAATCAACAGCGTTATCATAATTACAGTAAATAAATTCGATAAACCAGCCGGATACGAGTTTTAATGTTCGGATACGCTAATTATAGTTCGGATAATAGAGGGTTCGTACAACGGAGGTTCGGATAATCGAGGTTCTACTGTATATATAAATATACAGCTGAAATTTTCGAATAGTCAAAAATGGTTATCGATTATGATTTTTTGTAGATATCTAAAATGTATTACATTAATTGTAGTACAACTTCATAATAAAAGGGTGAAATTTCTGAGCTCAAATTAAATGTAGGAATGGGTGAGAAAAATTGCTGTATTGGAATTTTAAATTTGAAACTAACATAGAAAATATTTATTGTTGGTGTAATAAATCAGTAACAATGCAATTCGTCCCAAACCACCTAAAACACCAGAACACCAACGATGCTAAATTGCCTATTCAAAGCGCCGCTTTTACATAAATGTGGATAATATACTATCCATATGATACTATTATGATGTTATTCCTTAGTTTTTTAAATTTAATTTTTTTGATTACCAATCAAATCATTGAATTTTTTGTCTTATGACTCACGAATATATGAAAAATTAATTTTTCAGGTAATTTTAAGTATTAAAAAGAATCAAATATCACATTATGTTCAGGTTCTTTATAAAAATTTCTAAAATCATTTTTTAAAGTAAATTAAAAATTAAACTTAAAAATATTCTAGATTTTATAAAAATATTTTATTTAAACAAGTTTAATATTCTTTTATGATTGACAAATATATTTTTCATTCTAAAGTAAAATTCAATAAACACCAAGTTCCACTAAAATTATATTATCAGATTTGAAATTTTACTGAGAATCTTAAATATTTATTAATACTACGAGTATAAAATCCTACTTTTTAAATGTTTGCCAAAATATTTGCTTAAATTAATTTAAAAATTTGGGAAATATTTTCAAATTTTTTTTTTTTCATAATTCAGTAAAATAATTTCACTTATTCCTAAAACATTTGACTGATTAATCCTTTATATTTTTTCCTAAATGTTAACAAATATAACAACGATACATAATTCTGATTTATATTATACTGATTATAATTTTATTTATAATAATAATTTTTTTTTTTTAAACATAGATTCCTTTTACAATGAATCATAAAATTTCAAAATGTACAATAAATAATACTGCATAGATAAACATAATTGTAATTAAGAGTTGTAAAATTGTTGGTTATATTTCAATGAATTTCTTCCTATGAATAAATATAAACTGTAATTATAGATTAAAATACATTCCTATGATATTAATTTAATTGCATGCTACAATATTGAAATAAATAATTATTCAAAAGTATACTTTGAACATTCAGACTTTTGATTTATTGAACTATGATTAATTTTCACTTATTTTAATTTACTCTGAAGGATTACTCATAAAACCAAGTGCTCAGTAAGTCTTCTTTCACTAATTAGGTGCAATAAGGGTGTGAATGAATAAATTGTGGGACCCAATGTAACGTGGTTTACGCAAACCGTAGGAATAATGGAATTTGAAGTATGCAGTATACATCACTTAATTTTATTTCTAAAGGTATGTGGTCAGTGTCGGGCATGGAAGTTCATTACAGTTAACCATTTTATACGCACACCATCAATATAGCAGTAAATAAGGATGGTTATAAATAAATACACTTACAATTATGGTTAACCATTCGTAATCGCAATGTTTGATTACACGTTTGAATATATTACCTGAGAGTTTAGTTTAAATAACTACTCCAATAGTTGTATGAAAAATTGTATTTTAAAATTTATTTAATAAAATAAATTATTTTTATATAATAATCGTACAACAAAATTTAGTTACTTAAATAGTTTTAAAAGTATGATTGAAAATTATTTTACAGTTAAAAAGCATAATTTATTAGTAAATAATAAAATATAATAATATACGTAGTAAATTAAATATAAGTTTACTGTGATAATTTTTTTTTTTTTTTTTATAAATACACTCAATTGATTAAGCATTATTTAAACAGTTCTTAAATATGACTATATTACATTGAAAGACATATTTACGAGTATGGTTAGATCTCTTGGAAACTTTTGGATTGAATTTCTTGGTAACTCAAACAATCTTCAAAGTAACTACAAAAATATTAAAAAAATATGTTCGTTGTGTAATCATTTTTAAGTAAAACTACAATATTATATATTGAAATTAAAAATAATGGAATGACAATTTACCGTAGAAAAAAAATTGCTTTTTGCAAAACAAAGACCAGACATTTTAATTTTAAAAAAAAAAAACCGACAATTTTGAAATTTTGTATGGTTTTAAAGAATGTTTTGAAAACATGGTCTTTAATAGTTTTATTGAAATTCCTTAAATAGTATAATTATCATATAAAAATTTTTGCTTTTGGTAGAGAATTCGACTGTTACCTCACCTTGTAAAAAGGTACTAATTACTGTATATACAAGAAGTGCTCTATAACTGGTATATAATATAATATCTGGGTTATACAATATTATATTTTTGTATACATTTTTGATATATTTATACTTGTAAAATTAATTATTAGATGAGTTAATATAATTGTTGTTTTAACTGCTGTGATAAGAAGTGTTCTTATCAAACTTATGAAGGGCTAAATATATTAAACGTAGGTTAACAGGTTTGGATCAAAAATGTCATGCATTACATATACTGAGAATAAATACACTTAAACGATATTAGGAAAATAGTTATGTTTGATTATATAACTGATAGCAATAATTCATGAAAACTAAAATTCGAGATCGACCTCTGTAATTTTTTGATAGTAGAACGTAAATGAGCCTACATGTTTACATAAAAAAATTCTTGAGGTTTTTGTCAAAATAAAAATAATTCATCTGTCCATACATAGTTAAATAGAAACCTATAATATTGAAATTTTATTTAATTAAAATTATTTTAATATTGTATATGATTTTTGAAAAATATGGCAGTACAAACGATTTGTATGTAAATATGGTTAAAAGTAAATTAGTTAAACTGTTTTAAATAACACACGCAATTAATTTATTTTTATCACTATAAATAATAATGCTTATTTTATTTTTTCATATTTTCCATCATTGAACTATGGTTAAATCAGTGACTGATATAATAAGTAAATATTTCAGAAAATTTTAATTATTATACTAAAAATATGTTTGTTTCACTTCTTGATTTTTAAAATATACTCACATATGTCCCACTTTTGTTAAAATGAACTATTTTTTCTTCGATATTATAAAAAAATCATGTAACATATATCATGTTTTATTAATAAAATATTTTCTATAGAATATTTTAAATTCAATTTTTAATTATAAGAATAATTAAAAATTGAATTTAAAATATTGAAATTAAAATATTAAAACCTAACCATTGAAAATGTGTCGTATTTACCAATTTTGATAACAGTTTTAAATAATAAAAGTTTACGAGACTTCGTTTTCTTGAACCACTGAATTCTTTGAATAGACATGCATTATGCATATTTAATGGAATTAAATATATGACAGATCTTAATCTGTTTACCTGATTACATACACGTTTCATTAGGTGCTCACCTAGTTTCACGGTATCTTAAACGTTCAACTACCCTCAGTATCTCAGTTACCTTGGCAACAAAGAAATGGAGTTTATTCCGATTAAATCCCACAGAGCCACCTTGATATTATCCAAATGATATATAGATTTGTACGGCTTGTATATGGTTGATTAACTTATAACCCATTTAACGACTTAATGAATTTATAATAATTATTCAATAAAAAATCATTAAAATTTGTTTACCAATTACTACTCATATATCGTATTGTTTTGTATCATTGTACACAAAAAAATTTCTAAACTTATATTGATAAATCAACGCCATACTGTACGAGTTTAATACTTTATACAAATTACATAGTATACAATTATAAATATATATATATATATAATATACTTAATAACTTGGAGTTCTATTTGTATGCTGTTTGAAGGATTTTCCTACGTCAAAACTATTATTGTTTCAAAAATATTAATTGGGGTTTTTAAATATTACACTAAAGTTTAAAAATATACTAGGACCCACAAGCTTTACACTATTTTATATTGTTATTTTCAATTCATGTATACTCAAGGTGACTTGTCTGTTTTATCATTTTTTAATAAAATTTATCCTTTGATACGTATTTTCAATATTCCCGTTTGTTTGATGTTCTTAGTTGTGTATAATCAAATATGTAAACTGATATTTTATTTTCTTAGTATAATTCTATATAATTTTCTTCTATTTAAATTTTATGAATTAAAATTTGGTGTCTTGAAATTTCCAGTAATATTTTGATAATTGAAGATATAACTTATCTTAAATCAGTCATAAAAAACGAATGAAACAAACCAATTTGATTCAGTATAGTTAAAAAAAAATGATATGATAATAACAATATATTTCATTAATATATAATGTATAAAAACTATAAATTATCCAATTTATATGTCTTATTTCCACTGAATCTTGTTTTGATAAAACCCGATAAAATTGTAATTTTTATATTTGTGCACATTTATTTGTTAAATTGCTTAATGAGTTTAAAAATGTTTATAATGTTTTTTTAAAACAAAAATGTATGAATAAATAATAATATGAAAAATAAACAATTATCTATATATAATTTGCCAATCATAACGATTGAAACAATATTTATATATGATTGGAATTTAAAAATTTAAAATAAAAACTTTATACATTATTTAATATATATTTGATTTTGTATGTTGAACCTGAAACGTGTAATAAGAATTTAATAACATTTGAAAATAAATATTAAAAAATTAATTTAATTTTAAAATTGTATAAATGTCTAATACTTAAGTTAAAAGTTAAAAATGTATAACTTATTAGTGTATTTAAAATGCATCAAATATTTTAATTGTGTTTAAAAATATTTATTTAATACTGAAATTTATAAATATATAAAAAGTATTACATTTATAAAATTTTTTTAAATAAATAAAAAAATATATACATAATATAAATTAAAAATAATATATATATATATATATAACATATTGTTACGATACATTCTTATCATTGTGCATTGAAACTGTTCAAAGTGCTTTAAATCACTTAAGAACATTTAAAAAATCAAATTGTGGATATCCATTTACAACGTTTCTGAAAAATTGTATAAACAAAAACATTTCATGGATGATATTCAAAGACCAATTGGTGATACAAAATGTAATACATGTTCAAAAAATATCGTGCTTGTAATAAAATCAATAAATTATCTTATAATAAAATATTTATTTAAATTAAATATTTAAATGATAAAATTTTAAATGATGACAACGAACTATATGTTTTTCGTTATTAAAAATTATTGCACGATAATATTTTTACAATAATTATATTTTTAGACGTTAAATTTATAAAATGTGCAGTATTTTTATACAACAAAATGTTTAAATTAATGATGTCAAACATTTTGATTCTTGGTGGAATAGGTTAGTAAATAATTATCTTCAAGCTTGCCACTAAATATAAAATTACGAATAATGTCAATATTAGTCAAATAATATTATTTTGATACACATAGTAGGTATACAGAATACATATTATATATATATATATATACATATTAAACTTGTTTTCATAAATTTTATTGAGTATTAAAAAGATTATAGATTGAAGTACATGCTGTAGCTAAAAATTAATTTATTCAGTACACTATTAAGTTCATGGATCAATATTGAATTGTGAAATTTTTTATTAAAAATTTATAAAAATAAAATTTATTAATTAATTCAAAATCGTATTTTATAATAACATTATTTTAATTTTAATAATTTGTAATTGGTTCCACAGAATACTTTCGAAGGACACTTGTAGCCCGCAGGCCATGAGTTGGGCACCATTGGTTTAAATAATTGAATTAAATACTTATTTTTTTATTGCTCAACCAATTTTAGATTCTGAACGAAGTGAAGAATGTATTGATTTTACAATGATGTGTGTTTTTTTTTTATTTTTTTATTTTTGTGTCTGTCGACACGATTTGGGGCAGTAAAAATGTTTCTATTTCCTTATGTAGCAACTTTTCTGAAAGAGAAGTGAATCTAGTTGGTACTTTGGGGGTCAAAAGTAAAAAATTTTCATAATTTCAATATTTTTTAAATGCGACGGGAAAAACGAGAGTTTTTACGCAAAACCAGTTTTCGACATTTTATTTTGCTATATCTCAAAAACTAATCGATGTAAATACTTGAAATTTTATTGAGCTATTTATAGACAATTGAAATTTTCAATTTTTTTAAGTATTTTTTTTAAAAATAAGGATAAAACTTTTTTGGCTGCCCAGAAAATCTTGAAAATTTAATACAAGGTTTCTTATAAGTTGTTCCTTAACTGATAAAAAAAAATCTAAAATCGTAAGTCACAATTTTTTTTTATAAGTGCTCTAAGTTCCAATTTATACGAAATATGTAAAAATTGCGAAAATTTGCAAGTTTTTTTGTAGATAAAAATTCATACAATTTTTTCTGTTCATACTTTAGGCCGAGCACCCACCAAAGTAACGTGACGTGTGGCGTGGCAAGTGAAGTAGCAAGTAGCATGCATCTAGCACGCTATTTTGTATTAAAACAATGTAATTAATAGATTTAACGCCAACTAAAGTGATACGACAGTGATATGACAAACTTCATGTTACTTCGGTGTCATTCAAATGCAGCGTGTTCCATTTTTTGCCACGTGTTACGTGTTTTTACCGACTAGAGTGACAAGTGTTTTGGAAAATATTGTAGTATCTTGCTTCCTAATCGATGGTCCTACTTTTTGAAGTAATAAACTAAATGTATTTGTATTAATTCTTTAAAATGATTGGAATCGCTCTGGATAGGTATGTAATTCTTTGAATACATCAAAAACACTACGTTTAATTTTTAGATTCTTTTTCAAGTATGGATGAACCCAATACTGTCTTTTTTTATTATTTGCGTTATTAACATTGAATAAATTTACTAAAGCCAAAACACTTTCGTCGTCCGATGAAGAAGAAAACATATTGACAACTGGTGTTACTAGTTTCTAGATACATAGGTAGGCGTTGTGTCACACCATTCGTCATTTTGTTGTTACGTGTTTGCTGTATCACTTGCCACGCCACACGTCACGTTACTTTGGTGGGCGCTCGGCCTAAGGTTCAAAATTTTAACACTAGGTTATCTATAAGCTACTCTTTAAAAATCATTAAAAAAATTTCTACCGGACTAAGAGGAAAAAATTTTATGACTGTGTGAAATTGAAATATTTACGAAATTGCATAAAATATCGATTTATTCTCAAACGATTTTAAATATTTGTTATAATTCAAAAAGTATAAGTCGCAGATTTTTGAAATTTTTACCAGCTGTTAAGATTGCATAATAAAGCATTTCCTTTATGTCATATTTTTTTCAAAATATTATATTGATTTTTAAGCCACTTATCCGCATTTAAAATATTCGATTTTTTTACATTTTTTTTTTTTATAATCGGTGATAAAAAAATTTGTCTCGTACAAAATACTTAAAAATTGAATAAAAAATTGAACAGAAGTAGTTCTTATTGTCATTCAAAAATTATTAAAATCCATAGGCACAATTTTTTTTTATAAGCGTTTGAACAGCGAATATTGACATAAAATTACATGTAAAATATAATATAATGTATAATATTCTAGACTGACAAACTATGTCAATGTATGCATGCAACTAATAACCTATCCTAACTAAAAAATATATTTTTCGTTTCAAAATAAAATATACTTTTTACAATATTTATAAATAACAATGTAGTATATCCTAGACAATCATATTAACTCCGTTCAGAATCGTTATTCGTATACAATGATATCTATCATTGCATTCAAATTTAACAAATCCATAGTAATAATGACCTATCCTATAAACGAGGTGCACTCCACCCTTAACTGTACAGCAGAGTGAGGCCCATCCGGTTTTTCTTATTTAATCCAATTAGAATATATATATAAAAATTCTTTCATGTACAATTAACTTATTCAAACTACTTCTGTATCAGTTTTAAGTATTTATGAATTATTGATTATAAAAAAAAAACTAAACACAAACAAAGAATAACAGTTTTTATCATAGATATAAATACAACTAATAGTTATTATACCAACTTTTTAGATTTTAATTAAACTTCAAGTTTCTAAAACCATAACCTGCATTTCATTACAACTGGATATTACAATAAAACTCTTTAGAACTTTGTTAAATAAAATAATTTTAACCGATCTTGAAGACAGAATGTTAAACTCTCAAGGGTGTTCTTATATTTTAAGTATGTACTTTAAATCCAAACATTATAGAGCTTACTCTCTTGAGGTTCAAATAGATTAGTGTAAATTAGTAAAACTAGGGTTTACTATGTATAACACTTAATTTGTATTGAATATAAAAAGTTATGCATACAAATATGTATATATATATATATATGCGTGTGTGTGAATTTAAATTTTTTATTCTAACACTTGTTTTTCTTAATATTTATCGTTTATGCAACAATTTTCTTCTGTAAATTATATATTTATTGTACAAATATTTATTTTTATATTATGTTCACCTCATATTATTAACAATAAATAAATACATAAATATATATAATTAAATAATTACTCTTTTGAGTAATTATATTATAGTATTTTATATGATAAATGTTAAAAGAAATTTATATATAAATTCGGACTTGATAAAAACAAAAAAATATTTTGGATCTACTTTAAAATCGTTCGATGATATTTTTGTTTGAAGTTAAAATATAATTTTCAGTTATAGCAGTACATGAAGTTTTTGGACAGGTTGAACAATCGTATCTGTAAGATAACCTAACTTGAACTGTTATGTTCAACATAAAATCGTTTATAACAAATGTTGACAAGTTTGGAAACTATTAGAATCCATTGACCATTGTTTTGTGAAATACTTGATATTTTGTACTAAAGATCTCTAGTTATGAGTTTGAAATTAATGGGTTGAAATATTTACTGTGAAAAGGTGAGGTTAGTCGGTTAATTGGTACCGTACATTTGTTTTTATAAAATACAGTACAATTAATAATGATTGTAGGAATTTAAGTGTTATACATAAATTGATGTATAAATATCATAGGTCTAGGTTAAAAGATCGAAACAATTAATCGCGAATCGATAATAATGTAAATAAAAATAGCGAATTTTACAATAAATGATCATGCATAATAGTAAAACTTAATTTAAATTACATATATTCAAAAATGTTCAACTCATTATATATAATAGTAACTTACTGATATTATAAATTAGAATATATCAATTTTTTTTCAATTTTTACTTGCGATATCTGATGCAATTGATGTATGCTCTCGTACGTATCAAGTCGTCGTCAATGTGCTATCTTAATTACGATATAACTTACGATGTAACCATCTTTCTATATGGAAATTCATTGATGGAATAAAGAAACTTCAAAATGTACAAGAATTGAAACGAGAGAAGTATAATGCTGAAGAACAACCACAGAAAAAAATAAAGTGCAAAGACTGTGCTAAAAAAATGAATTCGTCAATTACAAATTATAATCCTAATGATAATAAGAAATTTCTAAAATGTATAGCATATAATATGTCACTAAATGTCTAATTATTAAATTTAAAATTATTATTATAATTAAATATAATTGTTAATATAAATTAAGAATTTAGATATTTTCTATTTACAATATTTTCGCTGTTTTAACCAGATGCTAAATATCATTTTGTATAAATGTAAATAACAATTAAAATAGTTAATCGTTGTAAAAACTTGGCATGATAGAATTATTTTATTTTCAATGGTTATCAATGATCCATGTTGTACTCAGAAATAAACATATAATTTGAATATACCACTTACGGAAAAAAAAATCCTACTGAATTTACCTCAAAATACATTGATATATTGTATAAAGCGTACAAGTTACTTGAAAAAATTATAAAGTAAAATTTATTTTTGAATATAATGCTTTTAGTACAACTGTTTATTTTATATTGAGATAAGTTAAAGATTTAAATAACTCGTTTCTGCTTTACTTTTGTGTCAGAGTGCTTCAAGTTAGTGCTATATCAAGTGTAAAAAACTTATACAATTTCATTAATAAAAACCCTTGTTATTCAATTGAAATTCTATATATTTGATATAAAAATATATTATATTTTATAGTACTATATATATTTTATATTTATTTCGGGTTGTTATTTTCTTTTATTATCATTTATATTATGTATATCAAAAAATAAATAAATAAATAAATATAACATTTATATTATAAATATTTTAACAATCCGATCACCTTAAATTGATGTACATGTAAAATATTTAAAAATTCGATGAAATGATTATGTTTTAAAATGTTTCAAGATAAATTATTCTTATACAATAGGAAATCAGTACCTATTAATATTAAAAAAACATTGCATTACATGTTTTGAATAGAATTAATAGTATTTTATTATAAAGACGACATCAAATGGAAAACATTTATTTTTTTGTTTTAATATTAACTAAACTTCCAAAGATAAACACATTACACATTTGAAATAATATGCACTTTGAACTATGTAAGTTTTTTCTTAGACAAAAATTAAATAAAAGGTCAAAATTTAATAAAAAAAGGCTCTAAATATTTTGGTCAATAATTGGCGTACTATTTTGATCTTATTATATTTAAATATACATATAAACCACTTTTAATGAAATATTTTCACTATATGGCTTCTTTAATTTAATACCTGTGCAAAATAATATTTGTATTGATTATATAACTAGAAACTCTGTGAAACTTATTATTACTAATACATACACCATATATTGAATATTTTTTTAATGTTCCATCAAAAATAATTAAATATTTAAATATAATGTTAGATCTGCTTGAAAAAATAATTTATAAAATAATTTTAATAGGTTGATGAATGAGTTAAAGTGTTTGTTTATTAGTTGTATGATTTATTATGATCATTTTGCGAAAAAAATACTTTCATATCTATATTGTTTTGGAATTGATAGTAATTAATTTTTATTTCTTATAAAAATGCATATCTTATATATATAGCTATGTGTGTGTGTGTGCGTGTAAAAAGATTTTAATATTAATGAAAAAGAAACATTAGCCACACTCAAATTTTTGTTGTGTTAATAGCATGTGCACGGTGTTTGTAGACTGTACCAGTTATAAAATTAGACGATTTTTGATACTAATTAAAACTAGTTATAAATATAATTACCCTCAATTTAACATAATTCAAAAAAAATATTTTATTACAACTTGTATTATTTCGATATGTTTTCCCAGCTTAAGTGTCTGAAAATTAAACACTTTATGTGTTTTCTAAATGTTACTAATGTATCTATGTGAACTAGTAATTTACATTAGAAATAGTTATGCATCAATCCACTGGTTTATCGTATACAATTGGGGCGGATTAAATTCACTAAATCACTAAATACTAAATTTGCCAGCTCACTAATGTACCATTGAATGGTATTTGATGTTATTGGTCGGGCTACAAACAAGAGTAACAACATAACATAATGTTGAAAGGAATAAATTATAAATATTATATTTTCTCTTGTATAAGTAATGTATTAGTAACTCTATTCTTAATTGGATTTCGGATATTTCATAGATAAGAATATAAATAACCTTATTTCTTGTGAAATAAAATATAAGGCATTACATTATTTCACAAAAATCTAACAATAAGTCTATATGGATTCATGTATAAAATACCGAAATTAAAAAAATCTCAGTTCACGTATTTTGAAACAATGAGAGTTAATAACAATACCTTTCAGTATATTACAATAATACAAAATATGCAGGCATGATAATATCTAGCTTCTACATTGGCTCAACTTATTATCATAGATTATATTAACATTACCGTGGAAAATACTATACGATGTTAATACAAAACTAAAAAAATACAAAAAAAAAGCTCAAGAAAATATACTAACCAGACAGAACGAACTAAATTATTTTGTTTTAACACTGAAACCACCAGTCGTATATTTATGTCTATAACAAATATATTACAATTACATTTAGCCAACATTTAAATATTAAAATTAATTTCAGTAAATTATATTATAAAATGTAAACGAATTCTTGCTGCACTCAATGCAACTATTCTTATCAACAATTTGAATTTAATTAAAAAAACTACATTATAATATTTTTTAAAATATTAAAAGTTTTCTCACGCAAAAATATTAAATAAAGCATTATCCTATGATATAATAAAAAAAACTTTCTTATGGTTTATCAATTAGTTTACTTAAATATAAAAATTCTTAATTGTTTTATCTATCTACCACATGGACATGTAAAAATGTTAAGCATTTAAAATGTAAATTACAATATACAAGAAGTATTTAACAAAGAAATATATTTTATTTGATTTATAGTGATGGATAATTAATTAATAAATAAATTAATAATTGATTATTTGATTATGGGTAATTATTAAAAAGATCTCATCTATTTTTTTTTTTTTTTTTTTTTTATGTTGAATAGTCTATCCGCTTCGAACATTTATGAGTTATTTTAGTACAGTGATATAGTTTATACGAGTTTATATTTTTATTCTATTAAATGGTTTTTACTTTTATATATGAGATTACTGGGATTAAAATTTTTATTCAGAAATTATACATAGTATAAATTAATATAATTCATGGTTAAGTATTTAAGCAAAATTCATGAATCTTCTTTACATATGATAATATACTCGAGTAGTATATTTTCAAATACAAATTGTAAGGTTATTCATGGTTAAAAAGTTTAGAATGCATGAGATAGTTTCATATCCATGTTCGACTTTTATGATAGTGCTCTAAAAACTTGAATGATTAATAAAATCCTTGGTAACCTCGATTATTTATATTTGTTCCATTGGTTTGTATTTTGCCTTAATTTATTTTTATCGTTCTTATACTTATTGTATACATTATATGTGTACATTATGGTGAAGAATAGCAATTTTTAGAGGATTTTATTTACAACTTGGTTGCCTTTGACTTCTTTATTTCAAACGAGCAACGATAAACCTAACATGTCTAAAAAAACGTACTGAATATAAAACGCATTAAAATATAAGTTAAATTAACAAAGTATCCAAATGAAATATACATAATAAAAATTAATGAAATAACTAAAACTGTTTTAAAGGATAATTGTTTTTATATTAGTAAATCGAATTTTAATTGTTAGACATTTTCATTAATACAAATTTTAATTATTATTTAAATTTTGTGTTTATTAATATCAATTTTTTTTTCTAGTCATATTAATAATAAATGTTTACAATATCCACAAGTTCCATAAATATATAATATAAATAATAAATAATTATAATACAACTAATAAAATTATATAATAATATAACTATTCATCGTATTCGAACAAACCAAGTTGACATTTATTCATGTATTATTATATTAAGCTAAGTAAAAATAAATGAGATTTTAAATTAAGACCCTTATGAATTAAGTTGTTTCATAAAATATGAATTGAAGCTTAGCCGTTTTTAATAAATATGATAAATCTTAATAATCATAAAATAAAAATATCTTTATTTTACATTTAAATTTCAACATATTTTATACTGCGGTAAAGTAATTTAATTTAAAACACTTTAAAAAAATGAAAACAAAAACATTTGGTAGGATTATATTTTAAATAATTGACACTTATATATGCACTCTAACTCAATTGGTTAAATATGTTCCTCTTTTTGAAAAGAAAATCTCATTAAGATTATAATCCCAGATTTAAAAACGCTGTTTTCAAATGTATTAGTTCAACCACTTCATGTTATAAGGCCTACTCTTATTTTTGTTCTGTTTGAGAGCGAAAATGAACTTCTTATATTTATCCTGCAGTAAAATACCATGCAGTTAAAATCTGTAAGTTTTTTTTATCACACATCATTAAGATAACAAGACGTGATTATTTTTTTAAGTATGAATAAATAATAATGTATGATATAATGCACTATACGAGTATATGTATACTATTCTCAAATAAATTCAAAATACTATTCAATGAAATATTTAATACAAATGCAAATAATTAAAAACAAAATATTGAAGAAAAAAAATTTGTAATCATCAAATATTTTTGTTATAATATAAAATAATTACATAATAAAAGATAATAATAGCTTGTTTATATTGATATTTTTATAATATATGTTGATTTTTATTAGGTCAATAAATTTTTTTTTTTAAGAAACAAAATATACTATATTGTGTAGAAATTGTTACCTTAAAAATTAATAAATATCCTTTATTCCTCAAAAATATTTTGTGAACTATTACTTAAATTTTAGTACAGTTCTAATGAGAACCATTTAATATTTTAAACTATTTTAACATATTTTCTAGATTTACAATAACAATATTAAATATTAAATTAATGTTCTTCACAGTAGCTGTACTAGCTCTATCAGTAATTCTTAAGGTTGAATAATTTCAATGAAAATTTGCATTTCGCTTCGATACTTCGATATAGATAGTTTAATTTTCATACAATTTTTGGAATTATCAATTATAATAAAAAATAACTATTAAACGAAAAAAAATAAATAAATTTAATAACAATTGAAGTGTCAATTGAGAAAAAGTTAATTGGATATAAAAGTAATTCACATTCAATAAAAATTTATAATAAACAATAAGCGGCAATTAAATTATGTAGTAACTCTTGAACCTAAAATCAGAAAATTAATCACACAAGAAAACAATATTTAAAAGTTTTGATATTTATATTAACACAGCCATCGGCAACCCATGGCCCGCAGGTCACATGCAACCCTCCAAATATATTTCATGATATTTAAAATTTTAATTTTATATATTAATTTGTAATAAATAAAATCGAATCATAGCTATTATGTAACAATGTTAGATAAGCTATAAGCGAGAAGGTAATCTAATCGTTTGTAATATATATATTATTTTAAAATAATATTAGAATTATCCGAATAAACTTTACATTGGAAAACTACTAAAGTTAATTTTTTAAATACAATTGAAAACCTACAGAAATGATTTAAAGAAAAAAAATCAAGTTATTTCAAAACCCTCTTTCTGTTGACATTAATGTTGTTGAATCTAAATTATAGATGCAAGTCATAGAAGAGCAAAACAATGATGTTCTTAAAAATATTTGTAAAGATAACAATAGTCTAAAAATATTTTACTCAAGTTATTTTAAAATAGATTTTAAATGCAGTAAATGTTTTCCTAAAAAAAGTATTACTGCTTTCGGTAGCCCTTATATTTGTGAGTAGACATTTTAAATACTAAAATTCTGAAAAATTAAATATTGTTCACGATTAGGCAATGAACACTTGGATGCAGTTTTGAAAATATCAACAATCAATATATAATTGGATACAAATTAATCAGCTTGAATAATTCAACTTCAAAAATCAATAATTAATAATTATTTTTAAATTTCTAAGTTTTCTCTGTTTATATACTTAACACAAAATTAGTTAATGAGAACAACCTCGAAATGTCAAACTGATAATATTATTGTTGATAACCATAAATATACATATAAGTATTATTTGTTAAAATTTTATTTTTTTTTAATATTTAAATTCTATTTAAAGTCCTCAATAAAAATCTGATAAAAATATGGCCCACGTAAAGAAGATTTTGAACCATGTATTAACATATCCAATTGTATTTGAAAGTATTATAGTAAAATACTGGCACTGAAGTTACAGTATTTACAAATTGTTAACATTTTAAAATAAAAAAATATATACTATTGTGTATCATGTTGTATTTTACAATAAATATTATGTTTTATTAAAAAAATAAAAAAAACTTAAATTGTATTCACCTGTCCACATATCTGTTTATATGGTAGGCGATTAATAAGAAATACTTTTATAATTTTGGATAAATATAAAACTTTTAACTCATAATTCGGAGAATACATTTAATTTAGATATTGAAATTGATAAATATTGAAAGATATAAAATTATATTATGTAAAAAATATACATAAAACGCAGTTTTTAGAAAAAAATATCATATATATTAGATTATATAATAACATTTTGTTGTAATATATGACATCATTTATTTAGTTATTTTTCAAATTAAAAAATTAATATTAAATATTTGTATTCATGCCTGTAGATGATTTCGGATTACGAAAAACTTATAAAATACTATAGTAATGTAATAACCATTAGTACTCATAAGGGACACATTAGATTTTGTGAGTGCATTCTAAAATCGAGTATATATGAAATATCAAATATTCAAATTTATGAGAAAGATAATTACTCAGAATAACAAATGTTAATTTAAATTAGTTTCGCACATTTTTGGTAAACTTAAGTGAACATTTTTAAAGACAAATTTATGGTTACTGAACAACGAAATATTGCAACATGATAACGATAATGTTTATGCATCTTAAAATATTTAATATATATTGAATGAGTTAAATTATTAAACATATTTTATATATTAAATGTATACAAAAACACCACAAAGCTGAAATGTATAAGGTCTTATATAAAGTTTTCTCTTTTCTGTTTTACATAGAAGTAGATTTAACTTCCAAACTATATAATACAAACGATAAAATTTGTTCACTTTAAATGATTGTTGAATTATATTAATTAACTAATTAACTGTGACAATTATTTTATTAGTAATTTATAATTTCTTATTGATTTTTTTTCGTATAAATAATATGCAAATATATTAAATTATATCTTATATTTTATTCAAACAACACAAACATTATAAAAAACCACAACATACATTTTAACATGATTCTATCAAAGTACTACACGAACCACAAAAATAAATATTTTGTGCAGTAGGTAATATTATGATATCATACACTCAACTAATCCCGGTAAACCACACGCCGACGTTCGGTTAGAACGGGTGTATTAAAATATCACTACAACAATATTTCGTTTATACTGATGAATTCCGGTCATAGAAATGTTTGTCCAACATTAGTTTTATGTATTTATGGAGTAAATACTTTTTTAAAAAAACAATACGTATATTGATGACGTATATGAATACGTTGAATACGTAGAATTAAAAACCGAAATAGTTTCATTTCAAAATTTTAATCTTTCTCGATGAAATCAAATTTTCTTATTATTTCCAATAAGATTTTCAAATAAATATTACTCTTTTATATTCTGAACGGAGTGATAGAATATATTGGTTTTACAATGATGTGTGTTTTTTTTATTTTTTTTATTTATTTTTTTATTTTTGTGTCTGACGACACCTTTTTTGGCAGTAAAAATGCTTCGATTTGCTTAAGCAGCAATTTTTCTGAAAGGAAAGTGAATGTAGATGGTACTTTGGCTAGTCAAAAATCCAACTTTTCAATACTTTTTAAAAAAATCGAAAAAAACGATAAAAAAATTACGAAAAAACGGGAAATTTTACGCAAAATCACGTTTTTACAAATTACATTTTTTTAAAATGCTCTAACTCAAAAACCAAAAATCGCAACAACTTGAGGTGCACTCCACCCCCAACTGTACAGCTGAGCGAGGCCCATCCAGTTCTCTTTTTTTTTATTATTGTTTAAATTCATAATTGTATAAGATATTATAGCACATCAATCAATACTCATATTGTATGCACTGACATAAAAGAAAAATTAATCAATATAATAAAATTTATTTTAACCTAGGTAAATATAACGTAAATATAACAAATTTAATTACTATCTAAATAACAGTTACCGCGCAGAAAATTGAATTATATAACGAGTCTATGTCATGTTGCATTTTGTATAATGCACATTGCACAAACTAACTGGTCACATTAGATTTCAGAAAACATTATTAAACATAGTACGAGCTTATTTGATTGACAAAATATCTAGTTTAAAAATAATACAGCTCGTAAAAATTAAGTGTATTAAAAATGTTAATTCAATAAAAGAATATTATAAAATAAATTACAAACATTTTAATAACAATGTTTTTAATCGATAACAACATTTAAATATAATGATCTATTAACTTCTTAGTCGATATTTTAATTTTTAATATTATGTTTTACTAAAAAAAAAAAAATAAAAAATAAAAAATAAAATATAAATACTCGTATATTTTCATTTCTTTATTTATTGTATCATGATTTCTTATTTGTTTTTTTATGTGCACACTATTCTTATAAATAAATTAATGTTGGTCCATTTTTTTAATGTAATGAACTGAAATTTCAATCAACATCATAAAAAAAATTATAAATCTTTATATAATTTAACTCATATAGGTTACGTACATTATATCACAGCAACGTTTGGTAGTGTATACGAGAAAAATAATAAAGCCATTAGCTTCAGTTTTAATGGAAAACTCAAGATTATTTTTGTATTCCAATAAACAAATATAATGACAGTATTAAATAAATTTAACCTAGACTATAGTCAATAATTTACAAAAGAAAAATAATATTTTATTAGCTACCATGATATTACACAACTTTTCACATATATTTGGAATTTAATTCAATAAATTATTTGTGTACTTCTGTATTTATATCAAAAACTTTTTACGTAAATATGGTTCTATTCTACTATGATTCTTTTCATTTCATAATATAATATATGTATATTTATAATGACATACTTCAAATATAAGTGTATTAGCTTATAGATTAATTTTAACCAATAATTTAATTAAGATTAATTTATTGAAATGTAAGATTTGTGTAATATTTATTTAAAATGTATTATAATTGTGATATTTAATAGTATAATTAATTAAATATGCAATATAAATGTATTTTATTTAGTTTTTGTTCTCTTATTCCATTTAGCGGAATTACTTAAATAATGTTTATTTTCCACAAAATTTTCATGGTTTTGCTGTATAGGTGTATAGAAAAAGTACAGCACTGTATGTCATCTGATAATAAAATACGACACGAAAAGTATATAGACGCAGATTCAGTAAATTTTTGTAGATTCTAAGTTCACGTCTATCAATGTCCCGGTAGAGAAAACCTCCCCTGGATTAGTATACAGTTTTAATATACTATTAACTTAATATTAGCGACATGTCATCTAATTGATGGCTGACCTGTCGGTCCCGCAAAAAATGTATTTTAATCGCAACTATTTAAGGCTAGGGTCACCCGAATGTTGAAAAAATAAACGTTGTAAAACATCCGCTTTCGAATATCATATAAGTTAATATTTATAGTCACATTGACATCGTATAATACATGACACAATACATCACACTCTATATTTTGTCACAAAAGTCCTAACAACCGAGATATATTAACTCTCTAACTGTATTGTTTAATTTTTTCTAAAATTAAAATAACAATGATTATTTATTATGATAAAATTACGAACTGAATCAAAAGGTCGCCAAGTGGCGTACATCACGGTGTTTACATTGTTAGCAGCTGCAGTGGTGAATTGTTGCAGCGTATCCATCTGGAATTAATCGTGCTCAGAAAATCAGCGTGAGTTACATAATCGTGTCTCATGATAATAATAAATAGAAAGATTAAAATAAAGAAACCTAACGCAGGTAACTATCCTCTGTGAATAAAACGTATCAAATAATTTTTCTTTTATATAAAATAAACACAATATTCTGAAAATAATCCAGATTAAACTATTATACACATTAGGGCGTTAATACAAATTAATATATTATATTAGTGGATACTTGCAGAAAGAAAGAAAATAAGATTTTAGAATAGTATTTAAGACTTGAAACTTAATGTGTTTTATATTAATACATGTAATCTCAGGCTTGACTTAATTTTTTAAACAAACATAGGCAAAATTTAGTTATGCCGCTCCTTACATTTAAATATCACATCAAATATATTTTGTTTTTATACATTACAATTTTCCTGGAAAAATGCCACCCTAGACGTGGGCTTATGCCGCCTACCTCTTGAGCCGGGCTTTTTTAGTCTGAAATAAATAATTTATCTATACTTTATAATTCCATAACAAAAAAACGAACTTTCGAATATTATATAATTTTGCTTTAAAATTATTTTATATGTTTAATAAATTATATTTAATAAAATTATTTTATGATCTGATTCCTAACTTATAAATATTAAATATAATTAATTTAAAAACATTAAAATTAAAATAATAATAAGAACAGTTAATTATAAAATTTTAAATTAAAACCATCGATTTATTTTTTTTTTATAAAACTAAATACTTAAGAGATGTGATTGACCGAGTGAAGTGGAGGTGTAGGACAAGGGTGGCCGACCCAAAAAGTTTGGAGGAAGGCGAGGCAGAAGAAAAAGAAGAAGAATAAAAATAATATACTTTCATATTTTAATAATTCATATTTTTTCTTTGACTTTAAAAGAAATTTGAGTTAAATTTTAATTATTTAATTAATTACATTTATTTCTCGTATGAAAGAATTATAGAAAATATGATATTACGTAAAAATAATAAAAAAAATATGTGATTTTCTAAAAGGTTTTTTTGAAACTGAAATTTTTTTAACTAATTACTTTACAATGATCGTACATTTATTTACATTATATTGAATATAAAAATATAGTATTTTAAGTTCGCTCAAACAGTTAAATATATAATAAATTGACTCTCACACTATTGATGTTTATAAAATTTTAAATTTTATTGAAAAATGTAAAAAATGTTTGTCTTATTATTTATTTTAAAAAGAGTTAAAGAAAAAATCTATTGATTTTACAATTTAAACTATAAAATAATTTTTTCCTATAAATAAATACTATTAGAAAATAAGCTTAAATTAATCTATTAATTTATACAATAATGCAAATACTTATGATATTTTAACAAAAACTTATTAAAGACTCTTACTGATTAATACCAAGACATTTTAAATTTTATATTGGACGGTATTTCTATTATTCATGAGAGTAGTTATATCAACTCATATTTTCATTATTTTACTTTTATTTGTACAGCTCAATCAAATATTCCGAGAGCAACAATGATATGTAAATATTAAATAATTTAACTTTATAATCAAGACCACTAAGTATCATATTGAACAATTTTAGGAAGCCCTCATTGTTTCCATTTTCAGTTCAGTGCAATAAGCGAAACTTCTGAAAAGTATGACGCGTCACAAATAACTTAAAGTAAATTAGTGATAACACATAGGACGTGTGCTATAGATTTATACATTGATACTGTTTTCGCGAAAATATTATCGACGAAAATCCATATAAAGTTTGAATCAATAATTCATCGCCTATCTAAAATCTATTTAGCAGCGAAAAACGATTTCCGAACGATTGTCATTAGTTTTAAAATAAATTTATCGTGGAAATAAAGAAGCCGAAGATATAGTTCATAGATACACAACATATTTGAATAAAACGATTCAATAATTTTGTACATTTTTTCAATTTACCAATAACGTACACATAATCGTAAAAACTGTACGAATAAATAAGATATAAAAAAAACTTGACGAGTTGAGTTTTCTATGCCTCGCGTAAATAAGTATCGGTACTGACGACTAATGTTCTATATTTGTAAAATGATGGTGTTTCTATTGTATCTCGTTTTTACGCACATCGATATTATGTGTCCAGTCTCAACTAGTGGAATGAAGAAAAAAAAAAAATGAAAAAAATAAAAATGAACCGCATAATGTGCTGGTTCAAAATATAATATTAATACGGGTCAATTTGAACGACCATTCACTTACCTGCTACTTGCGTTCAAATGTCACTTACACACCAAGAAATGGAGATAATGCAAACAAACCTTATAACATTTCTCCGGAACCATGAAAAGGTGCAACAGTGGGTGGCCGGTACGGGGTAGTTTCTTATCGATGACATAAAACGTATGATATGTATACTTCAGAAATCGCTGAAGAAGTAGTTACCAAGGATAATTCAGCTGGAAAATGACGTACATAAAAATGTAATATTATGCTGTGACGATTTGAACTAGAGCCTGTGATTTTAGACGTGTAATTTAAATACACGTGTATTTAAAGAAAATAAATTTTTGTTACAAATTTTAGTTATTTTATACAATTACAGGTACTTGTGATTTAGTTCGTACAATTGATAGCTAGAAAATGAAATCAAAAAAGGTATAGGAATAATCAATATACTAGTATAATTTAATAAAAAGTATTATCTGGTATGAATTGCATGAAAGTAGAATGAGAGTGTTTTATTAAATATATTCTATTCTGGGCACACGCTACAAAATTACTGATGGTGCGACAGTAATCTCCGATCATCGAGACTACTAAACAAATCGAACTCAAATCAGTAATCACAAATTTGTTAGGAGAGTACGTATTCTGCATGACGACAATGCACTTGTTCATTCGTCTCTGCTGATCCGTGAGTTCTTAGATCGAAATTACATGACCTCAGACATAAGTATACTTGTATAAATGTATTAACACAAATTTAAATAAATAATTAAAAAAATATTTTTATTAAATACACGTGTACTTAAGTGTATTACACGTGTAATAGGGACCTCTAATTTGAACCAAGTAAGAATGTGCTTCATGTCGTTTAAACTACACTATCGTAAAATTGATATCAATAACGTTTTGTACCAAATAGTTTTTTTTTTTTTATGACGATGTTTCAATACGATTTAGAACTCTATTTTACAATACTGTATTATGATGTAGAGGTGGCTGTGGTAATCAGAGTTTTCGGCTTATTTCGTGACACTAAACACTTTTGTGTTTTGTGTACAAAGTAAATTATCCAAAACATACTATCCACTAAATAAATAATGTTGATGGTATATTTTATCCAATGTTAACCATAAGTTTGACACATTGGCTAACTATAGCCTTTTGTTATCGGAATAGTACAAATATTGATAAAACTACACTAAGTAAACAGTTGATTATTGCCACACAATTTTGACGTATTTATAAACGCGTCAATTCTTCAAACCGCACACTTGAGATAGAATACAGAACAAAACCGCACACTTTTGGTAGGTTAAAACCGCACACATTTAATAGGTCAACACCACAACATTTTTAAAATTGTTGTATCCAAAAACCGCACATTTATGATTTAGATCCCAGTTATTGTTTATTAATATATATAAAAAAAAAAAAAAAAAATTATTAACAATTTAAAATATTAATTAACAAAACGTTTAAAAATGCATTGCATAAAATGTTCAAAATCCGATTGGCTGAAATCGATTGTCAACGTTTTTATAAAAACTATACGATTTTCATCAATCAAAAATTCTTTCCAACATTTAAATAAGTGCTCCTAAAAATAAATACAGTTTAATTAAAAATTAAAAATAATAGTATTATGTTTTTACTTACTTGTTTTTGTTTTTATTTGAACAGACAATATTTTGCATTGTATAAAACCATTGGTACTTGTTCATATGCGTCGTTCGTTGTATTGATTTGAATATACCGTAGAATATTAATCATCATAAATACAGATAGATTTAGATTGCAAAATTCAGGATTAAATTCTTGATGAAATCATTCTGATCCATTTTTAGTCCATGTAGTTATATTTTTATTGTTTTTATGGGTCCAAATATTTTTCATTGGAAACAATCCTTCGGTGTAATTGACAAAAATTATATCTTTGAATGCATTTTATGCTTTTTGCGGTGAATATATGGACATAAAATGAATGCGTCAATAAGTTCATGTTTTGGAAAAATGATAATCCAAAAAACATTTTAATCTACTAACCTGTTTCATTTTGATTATTATTATATAATCATCTAAGAATATTGACTGAATGGGATTTTACATTATGAAAAGCTGGACTATAATGGAATCTACAACCTTTAACCTTTATTTCAATTATTTTTCCTTTTTATTTTTTTGTACGTTATTATAAGTAGCTACCGCAAAATCGAGATGAATAATGTTAATACTAAAAACTTGGTCTAACACCATGCGCACATTGGTACCATTAACCCATATTTTTATGTAACAAGATTCAGTTTTAGAACGTAAAAAACTATGTATAAAAGAAAATAATAACTCCAACTCTATACGCGTATAGTATGGTATATAGTCTATAAAATACTCGAGTTTGTATGTAATTCAATATTTTTTTTTTACACGTAACGATAATAATTTCTTCTTGTTTGTACACATAGGTCATTTTTTTCGTTCCAGCAGGTTGAAACAAAGTTTTCAAAACGTCTTCAAAACTTTTAGGTAATATTGGTAGAAGTTTTCTACGTTCATAATACATCGACTTCCTTATTAAGCTCACGTCATTTCTTCCTATAATTGTATTATTGTCAATGGATGACATATCTTGGCGTATTATTTTTCGAGATCTTTTATGAATGTCATTAGAAGCCTTGTGTTTGAGCATACATAAACTACGTCCGAATTTTATCTATGCTAAAAAGGTGTAATGTAAACTGCATTAATTTTTTATTCGTCTTAAAAAGTTATAACTTAAGCTGTATCTCGTTTGTAAAGTATACAAAACTTTTAAATATTAAATTCACCATGGTTGTGTATTTTTGATAGGTATCACAGAAATATTATTTATGTCTAAAACCATAGCATTTGTATAAATAAGTTATCGAATAACAATTGCGATGATACGACTACTGTAGGTCATCATTACATCTAGAATAGGTGAGCATAGTTAAGACCAGTAGTATTAACTTTAATTAGTTAAGTCATGATAGCCGAAAAATTCGTGTTGCAGGGTAAAAAACGTTCAAAAATTATTGAAAATTTTATATTTTGTAAAATTGATCTTCCTCTATGTTTGGGTAAGGTTTACTGGCAGTAAGGTTTTGTAATGATGTGCATCATTCGAATGTTCAAAATTGTATGAACCAATTGAAATAATGTACAATAATAAAAACATTTACTAACAATATTGACACCATAAGTAGGTCAAATCATCAAAAGGATCGGCCCAAGATCCATTCCGCCATACGTTTCTATATAGCAGGAACACAATATTCTTCCCAGTGCTCTTGATTTTAGGTCGTCGGTGAGTGCACATGGACCATAAGATTATCTATGAAGTCTTTAATGCCGAGTGGCTATTACGTGCGACTGTCATACTATTAAACTTATTTTCTTTATTTGAGTTATCTTTGCGAGTGTTGAAAAGTGTCCAGCTTCAGTGCATCAAAACCTGTGTCTGTCTTACTTCATTTTGATCTCACTATATTACTACGGTAATTATAAATGTCCAGATCGTTGGTACCCGAGTATCTACTACAAACAAGTAAGTGCTATTTTATTTAGTTTGCCAGACTGTCCAGTTGCACTGATCGTCTCTCGAATCTTTGTGATCCCGATAACCCTCCCTTAACCAAGGAGGAAAGCAACCAACCCATATACCATACCCTACTTCTTCACCATTAACCCCCAATATTCCCTATTATCCCATCTCACCCTTACATTCATATTTCCGAATTAATATCCCACATTACACCACTATCCCTTTTATATTTTTGGGTTATTACAGTTTAGTGTACGTTTAAAACTTGCACAGCATTTTAAAAATATGATGAGAACAGAGTCATTGAACACAATTTAAACCATAACTATGAATCATTAATCACTAAAGTGACCAAACGAAGCTTCTAATTCTAGCTTTTATAAAACGCATCCAAATATTTTTATGTTTATAGAAAAATTAAAAAATATTCAAATATAAATATATTAAACTAAATAGTATAAATGAACACTTTAAATACTAAAATTTTAAAACAAAAAATAAAATAAACGTTACAAGTTACAAAATTGAATTGATAGAATTGAATGGAGGTCAAACTCTAATTGATGAATATGTATCAAAAATATGTTATTATTTGTTTTAATATTATATTTTTTAAATTCACATATTTTTTTTTTTAATTTTTATTTTTTTTTCTATCAATTATTATATTATATGGTTGTAACAAATTAATTATGAATTAAAGATTATAATTTTGTAATTGTATTTAATTTTGTAAAAATATAGCTCTTCTTTTTTAAATTTTTTTCGGCTGCAGTTTAAATGTAACCATATTAAATTAGATAAAAAAGCAATTTAGTTATCACCATTTTCCGTTTGATAAAATTTCGAGCGCAGTTTACACATTTGAGTTTGTGTTTACCTGTGTATTGGGCAAAGTTACAATCGCTGTTGTTTACCTTCCTTACGTAGTACCTGAATTATAATTTTCACTGATTCATGTTCATGTGTGTTTTTAGTTTTTGGTATATTTTTCATTTGAATCTATGTTGTAACCTTGAAACGTACAATCTTTAAAAACATACCGCTAAACCATATTTCCACAATAACATCCTCTAAATTTTCTGTACTTAAATTTGTCAAGTAATAAACATTTGCCCTTGATCCTTTACTGCTATAAATAAATGTTGATATCTATTTCAAAAATGAATAAAGCCACTTACGTTTTAACCACTAATATAGATGTACATTATTCAGACTTTTAACGAGTGGCGATTAAAGACTTAAAACATGTTAACACGATTATTATATGGTAGCTTATTGGCTTATAATAACTTATCCGTCATTTAACCCTAAAAATAGTGTGCGGTTTTAACACACTATTATTGTTATACAATGAACGATAAAGTGAGCAGTTTTAGTTTATTGACCTTTTTGGGGTTTAAATCAAAAGTGTGCGGTTTTTGAACGCAACCTAAAACTAAACTCAATCACATAACTCTATAAGTCAATTCGAAAGTTTTACAAGATATTACGTTTTTCAATAAAAATTCAGTAAATGCTTTACAATATTCTTGTAACCTATCAATAAATCTATATCCTATCAATTACTTACTTAATAGTATACTAACCCATTTGCGCCCAGTGTGAACATATGACAACGTTTAAAGACTAATTAGAGCTTTTTTTCCGCGTATACTATAGTTATCGGAATCGTGGTAATGTTTATCAATGTAATAATATGTCCAGTTAACGAATGAAAAAATACAATCAGTTCATCATACGTTACCTATTTTCTCAGAATCACACTTTTGTTTTCACGAATATTATAATCAATTAAAAAAAAAGAACCGGATGGGCCTCGCTCTGCAGTACACTTAGGGGCGGAGTGCACCTCGCTTATAGGATAGGTCATTATTATAATGGCTTTGTTAAATTTGAATGCAATGATAGATATCATTGTATACGAATAACGATTCTGAACGGAGTTCATATGTTTGTCTAGGATATAATACATTGTTATTTATAAACATTGTAAAAAGTATATTTTATTTTGAAACGATAAATATATTTTTTAATTAGGATGGGTTGGCAGTTGCATACAGCGATATAGTTTGTCAGTCTAGAACATTCTACATTTTATTATATTTTACATGTAATTTTATGTCAATATTCGATGTTCAAACGCTTATAAAAAAAAATTGTGCCTATGGATTTTAATAATTTTTGAATGACATGAAGAACAACTTCTGTGGAACCTTCAATTAAATTTTCAAGTATTTTGTAGTAGCCAAATTTTTTTTATCTCCAATTATAAAAATAAAATGTAAAAAAATCGAATATTTTAAATGCCTATAAGTGGCTTAAAAATCAATATAATATTTTGAAAAAAATATTGCATAAAAGAAATACCAATCTTAACAGCTGGTAGAAATTTCAAAAATCTGTGACTTATACTTTTTGAATTGTAACAAATATTTAAAATCGTCTGAGAATAAATCGCTATTTTATGCAATTTCGTAAATATTTAAATTTCAAACAGTCATACAATTTTTTTCTCTTAGTCCGGTAGAAATTTTTTTAAAGATTTTTTTAGAGTAGCTCATAGATAACCTAGTGTTAAAATTTTGAACCTTAAGTAGGAACAAAAAAAATTTTATGAATTTTTATCTACAAAATAACTTGCAAATTATCGTGATTTTTACACATTTTATACAAATTTGAGCATTAAGGGCTTATAAAAAAAAATTGAGTTAACCGATCACCGATATTTTTAAGTTATAATAAGTTTAACTTATTATAAACCTAGTATACAATTTTCAAGAGTTTTTGCTCAACCAATTAAATTTTATAGATGTTTAAAAACAAAAATTTAACAAAAATCGAAAATTTAAATTGTCTATAAATAAGTCAAAATATGTCAAAATACTTAGAAATCTTAACCATGTATAGAGAACGTCAATATAAAGATTTGGTGAAAATTTCAAGTTGTTGCGGTTTTTCATTTTTGAGTTAGAGCATTTTTAAAAAAAAACCGATATCTTTATCAGTCTAGAATATTATACATTATATTATATTTTACATGTAATTTTTTGTCAATATTCGCTGTTCAAAGGCTTATAAAAGCGTATTTTCAAGTATTTACATCGATTAGTTTTTGAGTTATAGCAAAATAAAAAAGAACCGGATGGGCCTCGCTCTGCTGTACAGTTAGGGGTGGAGTGCATCTCGCTTATAGGATAGGTCATTATTATAATGGATTTGTTAAATTTGAATGCAATGATAGATATCATTGTATACGAATAACGATTCTGAACGGAGTTCATATGTTAGTCTAGAATATAATACAATGTTATTTATAAATATTATATAAGTATATTTTATTTTTAAACGAAAAATTTAGAAAAACCGAAAATTTAAATTGTCTATAAATAAGTCAAAATATGTCAAAATACTTTGAAATTTTAACCATGTATAGAAAACGTCAATATAAAGATTTAATGATAATTTCAAGTTGTTGCGGTTTTTCGTTTTTGAATTAGGGCATTTTAAAAAAACCGATATCATTTGTCAGTCTAGAACATTCTACATTATATTATATTTTACATGTAATTTTATGTCAATATTCGATGTTCAAACGCTTATAAAAAAAAATTGTGCCTATGGATTTTAATAATTTTTGAATGACATTAAGAACTACTTCTGTGGAATCTTCGATTAAATTTTCAAGTATTTTGTAGAAGCCAAATTTTTTTTATCACCGATTATAAAAATAAAATGTAAAAAAATCGAATATTTTAAATGACTATAAGTGACTTAAAAATCAATATAATATTTTGAAAAAAATATTGCATAAAAGAAATACCAATCTTAACAGCTGGTAGAAATTTCAAAAATCTGCGACTTATACTTTTTGAATTATAACAAATATTTAAAATCGTCTGAGAATAAATCGCTATTTTATGCAATTTCGTAAATATTTAAATTTCAAACAGTCGTACAATTTTTTCCTCTTAGTCCGGTAGAAATTTTTTTAAAGATTTTTGAAGAGTAGCTCATAGATAACCTAGTGTTAAAATTTTGAACCTTAAGTATGAACAAAAAAAATTTTATGAATTTTTATCTACAAAATAACATGCAAATTATCGTGATTTTTACACATTTTATACAAATTTAAGAATTAAGGGCTTATAAAAAAAAATTGAGTTAACCGATCACCGATATTTTTTAGTTACGATAAGTTTAACTTATTATAAACCTAGTATAAAATTTTCAAGAGTTTTCGCTCAATCAATTAAATTTTATAGATGTATAAAAACAAAAATTTAACAAAAATCGAAAATATAAATTGTCTATAAATAAGTCAAAATATGTCAAAATACTTTGAAATCTTAACCATGTATAGAGAACGTCAATATAAAGATTTGGTGAAAATTTCAAGTTGTTGCGATATTTCATTTTTGAGTTAGAGCATTTTAAAAAAAAACCGATATCTTTGTCAGTCTAGAATATTATACAGTATATTATATTTTACATGTAATTTTTTGTCAATATTCGCTGTTCAAACGCTTATAAAAAAAAATTGTGCCTATGGATTTTAATAATTTTTCAATGACTTTAAGAACTACTTCTGTGGAATCTTCTATTAAATTTTCAAGTATTTTGTACGAGCCAAATTTTTTTTATCACCGATTATAAAAAAAAAATGTAAAAAAATCGAATATTTTAAATGCCTATAAGTGGCTTAAAAATCAATATAATATTTTAAAAAAAATATGACATAAAGGAAATACCAATCTTAACAGCTGGTAGAAATTTCAAAAATCTGCGACTTTTACTTTTTGAATTATAAAAAATATTTAAAATCGTTTGAGAATAAATCGCTATTTTATGCAATTTCGTAAATATTTAAATTTCAAACAGTCATAAAATTTTTTTCTCTAATTCCGGTAGAAATTTTTTTAAAGATTTTTGAAGAGTAGCTTATACATAACCTCGTGTTAAAATTTTGAACCTTAAGTATGAACAGAAAAAATTTTATGTATTTTTAACTACAAAAAAACTTGCAAATTATCGTGATTTTTACATATTTCGTATAAATTGTAACTTTGAGCACTTATAAAAAAAAATTGTGACTTACGATTTTAGATTTTTTTTTATCAGTTAAGGAACAACTTATAAGAAACCTTGTATTAAATTTTCAAGATTTTCTAGGCAGCCAAAAAAATTTTATCGTTATTTAAAAAAAAAATACTTAAAAATATTGAAAATTTCAATTGTCTATAAATAGCTTAATAAAAGTCAAAATACTTTGAAAATTGAATGGTGTATAGAGAACGCTTATCTAAACATTTGGTGAAAATTTCAAGTATTTACATTGATTAGTTTTTGAGTTATAGCAAAATAAAAAATTTGGTTATGTCAAAAACTGGTTTTGCGTAAAAACTCCCGTTTTTCCCAAATTTTTTTATGGTTTTTCCCGTCGCATTTAAAAAATATTAGAAATTTTTAACTTTTGACCCCCCAAAATACCAAATAGATTCACTTTCCTTTCAGAAAAGTTGCTACATAAGGCAATCGAAGCATTTTTACTGCCCCAAAACGTGTCGACAGACACAAAACAAAAAAAAAAAAAACACACATCATTGTAAAATCAATACATTCTTCACTCCGTTCAGAATCTAAAAGAACCGGATGGGCCACGCTCTGCTGTACACTTGGGGGTGAAGTGAGACTCTTCATAGGATAGGTCATTATAATGGATTTGTTAAATTTGAATTCAATGATAGGTATCATTGTATACGAAAAACGATTCTGAACGGAGTTCATATGTTAGTCTAGAATATAATACAATGTTATTTATAAATATTATATAAGTATATTTTATTTTTAAACGAAAAATTTAGAAAAACCGAAAATTTAAATTGTCTATAAAATACTTTGAAATTTTAACCATGTATAGAAAACGTCAATATAAAGATTTAATGATAATTTCAAGTTGTTGCGGTTTTTCGTTTTTGAGTGACAATAAGAACTACTTCTGTGGAATCTTCTATTAAATTTTCAAGTATTTTGTACGAGCCAAATTTTTTTTATCACCGATTATAAAAAAAAAATGTAAAAAAATCGAATATTTTAAATGCCTATAAGTGGCTTAAAAATCAATATAATATTTTAAAAAAAATATGACATAAAGGAAATACCAATCTTAACAGCTGGTAGAAATTTCAAAAATCTGCGACTTTTACTTTTTGAATTATAAAAAATATTTAAAATCGTTTGAGAATAAATCGCTATTTTATGCAATTTCGTAAATATTTAAATTTCAAACAGTCATAAAATTTTTTTCTCTAATTCCGGTAGAAATTTTTTTAAAGATTTTTGAAGAGTAGCTTATACATAACCTCGTGTTAAAATTTTGAACCTTAAGTATGAACAGAAAAAATTTTATGAATTTTTAACTACAAAAAAACTTGCAAATTATCGTGATTTTTACATATTTCGTATAAATTGTAACTTTGAGCACTTATAAAAAAAAATTGTGACTTACGATTTTAGATTTTTTTTTATCAGTTAAGGAACAACTTATAAGAAACCTTGTATTAAATTTTCAAGATTTTCTAGGCAGCCAAAAAAATTTTATCGTTATTTAAAAAAAAAATACTTAAAAATATTGAAAATTTCAATTGTCTATAAATAGCTTAATAAAAGTCAAAATACTTTGAAAATTGAATGGTGTATAGAGAACGCTTATCTAAACATTTGGTGAAAATTTCAAGTATTTACATTGATTAGTTTTTGAGTTATAGCAAAATAAAAAATTTGGTTATGTCAAAAACTGGTTTTGCGTAAAAACTCCCGTTTTTCCCAAATTTTTTTATGGTTTTTCCCGTCGCATTTAAAAAATATTAGAAATTTTTAACTTTTGACCCCCCAAAATACCAAATAGATTCACTTTCCTTTCAGAAAAGTTGCTACATAAGGCAATCGAAGCATTTTTACTGCCCCAAAACGTGTCGACAGACACAAAACAAAAAAAAAAAAAACACACATCATTGTAAAATCAATACATTCTTCACTCCGTTCAGAATCTAAAAGAACCGGATGGGCCACGCTCTGCTGTACACTTGGGGGTGAAGTGAGACTCTTCATAGGATAGGTCATTATAATGGATTTGTTAAATTTGAATTCAATGATAGGTATCATTGTATACGAAAAACGATTCTGAACGGAGTTCATATGTTAGTCTAGAATATAATACAATGTTATTTATAAATATTATATAAGTATATTTTATTTTTAAACGAAAAATTTAGAAAAACCGAAAATTTAAATTGTCTATAAAATACTTTGAAATTTTAACCATGTATAGAAAACGTCAATATAAAGATTTAATGATAATTTCAAGTTGTTGCGGTTTTTCGTTTTTGAGTGACAATAAGGACTACTTCTGTGGAATCTTTTATTTAATTTTCAAGTATTTTTTACGAGTCAAATTTTTTTTATCACCGATTATAAAAATAAAATGTAAAAAAATCGAATATTTCAAATGCCTATAAATGGCTTAAGAATCAATATAATATTTTGAAAAAAATATTACATAAAAGAAATACCAATCTTAACAGCTGGTAGAAATTTCAAAAATCTGCGACTTATAATTTTTGAATTATAACAAATATTAAAAATCGTTCGAGAATAAATCGTTATTTTATGCAATTTCGTAAATATTTAAATTTCAAACAGTCATAACATTTTTTCCTCTAAGTCCGGAAGAAATTTTTTTAAAGATTTTTGTAGAGTAACTTATAGATAACCTAGTGTTAAAATTTTGAACCTTAAGTATGAACAGAAAAAATTTTATGAATTTTTATCTACAAAATAACTTGCAAATTATCGTGATTTTTACATATTTCGTATAAATTGGAACTTTGAGCACTTATAAAAAAAATTGTGACTTACGATTTTAGATTTTTTTTTATCAGTTAAGAAACAACTTATAAGAAACCTTGTATTAAATTTTCAAGATTTTCTAGGCAGCCAAAAAAATTTTATCGTTATTTAAAAAAAAAATACTTAAAAATATTGAAAATTTCAATTGTCTATAAATAGCTTAATAAAAGTCAAAATACTTTGAAAATTGAATGGTGTATAGAGAACGCTTATCTAAACATTTGGTGAAAATTTCAAGTATTTACATTGATTAGTTTTTGAGTTATAGCAAAATAAAAAATTTGGTTATGTCAAAAACTGGTTTTGCGTAAAAACTCCCGTTTTTCCCAAATTTTTTTATGGTTTTTCCCGTCGCATTTAAAAAATATTAGAAATTTTTAACTTTTGACCCCCCAAAATACCAAATAGATTCACTTTCCTTTCAGAAAAGTTGCTACATAAGGCAATCGAAGCATTTTTACTGCCCCAAAACGTGTCGACAGACACAAAACAAAAAAAAAAAAAACACACATCATTGTAAAATCAATACATTCTTCACTCCGTTCAGAATCTAAAAGAACCGGATGGGCCACGCTCTGCTGTACACTTGGGGGTGAAGTGAGACTCTTCATAGGATAGGTCATTATAATGGATTTGTTAAATTTGAATTCAATGATAGGTATCATTGTATACGAAAAACGATTCTGAACGGAGTTCATATGTTAGTCTAGAATATAATACAATGTTATTTATAAATATTATATAAGTATATTTTATTTTTAAACGAAAAATTTAGAAAAACCGAAAATTTAAATTGTCTATAAAATACTTTGAAATTTTAACCATGTATAGAAAACGTCAATATAAAGATTTAATGATAATTTCAAGTTGTTGCGGTTTTTCGTTTTTGAGTGACAATAAGGACTACTTCTGTGGAATCTTTTATTTAATTTTCAAGTATTTTTTACGAGTCAAATTTTTTTTATCACCGATTATAAAAATAAAATGTAAAAAAATCGAATATTTCAAATGCCTATAAATGGCTTAAGAATCAATATAATATTTTGAAAAAAATATTACATAAAAGAAATACCAATCTTAACAGCTGGTAGAAATTTCAAAAATCTGCGACTTATAATTTTTGAATTATAACAAATATTAAAAATCGTTCGAGAATAAATCGTTATTTTATGCAATTTCGTAAATATTTAAATTTCAAACAGTCATAACATTTTTTCCTCTAAGTCCGGAAGAAATTTTTTTAAAGATTTTTGTAGAGTAACTTATAGATAACCTAGTGTTAAAATTTTGAACCTTAAGTATGAACAGAAAAAATTTTATGAATTTTTATCTACAAAATAACTTGCAAATTATCGTGATTTTTACATATTTCGTATAAATTGGAACTTTGAGCACTTATAAAAAAAATTGTGACTTACGATTTTAGATTTTTTTTTATCAGTTAAGAAACAACTTATAAGAAACCTTGTATTAAATTTTCAAGATTTTCTAGGCAGCCAAAAAAATTTTATCGTTATTTAAAAAAAAAATACTTAAAAAAATTGAAAATTTCAATTGTCTATAAATAGCTTAATAAAAGTCAAAATACTTTGAAAATTGAATGGTGTATAGAGAACGCTAATCTAAACATTTGGTGAAAATTTCAAGTATTTACATTGATTAGTTTTTGAGTTATAGCAAAATAAAAAATTTGATTATGTCGAAAACTGGTTTTGCGTAAAAACTCCCGTTTTTCCCAAATTTTTTTATGGTTTTTCCCGTCGCATTTAAAAAATATTGGAAATTTTTAACTTTTGACCCCCCAAAGTACCAAATAGATTCACTTTTCTTTCAGAAAAGTTGCTACATAAGGCAATCGAAGCATTTTTACTGCCCCAAAACGTGTCGACAGACACAAAAAAAAAAAAAAAAAAAAAAAAAAAACACATCATTGTAAAATCAATACATTCTTCACTCCGTTCAGAATCTAAAATTTGATTATGTCGAAAACTGGTTTTGCGTAAAAACTCCCGTTTTTCCCAAATTTTTTTATGGTTTTTCCCGTCGCATTTAATAAATATTGGAAATTTTTTACTTTTGACCCCCCAAAGTACCAAATAGATTCACTTTCCTTTCAGAAAAGTTGCTACATAAGCAAATCGAACCATTTTTACTGCCCCAAATCGTGTCGACAGACACAAAACAAAAAAAAAAAAAACACACATCATTGTAAAATCAATACATTCTTCACTCCGTTCAGAATCTAAAAGAACCGGATGGGCCACGCTCTGCTGTACACTTGGGGGTGAAGTGAGACTCTTCATAGGATAGGTCATTATAATGGATTTGTTAAATTTGAATTCAATGATAGGTATCATTGTATACGAAAAACGATTCTGAACGGAGATGATATGTTTATCTAGAATATAATACAATGTTATTTATAAATATTGTAATAAGTATATTTTAATTTGAAACGAAAAATTTAAATTGTCTATAAATAAGTCAAAATATGTCAAAATACTTAATTAACTTAACCATGTATAGAGAACGTCAATATAAAGATTTGGTGAAAATTTCAATAGATTCCATCACTCCGTTCAGAATCTAAAATGATCTTCGATTCGAGTAAATAGATTTTTTTTTTTTTTTAGTTACGGTAAATTGATTATTCATTAATAAGAGATTCTAAGAACAATTTCTTAATAGTTTGAAAATATTTTGGTTGTATTAGAAATAGTTGTGGTCATCTAAAGTGTTACTATATGACAACGCTACGCATTTCAATAGGTACATACATCGTTATTATTATTTTTTTCATTTACATAAGCCTGATATTTCGCTTCTGAAGCATTAGATATTTTATTAAACAATTATGAGATAGAAGGTGATATTATAATCGATCTATCTAATTCTAGTGTCAATACTGATGAAGATTCAGAAGATGAAGTTGGTAGTAGATAAGATATAATATACTATAGTTAGATATTTTCCTATTTTATTTACAAAATCCGGTATTATTTATAGTTTAGTTGATCATCTGTCATCTCTGTCAATTGACGACAAACGCTGATATTTGACTAGGAACCAAAGAAATAACAAACAATTTTTGTGACGAACTAGTTCAACTGATAGATATTTCTTCTACTTAAATTTTAACTCATAGATCACCGTCCGTTGAAATATTGGTTTTAACATCTGAAAAACACCGAAAACGGTTAGAAGCTAGAAAAAGATCCAAACAAATATCTCGCTGAGAAGAGGAGATAGATTTTGACTCCGAAATACCCACTTAATTTCTCGAACAAGATTACTCTAGGTATAAAAGTATGTCCACTATCAACATTTTTGAAAAATTAATGATACCAAAATTATTGAACATTTATTTGTAGAAACTAGATGGTATGCATTATTTTTAAACTGCCCAGATCCAAAAATAACATCAGAAGAAATATCTTGTTTTATTGAGATATTATATGTAAGTTTATACAAAAATTTGTTTTTAAAACGACATTATTGGGATTCAAAATCTGATATGATAAATTTTGCTGAATAAATGCGACGAAAACAATTTTTGCAGATTTTCCTATGTTTGCGTCTCAATAATAACATTGATATCAATCAAAATGACAAAGCGTGAAAAATACACCCAGTTATGGAGATGCTAAAAAAAAATTTATTGGGAATTTTATTCCTGAACAACCTAATAAATTGCCCACGATGAGTGTATGGTCAAATATTTTGGCGACATAGTTGCAAACAGTTCATTCGTGGGAAACCGATAAGATTTGGTTTCAGACAAAAAACTTGGTATAACATACAGAAAAAAATAGAATATAAGTGGTAAAAAATTGTAACTCAACTGTACGAACAATTTGTTCCAAACGTTCTGTTAGGTTATGCATTAATTTTTTTAAACCTTTTCATTCCCAATGGTTTATATTTATAAAATATTTTAAGATTTTTTTTTATGTTTAATTCTATAAGAAATTATTTTTTATATTTACTCAATTTTTATTTTCTTACTAGTAAAAATGAATTATAAAATGCACAGATAATGCTTATACTTACTATGTTTGATATTTATTTACAATTGTATACAAATTATATTTTAACGATAAAAAAAATAAATAATAAAAAATAGTATAAAATATAAAACAATATAGATTATTAATTGTTTTAAACGTATAGATTATAATTTACGTCGTTTATTTCTTACGGTTCTTGACATAAGTAATTATTTTCCATAAAATATTACTTTAATTTGATTGTGGCCGAATACGTATAATTCTCAATGGGTGTATTGTATATATTATGTGTAGTTACATTGCATTGAATACAAAAAGTGTTTTGTAAATTGCTTTTACAGTGTTAGTCATTTACTTACCTTACCGTGATCTTTCTCATTAGGCTAAACTAATTATGCCATTAGGTTATTCAAATTATTTTTTACTGTTCATGAAATTAATTTATTTTAGTAAGTGAATAAATATAATTTCATACATACATACATAAATAAATATATATATAAATTGTAATTTAGTAAGACAGTATGAAAAGTTCACATAAATGTATATGTATCTAAATAGGTACATTTATGTATAAATGCAGACAATAAACTATAAAAAAAACCTAAACTTTACACTACAATTTAGATAAATTTAATTAATAAATTAATTAGACAGATTTTTAAATCAAATTTAATAATTTTACTTTTAAGTCTAAAGTTAAATTTACAACATGATACAGGTCCCTGCAACCACCATACGTTTTCCACCATACGATTTCCTACTTGAATTTTTATGAAAAATATTAGTGATTTCTGTACCTATTTCTATAAAACTAAGATAATAAAAAAAATCTTTCACTATATTACTATAATAATAATGCGTATAATTTTCTCCTTCATTATACGAGTAGAAAATCCATTTTTTCATGAAAAACTTGATTACAGTTTATAAAAATATTGTTAAGTGAAATTCCGAGTAAAATGTGTGACTCATAAAGAAAAAACATCACACAAAAAAAATATTGTGAAAATAAATATCCAAATATTAAAATAATTTCTAATCTATAAATAAAAAGTCCTCTTTATGAAAAAAATAAAAAAATGAAGCTCAAAAATTTAAAAATATTTCTTTTATTTTTTTCAGTTTTTTTCCATTCGTTGATGATAAAATTTAAAAAAACGTAAATGTATCCTGTTCCTCTTTAAATTAACTTTACAACCGCTAAAACCCACTGTCAAATCAGTGACTCAAACTTATATTTTGGGTCATAACGTAAAGTGTATAAAATAATTTGTATAATTAAAAATAAGAATTATAATTTATTCAACATTATTAAAATAGCATATTTGTTATACCAATAACATCAAATATGATAAATATAAACTAAACAAATTTTTGATTATTTCCAAATAGTACCTATTAAAGAAATATAAGTAGAATATACTTCCAAGATCCCTTCAATTGATCAAATAAAATAAAATTGATCATTTACCCTAAACAGGTCAAATATTAAAATGTGTAATTTATTTTACCAAAGGTGTACTTTCATTTCTAAAAATATTGGAGTTATAATTTAAATGGTATTTTTTCTGCATAATTTGATCGTTTTGTACCGTTTTAATCATTAAAATATATAAGGATTAGAACAAAATAATATCATAATTTTGATTTAACATGCAAGGAGAACTTCTTGGTCAACTATGACTAGATAATGCCCATAATATTCTAGAAGCATGGAGAATTTTCAACAATTCAACATCCCTCCGAGTTGCTCTCGGCGAAAAAAATACCGAAAAAGTCTACAAATTTTTATATTATTTAAATTTAAGCTATAAAATGTAAATATATGTGAACATTTCATTTATATTTATTTTAACTTTGTTTCAATTTAAGGCTAATAATCATTGTGTTGAAGCCTTTACTTTTTAAAAAAAAATGGTTCTACTATTATGAAACATAATCAAAATATATAATATTATTGAACACTTACTTCTTCGATAAAAAATAAAGTAGATCACAAAACGTGGTATAAATTGACTATACACCTTGAAAAATGTGTTGTTGTTTACTCTATATGAACGCTGACAAAAATTACACTTACAAGAGTATCATGTATCTACCATTCTATGAGGTTCGTAAAATAAGGCATGAACCTATACACTTATATAAACTCCAAAATTATATTATCGACGATAAAAATCAATAGTTTCTCTGAATATATTTTTATCAATTTTTTCGTTATTATAGTGTTGACGCCAATATTAAATACGTGCCTTGCAATAATTGCGGATGTTTAATAGAAAACAAACACAACATTTTCAACAGTTCATATTCTTAATTATTTTTTTATAAACTTACAATTGAATAAGATAATTAGATATACATTATATAGAGACCTTGTATACTATAAGTATCTAAAATAAAGAGTAATACAGTATGAATAGTATGATATTTATGAACATTCTACTTCAACCCCCCTCCCCCTCGAAATATTTTCTTGCGTTCGCTCCTGATTGCATTTATTTTAAATTTGCAACTAAATGTTCGTCAAGTACAATCAACATCCATTGTTCGCAGTTGCATCTCTCTTTTATAATTTTTATTGTTAATTTAAGCATATTTTTATTGGAATTTATACTTTATTATTTTCTTGTTCAATATTACATACCAATACTTAGTAATTTGTACTTCATTGAAATCCAAAAGTACACACTTTTCACAAGTATATTTTTTCAGAGTTAATTATAGTTAATATAATAACACTGTGAGTAACTCTATTCAGAATATTATTTCAAAACATGTCATGCAGTAGTTTTACATAAACCGGAGCAGAAAATTATAAATTTCATATTTTTTTATTACTTAGTATAATATTTTTTATATTTGATAATATGTATAAAAAATACAGAAGTATAAATCTTTCAAGAAAAAAAATGTACAGTTCAACGAATTTATAATATTTTATTAACTACATAATTTTTCGTTAAAATTTACGAAAAGTCGATTAACTTGAAGGTTAAATTTCATTAACTCTAAATTGTTTGTAGGTCCAACCGAACAGATCAATAAGTCGAATTAGATATGAAAAAAAAAAAAAAATACTAGGTAACTTACATATATTGTAATATATAATGTTTAGGGTTTGAACAATATCAACAAATTATGGTTTTATCACAGACTAAATAAAACCAGATGGTGCACTTTTTCGATTTACTGATAACATGAACCTACCTCTCGTCAGTAGGGCCACATAAGAGAAATAAATTAATGTACAGCATATTTTACCACAATTTTTAATTATTGTATCAAATAATATTTAGTTCATATTATGTGTACTATGATCACAGATTAAATACAATTTTTTATTTAATCTGTGCTATGATCGTAGTAGTTAATGCTAATGGAATTCCAAAAATCATCTTCGATTTTGTGTAGCTTTACGCCGTTCGTCGACCAAGTTTACGATGTAGCGACTTAGATAACACCTCGCACGCGCAACATAGATAATTTGAGTCGTTCTCATTATAAGTATTATTGAAATTTTATATAAGTATTATTTATAGACAATGTTACCCTTTTGTCACGTTACAATATATATAATAATATATTTATAGAGGAACTGATACGGATCTCGGGCGCGATAAAATAAAGCGCACACACACTAATGTAATTTTACTTTTCACACACTAACAAGTCCTATCGCAAAGGTCTAATGTATTGCCTATACAACATTCCTTAGAATATGACTGACTAGAACCACCTTAATTTAATTTATGGTTTAGTCGGTTGTAATCTTTGGGCCTATGTTTATCATATCTACTTTCTTTTTAAACTATTTTACAGATAATCTTGATATAATCTTGATAATCTACAGTTACTATACAAATACTTTTTTGATATTTCTAATACTTCAAAATATTTCTTGAGAAGTGTATTTGAAACATTTAAAAAATTCTTTTTTTGTGTATAGTATTCCAGATATTAATTTTTAGATTCTGAACGGACTGAAGAATGTATTGATTTTACAATGATGTGTGTTTTTTTTTTTTTTTTTTTTGTGTCTGTCGACACGTTTTGGGGCAGTAAAAATGCTTCGATTGCCTTATGTAGCAACTTTTCTGAAAGAAAAGTGAATCTATTTGGTACTTTGGGGGGTCAAAAGTAAAAAATTTTGAATATTTTTTAAATGCGACGGGAAAAACCATAAAAAAATTTGGGAAAAACGTTATCGTTATACCATTAGTATTTATAATCGTTGTCGATAATGATGTGACATTATTAGTTCTCTATTTTCAACCCACAGCAGTTATAATAATGTATTGTCAAGAGAAGAATCTAAAAATAATGCTGATAAGTATAGATTAGATGTTCTATTGAATATTGTGATACAAATCTATCGTAGAATAAAAAAATAAAAAATAAAAAAATTATAAATTAACAATAAAGAGATTAACGGGATTAATACGGGACCTACTTGAAAATACGGGACAAAATGCGTCCCGTATAACTTTTGTCGGGACAACGGGACACAAAGTGGAAAAACGGGACAATCCCGTAAAATACAGGACATATGGTCACCCTACATTATCCGTTAACCGATTTTTAGTATGAACATTCAAAAACATTTTGTTTTCAAAATGTTCTTGACATATTCTAATATCTTTGGTCTAAATGTTTTTGTCAGCAAGTTCAGGAATACAATTTTCAATCCACATTGCACGCCTTGAACCATACAAAGTATATCAGTATAAAAAAGTTGCTATGACAATATATTTTAAATTAAAGAATACAGAGATCAATTTAAATATTCTTAGCTTTCTGAGTCCTTTGGTAACGTAAAGTAACTCAGCACATCCAAATGTACCGAACTTTTGTTTGTGCAGTGTTTCACACCGCATTTTCGGTATTGAATTTTTTTTTGCACTCATCATAATTTAAATGAAAAATCACACAAATATCGATGCAAAAAATTAATTAAAAATTGGTTTTCTGTTCAATATAAATTCAAAAAAGTCAATGATGCGTAGTTAATAAACCATAATTTCTCATAAAGCCTTATTTTCCCTATTCGTGGTGACACTGATCTGAGGTAGGTTTTGATTTTTTTCATTTTGAGAATTACATGGGCCGGATAGGGAGTGAACTATCTGTTTTTATTTAATCTGTGGTTTGATGTTCATCGTTAATTATTTATGTTAAATATTTTTTACAGAAACATATTATTTGTTGGAACTAATATACTACTCTAATATTTAATAAAATGCAAAAATCAAATAAGATTATTTTATTACTCAATTTTTCACATTAGTTTTTACGCAAAACCAGTTTTCGACAAAATCAAATTTTTTATTTTACTATAACTCAAAAACTAATCAATGTAAATACTTGAAATTTTCACTAAGTGTTTAGATTAGCGTTCTCTATACACCGTTAAATTTTCAAAGTATTTTGACTTTTATTGAGCTATTTATAGACAATTGAAATTTTCAATTTATTAGAGTATTTTTTATTTAAATAACGATAAAATTTTTTTGGCTGCCCAGAAAATCTTGAAAATTTAATACAAGGTTTCTTATAAGTTGTTCCTTAACTGATAAAAAAAAATCTAAAATCGTAAGTCACAATTTTTTTTATAAGTGCTCAAAGTTCCAATTTATACGAAATATGTAAAAATCACGATAATTTGCAAGTTATTTTGTAGATAAAAATTCATAAAATTTTTTCTGTTCATACTTAAGGTTCAAAATTTTAACACTAGGTTATCTATAAGCTACTCTTCAAAAATCTTTAAAAAAATTTCTACCGGAATTTGAGGAAAAAGTTTTATGACTGTTTGAAATTTAAATATTTACGAAATTGCATAAAATAGCGATTTATTCTCAGACGATTTTAAATATTTGTTATAATTCAAAAAGTATAAGTCGCAGATTTTTGAAATTTCTACCAGCTGTTAAGATTGGTATTTCTTTTATGCAATATTTTTTTCAAAATATTATATTGATTTTTAAGTCACTTATAGTCATTTAAAATATTCGATTTTTTTACATTTTATTTTTATAATCGGTGATAAAAAAAATTTGGCTTCTACAAAATACTTGAAAATTTAATCGAAGATTCCATAGAAGTAGTTCTTAATGTCATTCAAAAATTATTAAAATCCATAGGCACAATTTTTTTTATAAGCGTTTGAACATCGAATATTGACATAAAATTACATGTAAAATATAATATAATGTAGAATTTCTAAGTATTTTGACATATTTTGACTTATTTATAGACAATTTAAATTTTCGATTTTTGTTAAATTTTTGTTTTTAAACATCTATAAAATTTAATTGGTTGAGCAAAAACTCTTGAAAATTGTATACTAGGTTTATAATAAGTTAAACTTATTATAACTTAAAAATATCGGTGATCGGTTAACTCAATTTTTTTTTATAAGCCCTTAATGCTCAAATTTGTATAAAATGTGTAAAAATCACGATAATTTGCAAGTTATTTTGTAGATAAAAATTCATAAAATTTTTTTTGTTCCTACTTAAGGTTCAAAATTTTAACACTAGGTTATCTATGAGCTACTCTAAAAAAATCTTTAAAAAAATTTCTACCGGACTAAGAGAAAAAAATTGTATGACTTTTTGAAATTTAAATATTTACGAAATTGCATAAAATAGCGATTTATTCTCAAACGATTTTAAATATTTTTTATAATTCAAAAAGTATAAGTCGCAGATTTTTTAAACTTCTACCAGCTGTTAAGATTGGTATTTCCTTTATGTCATATTTTTTTCAAAATATTATATTGATTTTTACATTTTTTTTTTATAATCGGTGATAAAAAAAATTTGGCTCGTACAAAATACTTGAAAATTTAATAGAAGATTCCACAGAAGTAGTTCTTAAAGTCATTCAAAAATTATTAAAATCCATAGGCACAATTTTTTTTATAAGCGTTTGAACAGCGAATATTGGCAAAAAATTACATGTAAAATATAATATAATGTATAATATTCTAGACTGACAAAGATATCGGTTTTTTTTTTAAAATGCTCTAACTCAAAAATGAAAAACCGCAACAACTTGAAATTTTCACCAAATCTTTATATTGACGTTCTCTATACATGGTTCAGATTTCAAAGTATTTTGACATATTTTGACTTATTTATAGACAATTTAAATTTTCGATTTTTGTTAAATTTTTGTTTTTAAACATCTATAAAATTTAATTGGTTGAGCGAAAACTCTTGAAAATTTTATACCAGGTTTATAATAAGTTAAACTTATCGTAACTAAAAAATATCGGTGATCGGTTAACTCAATTTTTTTTTATAAGCCCTTAATGCTCAAATTTGTATAAAATGTGTAAAAATCACGTTATCAAGTTATTTTGTAGATAAAAATTCATAAAATTTTTTTTGCTCATACTTAAGGTTCAAAATTTTAACACTAGGTTATCTATGAGCTACTCTAAATAAATCTTTAAAATATTTCTACCGGACTAAGAGGAAAAAATTGTATGACTGTTTGAAATTTAAATATTTACGAAATTGCATAAAATAGCGATTTATTCTCAGACGATTTTAAATATTTGTTATAATTCAAAAAGTATAAGTCGCAGATTTTTGAAATTTCTACCAGCTGTTAAGATTTTATGCAATATTTTTTTCAAAATATTATATTGATTTTTAAGCCACTTATAGGCATTTAAAATATTCGATTTTTTTACATTTTATTTTTATAATCGGAGATAAAAAAAATTTGGCTACTACAAAATACTTGAAAATTTAATCGAAGGTTCCACAGAAGTTGTTCTTAATATCATTCAAAAATTATTAAAATCCATAGGCACAATTTTTTTTTTATAAGCGTTTGAACATCGAATATTGACATAAAATTACATGTAAAATATAATAAAATGTAGAATGTTCTAGACTGACAAACTATATCGCTGTATGCAACTGCCAACCCATCCTAATTGAAAAAAATATTTATCGTTTCAAAATAAAATATACTTTTTACAATGTTTATAAATAACAATGTATTATATCCTAGACAAACATATGAACTCCGTTCAGAATCGTTATTCGTATACAATGATATCTATCATTGCATTCAAATTTAACAAATCCATTATAATAATGACCTATCCTATAAGCGAGGTGCACTCCACCCCTAACTGTACAGCAGAGCGAGGCCCATCCGGTTTTTTTCTTCTCTTTTTCTATATTATTATCTACATGTCAACAAGTAGTGTAACTCTTTTACACAATTTAAAAATATTTTTCCGTGTTATATTACAAAGACAAGGAGGAAATACATTATTTTAAAAATAAAAACAAATTTTGGTCCGTGGTAGGGGTGTTAGCTCATTTATTAAAATGTTCTTCACAAATACAATAGTAAAAAGATAAATAATTAAGATTATAGGTAATTCAACTGAAAGTATTATAAAATAGGTGGCTACTTGTAGCTCCAGAACCGGTCCACAGCCCGATGCTCTGGAAACATTGGCTTCTTGTAGCTCCAAAACAGGTCCATGGCCCTACGCTTTGATGGCAGCTACTTGTAGCTCCAGAACGGGTCCACAGCCCGACGATGTGTACCTATGTTATTGCCGTAGCCCTTTGTTAGCCTGTCAGAAGTATATATATGTATATATGAGTCAGAAATTATATGCAATATTGAAGTTATACCATGGTTATGACTTATGACTAAATTTAAGCAATTAATTATAAAAGTTGTAAAATAGCTAGTTTTCTTATTTTTAATGATTTATCTGAAAAAAAATTCTTATTTAGAAATTTAACTGTTGAAAAAATTCTGAATCTAACAAACAAATTCAGAAGATAATCTTTATCAAAACTTTCACATGGGTAATTATAAATTATGCTAAACATACTTAATTTTAATTTTTTACCCACTTCAATTTCTGGAGCAAGCATTGGAAAACGATGAATAAAAACTGATTCTAAGTTATGTATATAGTTATAAAAATCATTATGTGGCATCATTAAATTACCATAAGTTGAATTATCTTTATTAGTATATGCTTTAAAATGAGAAAACAAAAATGATTGATCTAAGTCTTGTTGAAATTTAGCATAATTTATACAAACATCACAACTATGTTTTTCTAAACACTTTTTCATTAAATAGCCACAATCATTTATTAATGAATTTTGATCTGGTAGACTTAAATCCCTATAATCTACAGATCCAATGGGAAGTGGCGTTTTAAATTTAAAAGGAGATTTTTCAGGAAACATTATATTTTGAATTTCTTTATTGGAGGGATCTGGAATTTCAGATAATATATCATAAAAATCTTGAATGCAATTGGAATTTTAAGAATGTTGAAAATAATTTAAGCAAAATATTTTTTTAATAGTATAATACAATTGGACTGGTGTGGGATTCATATTATTGCCATTTTGGTTGTGAAATGTACCAAAAAGGTTTTCAATTCTATCTTGGTTTATTCTGTTAGTGTCTAGAACATAGTTGTGACTAGGATTTTCACGTTTTAGTATTGTCCACAGTAAATTTAAACCAGCAATGGAAACTAACCAGCCTTTAATAAATTTCATTGGATTAGTTACATCTTTGTAATTATTATCAAAAACTTTTAAGATTGTAAAGAATTGTTCCATAAATAATAGATGTGAATTTTGAGACTGAGTATTTTTAAATGGTCTATTAAAATCTTTTAAATTAGGTCTTTTATATTGAAATTTAAATATTTACGAAATTGCATAAAATAGCGATTTATTCTCAAACGATTTTAAATATTTTTTATAATTCAAAAAGTATAAGTCGCAGATTTTTTAAACTTCTACCAGCTGTTAAGATTGGTATTTTCCTTTATGTCATATTTTTTTCAAAATATTATATTGATTTTTACATTTTTTTTTTATAATCGGTGATAAAAAAAATTTGGCTCGTACAAAATACTTGAAAATTTAAT